>CM042439.1:6611632-6631632 GCA_023631565.1 Gymnocephalus cernua | reverse complement strand
CTGGCTGTAAAGACTGAATTATAATTTTCTTTCAGTAACTATTGCTCTTGAAATACGCACATAAAAGAGACAAAGAATGGTGCATCCCCAGTTTATATACTGTATATGCACCCTGGCTTTATTCTTTTTAACATCCAAAATCCCCTCTTAATCCTTGTTGCTTGTTTGTGGTTATTGCAATAAGCACAACAATTAAAAAAACTCTCACTAAAAAACATCTTCTTAATTGTATCATCCATTTTCTTTTTTTTAAGATAATATGCTTTTTACTGCACAATGTGAAGGAAGGAACCTCTAACAAGGAAGTAACATGAAGCAGAAATAGCAACACTTATGTAAGTGTCTTCTACTGTACTTCCATAAGGTAGTCACCAGTGTCAAGTTTTATTTGAACAGGCCTTGAGGTGCACACATTTTTGAGCATGACTGGAGGCATGTTCACAGGGTTTCTAAGTCAATACGAACCATAAATCACAGCATGAAAAGATAATAGCATACCGTATAAGGAGCCTCAATCTCCACTGAGACTCAAATAATGAGCCGTAATGTTGAATGCAAGTGAAATTAGTCCAGAAATAGATATGGGGAATTAAATTAAGTGTGCAGCTATGCAAATAATTATATCACACATCTTTCTGAAATGCATCACGTTAGAGAAACCTTTTTTTTGTGCAATTACATATACAAATATTCTCAGGCATAGAAAATTGCTTGCTCATTTTTGTCTTGTTTATCCTTCATGGTTTATTTGACTAATCCACAATAAGCATGCTAGATATTCTGTTACTGTAGACTTCTATACAGTTTTATAGCTGTCCTGCAGAAATAATTCTCATTAGGGTAAACACTTTTGTTTTATATTCGTCATGGCCATTTAAGTTTGAGTTCCTATACTGTACTCCAGATCCATCTCTGGCCTTTTTAGAATAACGCTGCAGGCCACTGTAGACAAAATTCAATCTGATTGTGGACTCACTGCTCTTACACTCAACGCCATAAACAAGTGTTGCTCATTAGATGCTCGTTTATGGCTGTTTGGTTTCAGCTTTTTCAAGGGTGCCCACAAATCTGGAAGACACAGTACAACTTGACTCACCTCTCTGTGATTCAAGATCACCGTCCAGTTGGGTGGCGGCCTTTTCTCGATGAAAAGCTCCGGTTGTGCCAGCCTCTTCCCCCCAGTGGCAGGCCTGAATGGAGAAGTGAATGGCGGTGCAGGGGAGACACTGAAAAGGAGAAGAAAGGTTAATTGGTTTTGTTGACCATCTGTCTGCGGAGGAGGAGGGAGACGGCACACCTCAGGTTGAATAGTAAAGAGGATTTACAGGCACTGATTGGCAGTGACCAGTGTGGTCACCTGTCCTATTAATAGAGCAAGTTCATCTCTCAGATTAATTCATTCTTCCATTTTATTGCCTCAGTCCTTTCTTTGTCTGCTTTTTTGTGCTGGCTGCATTTTCCAACCATCTATTTCTTCAGCTCTTTGTGTACCTCGCACAGGTTGACTGACTGACAAAGTGTCTCTCTCTCTCTCTCTCTCTCTCTCTCTCTCTCTCTCTCTCTCTCTCTCTCTCTCTCTCTCTCTCTCTCTCTCTCTCTCTCTCAACAAGGTGAATGAGCCACAGATATCCAGCTGAGAGAAAAGAAGAAGTAGCTGAGTGATGCATTCATCCAGTCTATAGGCATAGCCGGGCTGATTCCCCCAGGGGGTCGGCTGTACCTGCGAAAACCTGGGAATCTCTTTGTCTGTACTGCTGGGCCCGAAAGTGGGCATTTCTATCAAATAAGAGCACCCACTCAGAAACAGAGACAAAGAGGTGCAGAGAGAAATATAGAGATAGCCATCACCTACTGTAACGGCCTATGACTCTTATGTGCAAGCTGGGACATAAACAAGTCACTTCTCTTTGATAAACTTTGGTTATTTCTGTCAAGCAAGTTGATATAACATACCTTAAGGCAGAAGACTAAACGTCATAAATAGAAAGTGAATTACAGAGCTGCAGCTTTTAGCTATTAAATTTTGGTTGGGAATGAAAACCTGTTTGTTGCAATCCTGATAAAACTGGATAACCTGTTTATAGCTGCTCACGATGACCTTGATGGTTTCAGGTTGTAAGGCTGAGCCTGCTGTGTACCTGAGAGAGTGAAGCTAGTGACTTCACTTTCTGCTGAATCTTTTAACCCTCTGAGGACGAAAGACGCATCCAAACAATGTTTGACAAAACTACTCAAAAACCGATATTACAAAATTTAATTTCAGACATTTATTTACTACTTTAATCATATATAACCTAAAACTTTTGTAAATTCATTTCAAGCACTGAAACAATTCATACAACACATAATAAGTTAAAGGTGCTGTAGGTATGATTGTGAAGATCCAGGCCATAGCCAAAAAATTTCAACATCGACAACTTCTCAGTACCCCCCCCCCTTTCCGCTAAAGCCCAAAACAGTCTCCACAGCCCCTCCCCCCACAAGGGAGAATGAATGCGTGTGCATGAGCAGTTAGACACCCCCCCCTGGCCCTGATTGGTGTGAATGAACAGGGAGCTGTGGATTTTTAAAAATCGCACTACAGGCTGTAGGTGGGGCCAGAGGAGCTGGAGTTTTTTTTTTTATGACCTGCTTCATGTAGTTCTACTCGAACATAGGGTCAGTTTCAGCAAATATGACAGAAAGTTAGTTTTACAAGTCTTACCTACCAACACCATTGTTTCAGCTTTAGCGCCAAATTATCTTTTCACACATTGCTCTAGAACAAATGTGGGCATCACTATACATGAAGCTGAGTTTGTTCTGAACATTCTGATATGAAACACATGGGGATCAGTTACATGCAACTTCCCTAAAAAGGTACATTTAAGAAGATATGTGAAAATGCCCTTAGACCTCAGAGGGTTAATGCTGTTCCCCTCCACGTTGATGTGATGTGGAGTAACATTTTAAGGGTGATGTGCAGTGGTGGAATAAGTACTGTACTTAAGTAGAAAATTGAGGTACTCACACTTTATTTAAGTCTTTTCTTTTCATGCCATTTTCTACTTTTACTTTTCTACTTCATTTTACATTTCAGAGAGAAATATTGTACTTTTTACTCCACTACAATAATCGGGCAGCTTTAGTTACTAGTTACTTTACAGATTAAGATTTTCTGCACTCAAAACACACGTAGCTTATACAATACAATGCTTTATTATAAATTAAATTACCCAACAATATATAGGCCTACAAGTCCAGCTGAAATCATTAGCCGATTAAACACTTAGTTGGTTGACAGAACTGTTTTGATCATTTCCAGTTTCTAAAATGGGAGGATTTTTCTGCATTGAGTACTTTTACTTTTAAAACTTTAAGTACATTTTCCTGATGACACATACATACTTTTACTTAAGTAACATTTTCAATGCAGGACTTTTACTTGTTTTTACAGTGTGGTATAATGACCTTTACTTAAGTTAAGGATCTGAATACTTCTTCCACCACTGGTGTTGTGCTATGCCCTCTGGCTCTGCCCTTAAACAGGTGGTAGTGCAGGAAATGGGTTTTGAAACACAAATGAGATAGCTATGAATTTACCCTTTTATCACTTGTACACACCAGCGTGTTAGTACACCTCAACATTATCATAAAGTAATTAATTAATGTAATTATATGGCCAGTAAATGTTGTTAACAGATTCCACTTCAAACTTTCCTGCTAAAGTCTAAAAAATGCCAGACCTAAAATGCCTTCTTCACAGAACTGGAAGAGAAACACTAAAGGGAAAACTGTTCTTCATGGGAGACCAGACAGTTTATAAAACACCACAGGAATGAACGTTGCTAAATTAGCACCTACTGTACAAGCTTAATTTAGTGAATTTGTGTTTCAACAAAGGGGAGCCAGACTTCACGACAATAATGCTGTCAAGGCTTTACAACATAATATAATAAAGCTGACATCTGACTCATGTTGCAAACCCCAATGTATGCCCAAACTTTTTCAACTCAGTCCTTGTGTGCGCTATTTAAAAAAAAGAAGTTTTACTAATTAAAAAAAGATACATTCATCTTTTACCAAGTTCATTTATTAGACAAACAATACCCAATTCCTGCTCTTTTCATAACCCAATTTATATTGTGACAAAATTGTGTTAGTTATTAAAGCCGCAATAATCCATATTTCATTGTTAACAATGGGTCAAAGGACTGTGTGTAATGTGAAAGGGGTCGCTCGTTGTGACAAACCCACAGAGAATTATCCCCTCAGCTCTGCAGAGAGTTTTCAGGTCCCTGTTTGGATTTTTGAGTATTGGCTCTCACCACTCTTATCGACCTCGTTTCCTGGAGCTGTTTTCAGTGATAAGGTTAAAAAATGGTATGCTATTTGCCCAGCACTTAATGGCAGATAGACAAAGTTAGTCACTTGGTTTTGAAGGAGCATTTAGCAGCTAAAGAGCCAAATATGTTTCTATGAGTTGGAGGAGACATAAACTAGCTACAGGACCTAGACTCCATTCCTAAGGTGGAGATAGTAATCTTGCTCTGTGCCTGCTGGATTGGTAAATAGGCAACTGTTGTCTTACACCAAAAGTCAGTTATTACTGCTTCAGGAAATGTTTTTTCATAATCTAAGAGAAAGTGTTGTAGGGGGAAGAATGGACACCTTAAATAATTCTTCTTGCATCACCTTTTATGTATTATCTTGTCCAGCAGCATAAAAGATAGTGTCTAAACTGTAATTTGTTATCTAACATCACTTTCAGAAGGAATTACATTTTTCGATTTGAGTTTGTACTCTCCTGCTGCAGCAACCCTCTCAGTGAAAAGGTCAAACATAATTTACATTTGTACATGTCAATGATAAATGATTAACCTGCTGGTAGGGAGTCTTTGATTTAAATTGTTTGCCAGATTTCACAGTATCTGTCACTCTTGCCATTTTAAATAATATATTCATATAAATACTGCAGAACACAAATATGGTCTTTTTAAGTCTTATATTACTTTAAAACCTTGATGATTTTGGGGACTACATTTACTTTGTAGTAACAAATCCTGTTATCAGGTATTTTGTTGTGGAGGAGCTAATACATGCTTCAGGATAAACACTTTATCTGTATCGTTTGTTGAGAACACTAATCAATAATGCATTACACATTTCAGACTTAAGAAAAAACCACAGGGAAGATTCTGCAGTTGTAAACTGTCAAGGGTGACATGCAATTTTAATATCGCCCATTTTCTGAATTACAGAATGCTGTTGGACAAACGCTCAGCGAACACTGCACAGCTTTATTTTCTGCAAATATCTAGCATTCTTCTGCTCTCTCCCAGAGCGGGAACACAATAAGCAGGTACATTTTGACATAATTAACGCGGAAGTGTTTTAATTTAAATCCATAAAAACTTTGGGATGTGTTAATTTGCCTCTGAGCATTATGTACAGTAAAAAGACTTGTTAAAATATTTAGAAAATTAAATGTAAATTCACTGCAGAACAATTTAACCCATGCACAACATCTGATTACTGAAGTGATCAGTTTCTAGCTAACATAGGTTATTTAGTTATATAGCTAAATATGATAGCTAAATGTACATTCTACATTTTCTGCATTATTTTAGTCTGCAAACGTACAAAGAATGCTACTAAAAAACAATATACTTTGCTATTTCCCCACTATTATGATGACTGATGTCAACCCTGCTCTCTCGGTGACTCAGTGACTCATTGACATCGAGGATGTTCTAATAAGGACAAACAGTAATGTAGTTGGAAATATGAATACTCTTCACCAGCTCATTGCCTACGACAAAAAACAGGTTTAAACCCTGTTTATTATGAGCTGCATTTATATATAAAATATTAAACTTTCTAATTAACTGCTGTCATTGTCAAAGTCTGTGCAATGTATTTTGTGAACAACAGCCTGAAGGCAGAAAATAAAGAAAGAGTATGCATGAAAAACTGTCTGACAAATGCAATCCTAATGCTCTTGTCCTTTAAAAGCATTTTAGCACTTGGTCACCAGCAAAAGACAAAGGAGTCAAATGACTTAAAGAGAGAAACAACAGTAGCCACAAAGAGAGGAGGAAGTCAATAGTTAGGCATAGCTGTAGCCATCAAGAACTCTGCTGTAATTGGCCATTTGCTAAGCTAGAAAACTTGGCATGCGTAGCAACAGTAACTAAGAGGATCGCCCCTTAGTAACTGTTGCTACGCATGCCAAGTTTTCTAATCTAGCATTCAAACACTTTACAATGACAACAGTGACAGGTTTACCGCATGGAAAATTGACTGGAGTCATTTTTGAAAAAATCTTGAGATAATACAATCATTTTGTTTAACTGAGTATTTAATAGTGGGATATGATGACACTAAAATGTCACAGCAGGTCCACTTATATTCAGGTTGGACCTCTAATTGCAATTATTGTACCTCACACAGAATGCAATCAAGTGATCTACTTAAAAGTAATTTAGAAATGATAGACAAATAATAGAAAAAACAAAGTGTTCTGAGAGATGAAAAATTAAGATGAGAACAACAGACAGACAGACAGACAGACAGAAATAAACAAGTCCACAGAAGAGACTTCAGTGATATCAGTCTCTGGAATCTCTCTGTGAATCTAGCACCATAATCAGGTCCAAATCTCAATTTGTACAATCCTTTGGTTTATGACCAAATACTTGCAAAAAAAATCACATTCCACATTCCCATCAGCCTCAGGCAGCTGTACTTGTTTTAAATTAAGAACACAGCAAACATTACACCTTCTTAGTATCAGCATGTTTTCATTGTTTTTGTAAGCATGTTAGGCATACTGCTGTTTAGCTCAGAGCACCGCTGTGCCTATACAATATATAATCGGCGTGGTGATGCGCAGTGGATATGACACATGCCTTTGGTGTGGGAGATCTGGGTTTAATTCCCACTGTGATACATAGGCCTAAACCAATGTGTCCCTGAGCAAGACACTTAACCCATAGTTGCTCCAGAGGCGTGTGGCCTCTAAAATATATATAGCAATTGTAAGTCCCTTTAAGGGATGTACCGAATCCAGGATTCGGATTCGGCCAAATATTGTGCTTTTTGACAGGGTTCAGTTTCTGCCGAACCTTAGAATGTTTTTCCACCGAACCCTACGCTTGCGCTACGCTGGTCGACGTAATGACGCCACCGTTGATTACGGGAAGGTGTTTACGTAGGTGGACCGTTCATGCAGTAGGCTGTGAGAAAGGCGATTCAAGTCGAGCTACATGTTCAATTTGCAATGCCGATTTGTCTCGTGGTGGCAAGGACCCTAAACAATACACCTCATCAACATCAACACAAAAACATTTGAGTATGAAACATCCAAAAGAATAACAGCCAAAATTCAGCAACTTCAGATACGGCAAAGGAAGGACAGTCACAGCTAAAAACTGGTGTTAAGTTCACTCATCTGGCGATAGCGATGTGCTTTCCTACGATATAAAAAGAGCGTGTGAATTCAACATTAAGTTGTTACATTTAACTATTTTAGAGGCTGTGAACGTTGTTTACTTCATTAATGTGTTTACTGTGTTAATGGACTGAGGATGGGTGTAGGATTCGATATTCGGATTCGGCAGAATCTCAACCAGTGGATTCGGTATTCGGCCAAACCCCAAAAATCTGGATTTGGTGCATCCCTAGTTGCTTTGGATAAAAGCGTCAGCTAAATGACATGTAACATGTATATACAGCATCACAGAGCCGCTAGCATGGCTGTAGGCCCCTAATCAACATAACAAGGACAAGCTAAGGAACACATCTGCCACAAGAAGTCACAAGTGATATACAGAACATATCTGCAGATTGTTCACTGATATTTAATTTGTTTTCCCGACAATATCAGCTCTTGCAATACAATATCCACTCATAGCAACTAAACGCATTTGTTATGATGGTTATGTTTGGACCATCAAAGCTCTTGGTTAAGGTTAGAGAAAGACTGTGGTCTTGGTTATTAAATATATAAAAAAGTCAAAATTGAGACAGAAAGAGTTTACCTAATTAACATTTTACCAAAGCTACAATATTTCCCTTACCTTAACCAAAGTGCTTTTGTTGCCTAACCTAACCACTAATACAAACCCCAATCTTCACTATCACTCCTAGCCACCTTAAGTAATAGCACTGACTTTCAATATGTCAGCTATTGTTTCTTAGCTATTCTTGATACTTGTCAAAGTTGGCTTTTGAAGTAAGAGAAACTGTGAATGCAAATTCCTAACATAATGTATATGACATATATATATTAAAAAAAGATATGAGGAGAATCATTTGGCAATAATGGACTGGAAAGCTGTCAAACTTGAAACACTCACACCCTCCACCCACACGCATACTTTTTCCTCATGATCACTGACAAAAATATCTTCTTATATCTTTTTTTTATATATATATATTTTTGCAATCAGATAAAAAGGAAATCTTGGCAGCACCTATGATTCAATTTTAATAATCCCAACTAAATATCAGATAGAGCCATGAAATTTGATTTAAATGCCATATCCTACACTAGCCACTGACTCTGGGGATTTAAAGGTGCCCTGCCACATGTATTTCATTACTTTGTGGTAATGTCTGGAGTTCTACCATGGACTCTGTAACATTTTTTTGTGGAAAAAATGCCTTGGTTACCTTGTTTCAAGCCATTCTAGCATGGTATAGAAAGCCTGCAGCAAGACTCAGCTTAATTTGTGCCAGTTCTGAGCTAAGCTGCTTGACTCTGATTGGCTAACAGCTAGCCAATGAGAGCCTAGCTATCAGCATCCTTTACCCAGCTCAACTGGGCGAGCTCATGAATAGTAATGAGCTCAGGCAACAACACATCAGACTGACCAGCTTTTGTAATCGGCCTGATTTCTCCGCTTATTTCTTTTCAGTGGCTGGAGCTGACAGAGGAGGTAGCAGTTCATTTTCACATTCACAACATAACACATATGGACCTAACAGATTTTAAAAAATTATGTAAAAATGGTTTTGTGTGGCAGGGCACCTTTAAACATTGAAATATAAATAATCGTACGCTGCCATCAAGCCAGATGTATGATTTAGATAAATGTACCTATTAAACAGTAGTTTAATGAAGTGTCTTTTTCTGTTCCCCAAAAGGTTCAGCAATAAAGTAAAATTAAGATCCATTACTTTTCGTTTATTACGATAAATTATTCATTCAGTTTCTCCCTCTTTCTTCTTCTGCAAGGATCAAATGAGCTTTCAGTGGATCATTAAGACACTGAGAAGTCTGTGTTGAGTCTGGGTCAGATACACCCTTGGGACCAGAGTGTTTATTGTGTTTTTTATTAAGATTGTTGTTGACTTGTTTAGATCCGGCTTTCCGCTAATGACTAATTAGCGTTACTGCAGCTGTCAATAGCTCTGTTGAGCAAATTTCATCCTACTGTCAATATAACCAACGGTTTTCTCATTTCCGTCATTAGATGTGTTTTTGTTTGTCCTCGTGTTTTAACATTAGTATTCAGTCTGTCTGTGCTTTGATTAATATGTATTTATTTTCATTAAAACTTGAAAAAAAGTGACTCAATAATAACAATAACACTTCTATATACGAGTTGATGCAAAGACAACCCCTGTTGACCCCTATGTGTGTGTGTATTGTTGACCATACAACTGGACAAAACATTTGATTTTGAAAAAGTTAACTGAACTATACATTGATTAAATTGAAGCAGAAGTAATTGCTAGCCTACCCAGCCACAATTACTGTATATACAGCTGTTACTAATCAGTGTTTTATTAAAGTGAATGGTTTTCTAATACTCATCCCTAAGAGTTTTTGCTGTGGTATATAAACATCATGCTTTTCTGCCTTTGCTAGCAAGACAGGACAGCCAAAGGTCACTTGTTAGTTGAACCTAAACACAAGTCATCTTAAGCACGCAAAGAAACGCTGTCAGGTTTGCTGCACATGCTCTAGCTCTTGCCTATAGAAACCACAGTAAATGCATGACCTCCCAATCTGAAAGCATGTTTATCTACACAAGCACCATCCAGCAGTAACCCAAAGCAATCACATAAAACACATAAAACGAAACTTGAAAGGTCAATAAATTCATCAAGTGCTACGATGCCCGGGGCTCCTCTTACAGACGTGACTTAAGACTAATCTTTGACCAGATCATTGCTTTAAACAGAGATCTCCTGTCAAAATGAGCTAAATACACATGTGACATCATGCTTTACATCACATTTACAATGCTTACAAATATTTTTCACAGATTACTCTCTCTCTGTGGCAGGTCAGGTCCATGTTACATGACTGGTATGGCAAACACTGGACACAGACATACGGTCTTCATTTTGTGGTCTGCACAACCCATGCAGTACACTCACTAAACTAACACACAAACACACACAAGGTCATATTAAAAGTGAGTAAAAGTCTCCTTTTGGTAAGCCAAAGTGATGCATAAATAAATATCATATGTGTTTCTTTGGTTACTTTCTGTCATAAGGAGCCATAAAGTTGGACATTTGCTGCGTGAGTGTGCATGTACTGTATGAGAGTGTGATTCACTTCACAGAGTGCAGACTCAGCAAGAAGAGAGGGTCCTGATAAAAATGAATTTTACTTGCAGGGTTTGACCTGTCACACCATGTTAGTGTTTGAAGGAATCAGTTTCATTTTGTTGTACTGTAGTTCATGTACCGATACCGATCACCGATCGCTTTTATGAACTGAAAATTACGCCATTACGTAACAGTCACACATGTTTAGAGAATGTATCAGGAATTGTTTGGCTTTTTGTCCTAGCTCAAAATCTAAAAAATGTCCTTTCAATCACTGCAGATATTTCTTCAGCACACACACACACACACACACACACACACACACACACACACACACGGGGAAACAGCTGTTTGAGTGGCGCCGGAGCTGCCACCCTCCGCTCTGCCTTAGCATTAGCTAACTTTGTGTGTCGGCCGATACCGATCGGTGACCGATCAATCGGAGCACCCTTAATTTTCAGGATATGATGTTCACATGGAAACTTTGTTATTCATATCTCTGTAGACATGTTCATAACAGTATCCAGGTTTCTGACTGTCTTGAGTTGCCTCAACATTTGAGTATGAACTCATTTGGTTTCTGGCTGTGTGACCTCTGCTGGATTTGGCTTCTCCATCTGATCACTGGTAATGGAAAACAAGAGTGACGATACAATTTATCCTCTGAATTACCCAAGTCATATGTTCACTTTCCTTTCACCATTTTGTTTTACCAACGACTACATAACTTGGATTGACCAAGCCCTTGCTCACATGGCACAGGATGATCAGAAACCTGGTTGAAGTTTTGGCACATGGCACAAAGATCTCCTGAGACCAGCATAAAGGCTTTTCCCGGTTTCTGAAACCTGAATATGTACATGCCCAGCAAAACAAACGGGATATAAGAGTGCATGAAAAAGCACTCAATGATAGTAAAATGTAATTTTCTGGACATGAAAGCAGCATAAAAACATCATGACAATAACTAAAAAACAGTCAACATAAACAGATGAAGAATGCAGTCATAAACATGCTTATAGAGTTGATAATCTCTACGTAAGATCTTAATCATCTCCCCAGCACTGTGAAGCTATTCTTCATCATGTCAGGGTTTTCCTGGAGAAAACGACATAAAAGAAAATGAGCACTTTGCTCCTCAAGAGCTTGGTGGTTAACTACCTCTGTCAGAAACATAAGACTGAGGGGAAGTTGAACGCTTGATGTCGGACTAACATGGAAGTGGAGGAACGTATTCCAGCTGATGAAAGGGAATGCTTTAATACCTAATGGTGCTAACTCTCTGTAATTTATCCCTTATGGCAGCTCTCCATAAGATGATAATCTCCAGCGAATTGTAAGCGCTAACTTTTCTGGAATGATATGTGGATTGGCAGAACTCAACTTGAGGGGAATTCTTTTAGAGTTTGTGGCTGCCTGTATAAGAGCATCAGCTATGTAACTCACGTCAGTCCAATTGTCATGTATTTAGGGATATATTTTACCCCCCAAAAAATCACAAAATTCACTTTATGAACATGAGTATGTGTGCTGCATCCGTGAGCCAGTGTGAAGATCCAACTTTTGAAACTTTCCACACTGCATTGCAGATACAATCTCTATGAGATAACAAGCAATGTGGATATGACACATGCCTTTGGTGTGGGAGACCGGGGTTCGATTCCCACTGCGATACATCAACCAATGTGTCCCTGAACAAGACACTTAACCCCAAGTTTCTCCAGAGGCGTGCAGCCTTTGACATGTATAGTAATTGTAAGTCGCTTTGGGTAAAAGTGTCATCTAAATGACATGTAATGAGATGTAAAAAATGCTACAGAGACTTTAGAGATTTTAGCTTTGGCCACTACAGCTCAGCAAGCTACTGAAACTACCAAATATTTGATCTCCATCTCAGTGTTTGATTACATCAATAACAACTTTTTGTTTACCATTTTTGTAAGTATACTTAAAAAACTTGATTGATACATTTTCTTTCTTTTTTCTTTTTACAATAACCATATCAGATGGTTTTCTATGGTAGTCTTATTTTGGTAGTATTGTAGCCGTTTCAGACTGTCCTCCCCCAAAAAACAACCTCATAAGTCATCTGTTGAAGTAGTAACCATGCCCCATATTTATGTTTCTAGTGACGGCACCCTCTAGTGGCCGTAGTTATTGACTGGAGACTGAAGCAAAGCAGGAAGTAAGGTGACAAAGTATAAAAGCGCCAAAAATCCATGTAAGGATGCAGATTGGGGTGATGGATGAGTCAAACAAACACAGGACTTTCACAAAGGAGACCTAGATTTGTGTCCCGAAACTGAAAATGTTTTTTTATAACTTTACGGATCATAAGGAACTACGTTACATTCTGCGTCACGTGCGTAACTGGAAGTGAAGTTAAGTAACAAATGCACTGATTTAAACCCAAAACACAACTTTTTTTTTATACTTAGCAAAGTATTTTTGTTGCCTTAACCTCACCAGACTGTGACCATTTTACAATGTTAATGACGTGTTTAAAACTGCGATGGCTACGTTCTCTGGTTCAGATATGAGGATGGAAAGCACTTCAGTGGGTGGTATTAGATGGTAGGAATAAACTACCTACATGTTTACGTACTGTATAGTTTGGAGGACTTGGTGAGCCGCACATGAAGATTTGAGACTTGTCGTTAAGTTCACTGATATTGATAGAAATCCACACTGAGCCTGAGCACTTCTTCTCCACAGTTAATGTCTGATCTTGTGAGCCACAATGATCAAAACTTGCAGCTATGAGAATCAATTAAATCACGATTATTCGATTTCTTTCCCCTGGCAAGCTTGTAGTCTCAATAACCTAATTGACATGTGCTATTGAAATTGATACCCTCTTTAATAAATGCCAGATAAGCTCGCTTAAGGATTTATGAACCTGCAGATGCAAATGTCAACACAATCCCTCTTTGTTACCACTTCACTCCGAGTTGAAAACTAGGTGAGAGGTCTCATCGGGTTGTCAAAAAGATGGTGAAAAGGACAAAAATAGAACAACTGTAAATTAGTCACCTCGTTAAAGCAAGACAGAGGGAAAAAATATTACTCATAATTTCATCCCCGCCAAGCAACATGTTTTTTTTTAAATCGTAATAATAATGTGTTGGCTATGTGCAATTACTTAGTTGGCATTCAATAAGGCAGTGAAGCAATTAACAGGCTTTGTGTTAATCCAAGATTAATTCTCAGGAATATTAGTGTATGGAGGGGTATTTCATATTGGGAACATGTAAAATACTCACTTGAGATTCATCACCAAGTAAATAAAACTCATGAGAGGAGGCTGCGCTGCTCCATCTTTTTGTGCGTGTTGCAGGATGCCATGATTACTGTTGCATTTGCTGGTCATACAGCTTAAGGGGCTTCTTTTAAATTTCATTTAGTAGAAAAAAACATACTTGACAAATTTTGACAGATAAATGCATTGATTAAGAATCCAAAAGAGTGTTCGAGTTCTGATAGAAGTGAGAGGAGAGGAAGGAAAATACGTAAAAAGGACGAGAATGAAGAGCAAGACAGAGAGAGATAAAATATACCGCAAAGTGCGCTCTCTCTCTCTCTCTGACACCATTTGGTGATTTATCCTGCTACCTCCACTCTCCCAACCAAACACATCACACTTACAGCAGCCTCTTGTGCAAGATCATCATCACATAATTGATTTTAAATCAAGAGGAAGAGCCTGCTGCCCAACGGGGGCCAGGATCAATCATGGGAACCATTGACAGAACACTGAGATAACGCGTCCCAAATCACATTTCTCAGCCAGAAGGGGGGCCTGATGGGGCGGCAGACCCCCTCGAACCCGGGGCAGTGACGGGTGTTTTCTCTGTCACACGCCTTAATTGGTTTATGTGTGATTTACTGAGGTGGATATTTATTGCATTCCAAGTCACAATATAATTCTATATACGCAAAAGGAAAGTGTTATGGTACATGAAACATTTCTGTCATCATATACAGGAGTGATGTTACAGCATGTAATAAAACTGAGAGTACAAGTCAGAGTGTACATGTACTGTGAGTGCTGCTAGTGTTGTGGTAACAGCTAATTACAGTCATCCACCATACAAGCACTTGGCCACTGGCCAAGGTCAACATAAAGCTAAAGGAGAATTAAAAAAATAATACATTTTCCAAGACGTAAGAAGTATGTATAACAGGCTGAATATGTTGTTTGGCAGACACAAGGAAGCTACCTATAAAGGGCTGATGAGCAATGCAACAACTGTAGGCTGGGGTCCATGCCAAAGAAAGAGGAGATTTACTAATGAAAGTGTTAAAGGTCCTATGACATGCTGCTTTTTGGATGCTTTTATATAGGCCTTAGTGTTCCCCTAATACTGTATCTGAAGTCTCTTTCCCGAAATTCAGCCTTGGTGCAAAATTACAGCCACTAGAGCCAGTCCCACAATGAGCTTTCCTTAGGATGTACCATTTCTGTGTCTGTAGCTTTAAATGCTATTGAGGAGGAGAGAGGAGGCGGGTGGGGGGGGGGTTGCAAGCCATGATGTCTCTCTCTTTCTGATGGGCGGGCCACATTCTCTGGGCGGGCAAAGCAGAGAAAGGGGAGGTAACCTTTCCCCTTATGACGTCATAAAAGGGAAGATTCCAGATTGGTTCATCTGAGCTTTCATTTTCTCAAAGGCAGAGCAGGATACCCAGGGCTTGGTTTACACATATCGCCATTTCTAGCCACTGGGGGACCATAGGCAGACTGGGGGAACTCATTTTAATGTTAAAAAAACTCATAAAGTGAAATGTTCATGCCATGGGACCTTTAATGAAACTGAGGGGGAAAACACACAACTTAACTTACCATAAAGCTGAAGTAAAATAAACAAATGAAAAGTCTCTCAGTTAGCGGTCCTACCAGAAACTAGTTACTGGCATTTTAACCTTTGCAGTTTCAGCTCAACTGTAACCTACCTATGGCGGCATAATAAGTTTAAGTACCTGGGGGTCTTGTTCGCGAGTGAGGGGACAATGGAGCGGGAGATTGGTCGGAGAATCGGCGCAGCGGGGGCGGTATTACATTCAGTTTATCGCACAGTTGTGATGAAAAGAGAGCTGAGCCAGAAGGCAAAGCTCTCGATCTACCGGTCAGTTTTCGTTCCTACCCTCACCTATGGTCATGAAGGCTGGGTCATGATCGAAAGAACGAGATCCAGGGTACAAGCGGCCAAAATGGGTTTCCTCAGGAGGGTGGCTGGCTTCTCCCTTAGAGATAGGGTGAGAAGCTCATTCATCCGTGAAGAGCTCGGAGTAGAGCCGCTGCTCCTTCACGTCGAAAGGAGCCAGTTGAGGTGGTTCGGGCATCTGGTAAGGATGCCCCCTGGGCGTCTCCCTAGGCTGGGAGGAGACCTCGGGGAAGACCCAGGACTAGGTGGAGGGATTACATCTCCAACCTGGCCTGGGAACGCCTCGGGATCTCCCAGTCAGAGATGGTTAATGTGGCTCGGGAAAGGGAAGTGTGGGGTCCCCTGCTGGAGCTGCTCCCCCCTGACCCGACCACGGATAAGCGGATGACGATGGATGGATGGACCTTTATCTAGGATACCAAGATATTGCTGCCTTTTAACTAAGTACACAAAGATGCTCTCTAACTTTAATACATTTCACTTAAGCTGTGTTTGAAACCGTTCCCTCATTCACTATTCCCTATATAATGTTTATTAAATAGTGAACTATATAGGGAATGACCAAACGAGATTTCGGATCCTACACTGAAAACACATTGTTGCGTGACTTGCGACGGTTGTGTGTGTGACCGAAGTGGGTGCGCCCAGCATCACGTAAACAAACCAAAACAAAAATACTTCTAATACGTCCCTGAAACAAACCGAGCACTCAGGACTCAGGAGGATAGTAAAAGGTTGTATATATGTTGCATGTTACATTTCCACTGTTTAGAAACAAAAGTGCACTCCATTTTTCACGGGTGCTTCTGCTTCTTCTTCTCCCCAGGGAAAACACGACCGCTCTGCATTGTGGTATATAGGAGTTAAATGTAGGGTACATCGTATGTTCTCTAAATACATCCATGATGTACACATAAATTAGCTGTGCATTGTGGGTATTTTATAGTGGACTTGTGAATGAAATTAACCACGGAGAATTCAAACACCACTACAAAATGGCGAACACACTATATAGTGCGCTATTTCCATGATAGGGAACGGTTTTGAACACAGCTCGTCTTTGACAACTTGTGTTTTCAGTCAGTGGCTTAACGACTCTAATGATGCACACCTGTTCAACAGATGAGCAGATGATCTGCACCAACATCACTAGCAATAAAAACAAACAACTTAAAGTGCTCATATTACACACATTTCGCACATGCGCAGTAAGTACTGCTAGCTAGTCAGTTGCAGAGCATGAGGGAGTGCCATGCTAGCAGCTAGGCGAGCATTATAACGTGTGTTACAAAGTGACGCGCGTTCGTCACGGAAGTAAAGGCTGGACTACAACAGAGCTGTTTGGAGCAGTTTGTGAACAGTGTTTTCTCTGGAAGATGGTAAGTCCCTTTGGGGTGGACTTTGGGCTTTTTCACTTTGTAAACCTATAATGTGCACAAAAAGATAATATATAACACAATAAAGGAAAGGGGAAAAGCCAAAAAGCATAATATGAGCACTTTAAACAAGTTGGTGTGCACTTATTTGAGACTGCACCTGTTGGTTTAACTGTTGATTTGCTAATACAATAGTTAAAGTGTTGTAAAATGCATGTTTTATCCTCTGTTTGAAATAAAATGATGTATGTATTTTCGGTTTACAATAATATAATAATAATAATACAGGTTTCCAACTACAAACACTTTTGTAGCACACGTCATCATTGTGGCAAACGTACCCCCCCACAGTTTTTGCAAACATTCATGATAAGTTTTACCCAGAACTTTTTTTCCATGATAAGTTATTAATGGTGACCTTTGAAAAGAGCATTCCGCCTCAACAAAATACTTGAATAAAACAGCTGGGAAAGACGAAGAAACTTTCCACTATGGCCAGTTGTGACATGAGGTGACATTAATTTTGTCCTTTAAATGGGTCAAAAACCAACTTTAGGTCTTAGATCACCAAACTACACTGAAAAAAAGATCCCTGTGAAGCATCCAGGTGTATAATTTCATCTGTCCTTGTTCTGTCAGTGGTCCCAGCTGACGGTGCGAATGGTCAGCATGTCCTGTCCCAATTACTCGGCTTGCAGGAAGGACCACAGGCCCAGATGCACTGGGACTCTCCAAACATTGGAGAAAAGGTCCCTGGCCACTATTCACACACACACACACACACACACACACACACACACACACACACACACACACACACACACACACACACACACACACACACACACACACACACACACACACACACAACCTGAGCGGAGATGAGTGGACTCATCCAAGTTGAAGGTGCACAAATATGTATCTGCACATGTGTACACACACCCATACATAGAACACAGATCCACACAGGCAGTGAGGCCCATATGTAGTGGGACTGTGTATCCTTCCAGGTCATTAGCCCCTGACTGTCAGGGCGAGCTGAGGAAGCGGAGGTGACATGACGTCTCCAGCTCTGCCAGATGTGCTGCTGACACTGAAGTCAGACAGCAACTCTTTTCAAACCAAAAGTTTGTACTGAAGGCATCTCAGGCACTGTAATAAAATCACCTCTTTCTTTGATGCAAAGAGGCTCTGAAGATGTAGCTTTTAGTAGAGATGGGTTAACGCTTCATGAAAGCCAGTCGTGAAAGGTATTTTTGGCAAATGCAAAGATGAGTGCATAAATAATGGGGCCTGCAGAAGAAAGGTCTTTGTCACTCCTTAGAAGCATTTATTAATTAACATTATATGTACTGAAGATTAGTAATGCACTACATTGATTAACTGAGTTTAGTTTATTTACAACTGCGTCACTGTTGTTTCTGCCCCGTCTCTAAATGTTTTCTCTGCAGAATAGTCAGTATTTTTGCAAAATTTTCAGTGTTAATTTAGCTCTGCAAGCATAGAAATTAATACTGTGTCAGTGTTTATGGACGTTTACACCTTTCCAAGATTTTGATAGTTTTCAACAGCTGAACCTCGGAGCCATTGAGAGCCGTGAGAGGACAAACAACACCCAATCCACACTTGTCATCCCTAAACAATTGCTACTGAAAAATACCGTTAATGAAAAATCAACACCTACAATTTAACACTGGATAATTTGTCATGTTGTGTGGATGTGGTCACATATTGAAATTCAGTCATAATATTAAATTGAGGTTGTAAGGACTCTAATAAGTCATTTACACAGCATACTTTCCAATGTTCATTTTTTTTCCATGGATAAACAAATGTGCTACTGCTGGCTAAGTCTCTTTTAAAAACAGATCTGTCATCCGAAAATGACTAAGCAGGGTGACTAAACATTGATTATAAAACAAAATGTTTTACCTTCAGGTCTTAATTTAAACAACAATAGCAGCTTGTGTATTTTTTGGTTTCATGTGCATGCAGCACACTCTGCCCCCACTCACTACAGGTTTGCTAACATGCAAAATGCCCCTTTCATTTTATGAGACCTTTTGTTCAAAGATGGCATGGACTAATGCAACACTCTCAAGACCAAAAAATCAAGGCATGGTGTCTCAGGTTGTGACCTTTATCATATTTGCGCTGGAGTGTGTGAAAGCACTGACTCAGTCAGTCAGTTGTTGGGATCCAGAGACTATAAAAACAGACAGAACAATGCAACCTGCTTTGTGATTTAAAGCATGTCAAGTGACGTGACGCTACTTGACACCGCCATCATGTGCTGCACTTTACACTGACATATACACACATGATTGCACAAAGCCCTCTCCTAAACATCAAAGCAAGATGAATACATTGTATGAATTATTTACTGATCCTGTGAAACAGTCCAAATGTGAAATAAATATTTCTCCTGCCTAACTGGTCAAAATATACAGCCTCTAAACACCTGTTATAGTAAAGTGCATTCACGAGTTTGCAAATGTCACTATATGGCACATTACCTACTGAGAAAGCTCGCCCAGCTTTTGGCACATTTCACCATGTGCATTGTGCATCCTTTTCTAATGTCCTGTGAAATGTATCTGAATATTCATCCTCTGGTGTCTAGTATCTCAGCTAAAAGATGAGCTTTGTTCCCAAGTAGTGAGGACAAGAGGGGGCAAGAGTAAAAATCTTCATTTTCTGTCCTGAAATTAAACTGGAGAATGTTCCAATTATGAACAACACTTCAGGGTGTCGTGGTGCCAGGTGGATAGCAGCTTAGGTACGCAGTTTGTGTTTTCAGTTGGTGACGGACAGGTTTTGTAATTAATAAAATTCACAGGAAAGTTTGTCAAACCTGCAATGTTTTTGCCGCCGAACCAATACTGCAGCACATTTAGAAAAAGGTAGATGTGTG
>CM042439.1:6201632-6604132 GCA_023631565.1 Gymnocephalus cernua | reverse complement strand
TGGCTGTCCTCTATATATGCCGTCTTTCCTCCTCTTTCCTTGACTATCCACCTTGATTTTCTCTCTGTTGCCTGTGGTCTGTGTTTTCTCCTTTCCCCCTGTGTGTGGACTTGTTTTTTCATCAATTCTTGTTTCCACTGTTTTCTTAAACACCTCTAATTCTCTTTCTGCTTCTCTTCCTCTTACCCTCCCATTTCATTTCCATTTGTCCACCTCTCTTCACTTTTTCCTTACAGTGAAGACATTCCATGAATAATTCAAAAGCGTTGCAGGATGATAATGGGAAATTAGAGGTGAGACTGTACGTGTAGAGTGTGTGTGTGTGTGTGTGTGTGTGTGTGTGTGTGTGTGTGTGTGTGTGTGTGTGTGTGTGTGTGTGTGTGTGTGATCAGCCAGGAGGCAACTGTAAGGGGCTCTTTATCCATATAAGTTATGTCAATAAAGTGACACTTCTGTTTAAAGTTGCAAAGTGAAGACGAATGACAGCCGATTTAGTCGTCCCAGGATGATGGAGTAATGATTACCATTTAGTTGTTATGTCAACATTATTGCCGACTGCCATTAGGGCTATCAGTCAAACCAGGTTTCTGGAGAAGTTCAGCAAAAAAGAGAAAAATACTTTGCTGTCTTCTGGTGCCAGTAGGCGGCAGTTTCACCTGAGAGCCATCCTGCAGGGATGCTAGTTCACTTCATGCTATGGACTCAGGACAGCTTACTTCACACTGTACAGTGTGGGTTTTGATCATAATGTTATACTGTACTGAAATATGCTTAACTGATTCCTAAGGTTTGGTGATAGACACCTTCTTTGTTGTTTCAATGTGAGCACTCTTCATTTCCAACAGATATTTAGATTCTGGGAGGCGGCGATTGGTCGGATTACTTATGATTTTAAAAAAAAGCAGAAATTTCCATTTCAACTCTCTCCAATCTCTCTCTATGCCGGGTTTAGACTACACAATATCAGCCCGATTATAGCCCGACCCGGCAGACACGGGGCGTTGGGTCGGATTGGGAACGGGCGTTTGACGTGACAATTGATTGTTTTATCCTGTGTAGAGTGTCATAGTGGACGACAACCGATGCCACATCTGGAACTCCTCACAACGTCCCAACAGAAAGACTAGCATGTTAAAATGTTCCTGTTTCCTTCCACGATGTGTTCCCTCACATCCATGACTTAGGAGCACAGAAAGCTCTTCTACTGCAAACATGATGAAGCGAAATAGGAATGATTTTGTTGTTGTTGCTAGGTAGAACTGTGAAACAGAGTAAAGGTCAAAGTCATTTTTTCTTTTTTAGGCTTTTCCGAACACAAGACAGCCAGAATCACACACACTGCCATTGTTTGTTTACATTCTTGTTCCTGGAAGTCAGTTTCTATACTCCTTTCTGATGATATCACACATGTTGTGAAAGACGGCGAGCTTTGATTGGTCAGGGGACCAATGTGTTTGTCATGTCTCTCAGCCAAGTCACGGCATACATTTGTGACTCTATAATTGCTTAAGCTGACACAGCGATGCTGACACAGTGGCAATTGTAACGGTCACAAATATTGTGCAGTCCGAAACTAGCATAAAACTCCCAAAACTTCCACTTATGTAGATAAAAAAATGATAACTGTTTACAGTCTTGACCCATGGCCAATTCAGAGGCTTCTTCTATCGTTTACCCTGCAGCATATCATCTTCAAATCAATAGTGTAGGAAATTCACAGTCAAACTCTACGACTTCTAAGTCTTTGCTGCTTTATGAACGTTTATGATGTGAGACACAGAGGTCCCCTCATCTCTGCAAAACAGCTGCAGATCAGAAATTGAAATCCAGCCAGGACCCATGTTTATCCAGTACATCCTTCCACTGAAAGTTGTGTTTTCTGTTGCAAGAAGACAGTTTTTCAGTAAATATGGTCAACTTTCAGCAAGCCCAACACAAAATTTTATTCATGTAATTAAAATGTGAAGAGAAAAAAAACATGAAGAAGCTGCTGATCACATGCAGAGGTTAAACTTGTCAGAGTTTGCAAGGTAAACAATGTCTTTAAAATCTGAGTGATTTTTATTCTAAAAAAAAAAAAGTTTCATTCAAAATAAACAGGCTAAAGTTTTCAAAAAAATAACCTATTTAATAATATTCACTGATTACAGATTTCTGTAACGGATTTCAGTTTACCTTTATCAGATTTACTGTATGTACAGTATGCACATCTTTCTGTCTCTGTGGTTGCTGATGCTCACTGGTTGTCTCCCTTCTGCCAGCACTGAATCTAAACATTTTTATTTACAACCCCAAATCAGAAAAAGTTGGGACAGTATGAAAAACACAAATAAAAAAAAGAATGTAGTGATTTCTAAATGTACTTTGACTTGTATTTCATTGCAGACAATGTGAACACAAAATATTTCATGTTTTGTCTGGTCAACTTAATTTCATTTGTAAATATACATCCTTTCCTGTCATCCAGACCTGCAACACATTCCAAAAAAGGTTGGAACAGGAGCAATTAAGGGCTAGTAATCAGGTAAATTGGTTAAATACTGATGTGATTTGAAACAGGTGATGTCAACAGGTGATTGTAATTATGATTTGGTACAAAAACAGCATCCAAGAAAGGTCTAATCCTTTAGGAGCAAAGATGGGCCGAGGATCGCCAGTTTACCAACACATACGTGAGACAATTATTGAAATGTTTAAAAACAATGTTCCTCAAAGAAAGATAGGAAGACATTTGCTTATTTCACCTTCAACAGTGCATAACATAATTAAAAGATTCAAAGAATGGAGGAGGAATTTCAGTGCGTAAAGGACAAGGGCGCAAGCCTAAGCTGAACAACCGTGATCGCCGATCCCTCAGGCGGCACTGCATCAAGAATCGTCATTCATCTATAAGCGATATCACCACATGGGCTCAGGACTACTTTGGCAAACCTTTGTCAAGTACTACAATACGTAGTTACAGCCACAAATGCCAGTTAAAACTGTACTGTGCCAAAAGGATGCCCTATGTTAAGTGTCCAGAAGCGCCGTCAACTTCTCTGGGCTCGGAGGCATCTGGTACTGTGGTCAGATGAATCAGTATTTCAGGTATTTTTTGGGAGAAATGGACGCCGTGTGCTCCGGACCAAAGAAGAAAAGGATCATCCAGACCGTTACCAGCAACAAGTCCAAAAGCCAGGGTCTGTCATGGTATGGGGTTGTGTCAGTGCCATTGGCAAAGGTAACTTGCACTTCTGTGATGGCACCATTCATGCTGAAAAGTACATAGAGAGTTTGGAGCACAATATGCTGCCTTCAAGAAGACATCTTTTCCAGGGACGTCCATGCATATTTCAACAAGATAATGCAAAACCACATTCTGCACACATTACAAAGTCCTGGCTGCGGAGGAAGAGGATACGGGTACTTGACTGGCCTGCCTGCAGTCCCGACCTGTCTCCAATAGAGAATGTGTGGTGCATTTTGAAGCACAAAATGCGACAACGAAGACCCCGTACTGTTGCCCACCTTAAGACTTGTTTGCAGCAAGAATGGGACAAAATTACATCTGAAACACTTCATCACTTGGTGTCTTCAGTCCCTAAACGTCTTTTAAGTGTTGTGAGAAGGAATGGCAACATTACAAAGTGGTAAATGCTTTACTGTTCCAACTTGTTTTGAAATGTGTTGCAAGAACCAAAATAGGAATTTTGTTTTTTTGAAAAAAAAAAAAAATCATGAGCAACACATTAAATGATGTGCTGTTGTATTGTCTGCAATGAAATACAAGTCAAAGTACATTTAGAAATCACTACTTTCTTTTTTTTACTTGTGTTTTCCATACTGTCCCAACTTTTTCTGATTTGGGGTTGTACATGACTAATAAAGTAAGTTTGTTTGCTACCCCACTCAGTACCCAGAACATTTGAGTGAAATGAAGCAGTAAGCATTTTGTTTAATTGTGTGTTTGAATCAAATCACCGTGCAACCCTGTCCCAAAACTGACAAGAGAAATCTATTTCTGTTTGTTTCTCAATTGAAGATAAGTCTCTTAGCTGCTCTGAAGTGTTGCCTTTGAAATGTTTTTTTTTTTTGTTACCGTGCATACAGGTCTGTGTGCTACCCTGCTACTGCATTCCCAGAGGTGACAGCAGAAAGCATCTCTATCTGTTTTTACTCTCTGAATGGAAGATAACTTTCCTCTATTGGCTGCTTTGGAGTGCTGCTGCTGCAGGCGAGCACATTCACGCTCCTTCAGGGCTTCATTTAACTAACTAACTAACGCTTTAGGCCGCGCTAATCCATCCAGCTGGAGGTGAACGGCAGCACAACCAGCTGTCGTGCTGAATCCCAGGGCAGCAGCAGCAGCAGCGCTGACAGAAAGGGACTGACACAGAGAAATTGACCGGGGGGGGCATCTTCTTCTCTCCTTGTGTGGCTGGGATGGGTGGGGATGAAAACTGAAGAAAAGTAGAGGAGAAGATCAGTATTCTTGCAAGAAATTAATTTTCTCAAAGTCAAACGACCCAAAGACTGCGATGCGATATGGTGTGTGGCTGATGTTAACATAATTATGTCATGACTGGAAGAATTATCAGCCTGTCCTGTAGCATTGCATCATGTCAAGGTGTTAAAATGCAAATGGAGCAGAGTTAAAAAATAAAATAAAAAAAAAACACTGTACCATACTCCTTTTTAATATATATTTACGATTTTTTTAAGATTTTCCCCCCTACTTATTAAGGAAAGCAATAAGTACAAACGGCAGACAACTTACCATCTTCTCCACGGTGTATATGGGTACCATGTCTTTGGCTATGTGCAAAGCGACCGCTTCGGTGATTGTTCTTCACCGTGTCCCTTTCCTGTCATATGCGGTGCCTTGTGCAAAGGTTTCGGCTACAGTTAGCTGTTTTTTTAGCTAAGGTTTGTTGGTCACTGCGGGGGTTTTTTTCGTCTCGGAGAGACTGTCATTTTTCATATTCAGCTGGATGTCTCTGTTTGTGGTGCTGCTTCCTTTGCCTGCGATGGGCTTTAGGCAAATGTTGCAGCGTGGGGTTTGCTGCTCCACGTCTGTCGCAGCAAACCCATACCAGTTCCAAACAACAGATGATTTTATTCCTTTTTTGGGAACAAACTTCCCACTCTCACCGGTAGCCATGTTGTCACTTGTTGTTGCGCTTTCGTGTGTGCTATGATGTTGTTGTCGTCGCTAGCCATACCGCTATGTGAAACTAACGCTACGGAAGCTCCAGAGAGCCAAAAATGCGCCATTACACAAAAACTCGATTTACTAATTTTTTAAATCGCCCGCAACAAAAAATTCAAATTAATTAATTTAATCGATTTTTCGCCCAGGCCTACTCCTAAGTATGTTCTGCTATATTTATGTTTTTCAGTGGGTGCTCAAATGTAAACATTAGCTGAACTGAGACAAACAACACCACAACTTGAAACAATAGACTGACATTTCTTATTCATATTAAAGACACACAACTAACCTTTCTAATATTACTGCAGGCAACATCCACTGACTTTGTGACCCTCATGATTTGACAAGTTTGGATACGTGAATCAGATGCAACACTGATAGAGAAGCAGTTTATGATTTTATACCCAAAAGCCAATAACTGTGATTTCAGCTGAAATACTTCCACTTTACTGCATGAATGCTCAACACTGTACACAGGCAAATGGACATTTGCACCTACAAGATGTACGTACACAGTCATCACACAAGGCAATGATTTCTGACAAGCTGCTCACATCTATCATGTATCTCCGTCCTGCTCCACACATCTTCTGTCTTCTTAATATGCTTTTGGTTTTCTTTCCACTAACCTCAGAAAGGTCAAAAAGATTTAACGGCTGTGACGACATCATGCATCTGTCACAGTGAGACAGAGACATCTGTCAGGATGCAAGGCTTTGGGGTAGGAACGCAAGTGTGCACGGACACACACACACGTGTCCTCAGAGGTTCAGCCCTCAGGTGATGGAAAGAGAGTATTACAGTACTTCCTACTGCACTGTCTCAGAGCCAGAGCCTCATCCATTCTCGCATAAAGACTCATGCACACACACACACACACACACACACACACACACACACACACACACACACACACACACACACACACACACACACACACACACACACACTTTCTCTTTTCCTGTTTCACACTAGCTTTTTGTCACATCCAATTTGTGTCCTCAGGGAGAAGGAGTTCCTATACGACGTCCATAACGACCTCTGGATGAGCCTCTCAGACTTCCATATCTACTTCCGTCACATAAAGCTGTGCGGACAGCACTGACAGAGAGTTGGTAGTCACCACAGACTGCTGGCTGTGCTCGTAAAGAAACCTGGCAGTGCTACCTTATCAATGCCAGAGTCACAAAGCTACACGTGCAGCCATCATTTAAAGTCTCTTTTTGTATACGTGAAATACTACTGCTGTCATAAACACATTTACCATCACAGGAGATGCCAAGATGAACATCAAACTGATTAAAATGCACATTATAGATTTAATGACTTCAAGTTCTGGAATGAAAAGAAAGTAAGTAATTAAAGGTAGTTTTATGTGTATAACTGTAGGGAGCATATTTTGTATGTTTTCAATGCTTGTTTTCTGTTTTCCCCTTTTATTTTGTAGTTGTAGTGACCCAGTTTAGCCACAAAATCAGAAAAATTTTTTTTTGATTTTTTTTAATAATCAATGAAAAAGAAGATGAAAATTCCTCCATGACGTGTCTGTTTTCCATGCTGGGGAGAGGTTTTTGTCAGTGGGGAAAGACAGCCGGCTGCATGATGTGTCTCTTCCCTTATTAACTATCCTACTGAACTACACAGGAAGACAAACAATATAAGATGAGCTCAGGCTGGCTACATGCATTAAAACATGACTTCTGTGAGCGATAAGAACAGAGCTTAGAGAATAAAAGAGAACACACACCAAGATAACAGTCATTGCCTGGCACTACAATCATTGCCATTCAAATTTACATGGAAGGTCCTCTGTTCCGACCACCCTTCAGTGTTCATGTACCAAAGCTTTCAAAGTGCAGCAATACTGTCCTCTGAACTCACCGTGGGGACAGGCGACAGAGACTGCCAAAAACCAAATTCTCTCAGATTTTTATCTCTTTTCACAGTCATGATTTAAACATAAAATCCCCACATGAGGATATTTCTGTACCAGAATAGAGATGAATATTCATGCATCCTTGGTCTATCTGTTGGAGTGGAGCTCATCAAAATATGTCAGTAATTAATCTAATAAGATAAAACATGATTATACTGGACAGTACATTAATTCTTTCCTTATCTTTTTTCTTTTTTTTTTAAACTGAGTGAAGCAGCGGCCGGGGCCTGATTATTATTATTCAGAAGGATATTATTCATCATTTTAAATCATTAAAGATTTTAGATGAATATAGATGAGGAGACCCCATGTGAAACTGCAGTCAAATGCTGCCAGTTCTGACAGGGATGAAATACACTGCAAAAAAACAAAAACAAAAAAACATCCCCATCTTGACAACTAATTTACTGGTACTTACTGCACTTTTAAAAAATGTCCAACATATGTCAAGACTGGCTTGTTCTTGTTCAGTTGCTTGTTAAATAGGATTTTTTGTCAGTGTAGTTCCTTTCCCCAGTTGCTCGTTCAGGGGTAGGGTGCATGTGTCATATGTCCCACTTAATATTTTTAATTAATGATGCAAACATCATTAGCACTTAGGTGTTTAAATAGAAAGCTTTGCCCCTAACGTCCAATGAAGTAGACAAATATCCCCAGTTAACTCCTGAAGGAATTCCTTCTCTTGTTCTTTAAATAATTCTCTTTGTTTCCCTCCTTTTACCTCGTTCTCTTCCCACCTACTGTTTCATTGTAAAGTATCATAATGGGAATGATTGAAATCAAGCAATGTTTCATCATTAATTTGTTGTTAAAGGTTTATCAAATTTCATGTAGCCTAAAAAAAATGACTAAAAGGATAAGGCTGGCAATTTTTGTAAAACAAAAAAACATCCTAAAACCAATAATGACTTGTACATAGACCTCCATTGGTGTCATAAAATATTCAACTCACATCAGTAAGTACCTCCATTATGATGAACCTGGCCACTGTATTTTGATACTTTCACACCATTAGTGCTGAATATTGTCCCCAATAAATATGTGATTTACTTCTGTTTGGATACCGTTTGCTAAACACTACTATTATTTTAGAAAATGACCTGATGAAACTAAATATCTGTGAACCATTTTAAAGATGTATGTCTTCACTAATGAAAACAATCCAAACCATGATGAAGGTTAATATCCACTTCTTCACTTTCTACCCGCCCATGTTGAATGGGAGCATCCTAAAAAGGCATTGGCCTTGCCTGTGTATTTGCACTGCAATGAAAATGGCTTTTGACCAGAACAAAATCTATTATGAGGTGTGTTACCAGATCTGTGGTATTAAATGAAGAACTGGCCCTGAAACTCCTTTCAAACGAGGGGATGTGACTGGAGAGCACCAGAGATGCTAAAATTCCAATTGGTTTGACAACAACAACTAACGAGCAGACTTTGAGCAGACTATTCAATACTAGTTCCATTAATTCACATTTTAAGGCAAAGAGAAAGTGTATGTTTTGAAGATGAACTCACTCAAAATGTTTTACAGTGTTGTGTATTTCCCTCCTCCCCCCCACCCTACTATTTATGTGGGACTCCAGCAGCTCCATTACTACAGGTCAAGGCACTATGCAGGGAAAGAGAGATTAACTCTGGGCAATTAGAGAAGTGAAATTCCCTGGCAATGTTTATCATCCTGCCCTCAGTCTTGTTCTGGGGCCCAGCTAGTGAAATATGGATGTACATTCAATATTTAACATAAGGACATCAAAGTGGGTCAAAAACTGAATGCCGGGAAAAAGGAAGAAAAAGTAGGCTTTTTCCATATATATATATATATATATATATATATATATATATATATATATGGAACTAGCATTAATGTCATAGTTAACTCACAATTAATCACACATTGTTATCTATTCTACTCAGCCTATAGTGCAGTTAAACCATGGCTTAATACTTTCTTTTTCTCAAGTTTGCTTTGAACATAGCAGTCAGGCTACTGCTCTGTATTCACCAGAGGCTCATCACCCCAGCCTCTTATTTCAGAAAGAATGAACAGTAACGGTTACCAATAAAAGCTAAGCCTACCACTTCTTTGCTTTGAGCCAGTTACTCAAACAGACAAGCCTGTTGACATTTTCAGACAACAGGGAAGCTCGCTTATTTTGTACAACATGCCCAGACAGTGAAAACAACCTTTCAGAAAGTACTGATGTGGCCGGTGTTGCTAAGTACTTGCGTGCAAGGTGGGCCATTTCACTGTGTGCCCCTTCACATGTGGACCACCATTCCTGGTGACAGTAATCTATGACAACCATGTAGCGCTCCAGACATTGTCCTCCTCTTTATCAGACGAAGACTCGTGTGCAAGCCGTGTCCATTTCGGTGTCTCACGCTTGCCATCCACTCAAAACGTAACGTTAGCCTACTACTCTCTGGCCGGCTCGCAAGCCCAAACAAGTGTCGGCGGCGTGCCTTTTGTTTTGTTTACGGTCTAGCCCAACCCCCCCCCCCTGCCGCAGGCACGTGAACCGGTGACCAAATCTATAGACTTGGTTTGCCAACCAACAACCGTCCGGTTGTCCCATCACTACTCCAGTTGTGCCCACTGTCGTTTAGCAATCGAAAAAAAACTGTAAAAGCCATGGTGATTGACTCTCAACACTGTGTTCCACCATTTCTACTGATTTGCTGAAGGTCGGTGCTACATCCTGAAATTGGATAGAATATACTATGCTGTAAGCTGTGACAAGTTGAATGTTGTCGTGTTTATTTGTGGATCACTTACACTGCAGGGGTTTCCTCTGCCACTCTTTTTCCCTGTTCTTCTCTCACTCTCCCCCTCATTCTTTCTCTTGTCCTCAGCAATTATTTTGACTCCTTCGAAAGTCTTATGATGAAACAGTTCTTGGAGTGACGACATGACAGGGAATGCTTAAAGGCAATACTCTCCAATGTATAAAGGCCAATTCTTACGCTACTATGTGTAGTGTGTGTGTGTGTGTGTGTGTGTGTGTGTGTGTGTGTGTGTGTGTGTGTGTGTGTGTGTGCGTGTGTGTGTGTGTGTGTGTGTGTGCGTGTGCGTGTGTGCGTGTGCGTGTGTGCGTGTGTGTGTGTGTGTGCATAACAATACATTTGTTTTACTGTTTTCCAGTAAGAATTTTCCACCCTAAATCTGAACAAACTGCAGCTGGTGTGAAGAGTTCTTTTCACTGCAGCTGTAATACTTTGACATGTCACAGCAGGGAAAGCCAAGTGTTACTAATACAATTAATTATGATTCAGTTCCAATTATGGTGTGTCAATCATGTCAGTGAACCAGAATACCATTACTAACATTATTACGGCCACCTGTGCTTGTCAAAATTCCTTCTGTCAGGGATAGGAAACAAATAAAGAAATTTCCCCCTGTAAAGCAATTCCCAGCCAGGGGTACTTATGCAGTTGCCAGGGGTACGTGGAAAGATTGGAGAGTAGTAATTTTAAAATTCAACCAATTTAAAAAAAATTGAAATTATGATTAAATTAAAAGAATTAACAAGCGAGCACAGAAGTTTAACCATTGTGTTGTCCTTGGGTCAAATTTGACCCTTTCAAAGTTTTTTATATCGGAAATATAAAGAGTTTCTTTTAACCTATTGCCCAAAATAATGTATGTTGTTCAACATTATTCGCAGATCAAATTAATGATTACTTTCATTTCATTTTAGGTGTTTTATTCAATTTTATAGCATTTGAAAAAAAAAAAAAGTTTTAATGATTTTAAAACCGTATCCTGACTCAAATTTGACATATACCCTCTGATCTCAACTATTTGTCAAAATAATTCATAATGTCTGATGAGATGAGATAATATGCCATATAAATTAGGTTTATTGACCATGGTTTAAAAAAAAGTATCTAAAAAAAGCAACAAAAATGTTTACAAAAATGTGCCATGAAAAGTGTGTTTAATTTTGACCCGGAAAGACAAGTTTATGGGCGATGTGAAGACAACACAAGGGTTAAACAGGTAGCTAAAAGTAATGAATAAACTGTTCAAATGATTAGCTAAAAGTAATGTTAAAGCGACACCAGAGAACTTTTCCCGCTTCGGTCCCCCTACATGTTGGAAGCGGAATTGTCCCATTATGTCTCATTCGAACTACAGATCAGCTACCCGATCTGGAAAACTTGCATAGTGTGGTTATAGCAGGTAGAGAGCCGCAAAGCGAATGCAGAAGTGCCGTTCACCCTGTTACGAGTTGATGAACCACTGAAACGATTTTGGAAACATTATTTTAAAGTGCCCATATTATGAAAAAAACACTTTTTCTGGGATTTGAGGTGTTATTTTGTGTCTCTGGTGCTTCCACACGCATACAAACTTTGAAAAAAAACAAAAAAAACATCCATGCTGTTTTGAGTGAGATATGGGTTTCTGAATATGTCCTGCCTTCAGTCTCAGGGTGAGCCGTTCAAAATCTGCACGGCTTTTTACGTCACTAGCCGAAACGACGGGCTAGCTACAACTGTTAGCATGCTACAACACACACACACACAAGTTCACCATAACCTACTACTTACATGTGCGCACTCGTTTAGAAGAAGTCTCCTGGCCAATCCTGCCTGACCAAAGTTGGAGAAACAACCTTTCTTTTACTGTCTATGGAGCTAACTGACATGATCTACAATCTGAGCTACTGTGCATGTGCAGTAGAATCAAAGAGTACAGAAGGAAAGATGATTCACTCTGTAGCTAAAACAGAGACCTGAACACAAGGTGAAAAGAGGAGGTGCAGCAGTGAGAGAGAGCTGTGCTGTACAACAAAAATATGGTGTTTTTTGAAAATGTAACCATGTAAACCTATTCTGGTACAACCTTCATTTACAATTATGAACCTGAAAATGAGCATAATATGGCATCTTTAAAGGTACAAAAAGTTCTCTAGTGTTGCTTTAATGGATAAATGGTTGAAACACTGAGCTTCACTCCAAGTCGGCTAATATTAGTACGATTGTTGACCAAACCAACCTAAATATTGACAGTTCAATTGTATGAAAAATTAACAATATCCACTTTTATAAAATGAATAGTGTCATTTATTTGGAACATAAATTGGGACTCAATGAAGGGGTCCATTCATCTGACGGGGCTGTTGGGGTTCCCTTAGACCAAAAAGGTTGGGAACCACTGCTGTAAAGCAATTTGAACTGCAACAGTGCTATAAATAAACTTGGAAATCCTCGGAAACTTTGAAGGCTTTGGGCCGGTTTGACATCCATCAGCATATGCACTATTATTTCTTTTTATTACATGGCTTGGTTGAATTCTAATGTAGAATGCGGTCTGTAATTTCTTCATAACAGACCGCTGCTAAGCATAACACACCGTTGCCATGCAAAGCAGAGCGTTGCCATGGACGTAGTTCTGTTCACTCTGGAGGACCGCTATCAATCAATCCGCCGAAAGAAGTCCGGATAATTTATCAGCTGTGGCAAAAAGTGGAGAAACGCCGTCGAGCAACTTCTGTCGTCCAAGTCAAGCAATGACAGCAGATCTGGTGAGCGCATATCGCTACATCTTTATATACGGTCTATGATCGCTACGCAGTAACTTCAGCCGTAGTATAGGAACAACAACGCTAATTAGTTAGCTTACATTGCACGTTTAGGTGTGTCAATATGCAGCGGCTGTGGAAAAAGGAAACGAGATGAATGAGGACATGAAGCCATTTACCTCGTCTCACTTCACTGTCAACAGAAATGTTCAGTTTAATGTGAATACGAGCAGCCGAAAGCCCGCTAGCTCACTACAACGCGTCAGCTAATGTCGTGTCAATTCCTGCAGTGATTAAAACAGCAGCTGGGTCATTTGTCCACCACGGCAGCACCCCATAACATATACGGCTACTACCACAGCCCGTAAGGTGGTGGTGAGTAGTAGATGAAGGGTTGCATTAGCTTAGCAGATACAGAGTTGACGTTGCTATGGACGCAGGATTCCAACCGTAGACGGAACGGACTATTTTCTTTAGCGGAAGAAATACAATCGTATTTAAATCAATAAACTCCTTTTTAAATCAATATTTTGTGTCAAATTATTGATTTATTTGGAAAGTAGCCATGTAATAAGCGGGATAATGTAGAGCGAGGCGGTTGTTATAGCGAATACAACCCCTTCAGGCTGATTCAAGACCCCTCCGCTTCGCGTCGGGGTCCTGATCACCCTGTCGGGGTTGTATTCGCTATAACAACCGCCTCGCTCTACATTATCCCTTACGTGTAAAACAGTGTTATTTTCTTGTGTACTAACTGCCAAATTTGGGAATGATAGTTCTGTTCCAATACCATGCTGTATACTAATATAATATAATATGCACTGATCTTTTCTAGACTTCTCTATCTAAATTGACTGTTTTAACCGCCACTATAATATATATATAATATTTTTATTTCGGATTAAAGGACAATTCCTGCGAAAAATGAACTTAGGGGTTAATAACACGTGTACTGAGTCAACCGTTCATTTGGGATACGTTTTCATGCTAATTGAATGTGACCAGTTTTATCGCAAACTTATTGAAACTAATTAGCGTATAACACTAGTCGTCGGGGCACGGGTAAAGTAAAAAGAAATCGCTATTTCTATACCACTAACAAGGCTCACAATAGGGTCCCTACATGTAAACCAAAGCATTGAGAACTTTGTAAGTGCACAGTAAGTTTCTTAAAAAGATAGTTTATAAAAGACAGTACCGTTCATGTATACTGGCGGGTGCCATCTTGGGAAAACAGTCACGACCAGTCGAACGACGAACGCCGTGCAACAGTAACATAGCTCAAGCACAGCGTTCGTCATTTGGCTGGTCGTGACTGTTTTGCCAAGATGGCACCCGCCAGTGTACACGTTATTAACCCCTAGGTTCATTTTACGCCAGATTTCTCCTTTAACAGAAAAGCATACAAAGACAACAAATGTCAATCAAACTGCACTTTGCATTTGCGGAACAGCAGTGCCCATAAACGGCACACTCTATAATCAAACACATTTTGTATACCTTGTGAGAATTTGCATTGTGGCAACAAAGCTTTTGTGTATTTTTGTGCTCTCTTTCGGTTCCATTTGGGGAATCAATTTTCCCTTAAAGTATGGTTCATATGATACACCAGCACACCCCACAGAGAACTTATGCAAAATAACCTCAACTGTTTGTAAAACATATACATTATGAAAATGTTCTGTGATGACATTTTACAGTTATGTACTGCACTCTGTTCCACCGTGTGTATAACATGTTCCATCCTTCCCTGCCAGTCTAATCCTTTTAGCTCTCTGAACTTCTTACCCACTGGAACAGATCATTTCTTGCCCCCAACATGTAGGCAACATGCAGCGGTGCACTATCTGCCCATAGCCGTGTAAGCTCACATAGTCGTCCATGGCGGGTACCCCACGCTGTTTGCCCCAGAAGATGGAATTACGCAGACAGCCATGGAGGGCTCCAAATGTGGGAAGAGGTGAATCATAATGCTGTTTACACCAACACTACACTGCTGCTGCTCCTGCTGCTGCCACTGCTGCTGCCCCCACCGCCTCACCACACTAAAGATGAACTTAATCTCATGTCACAACTGCAGTGGAAATGTACCTTCCAGAAAGCTTATTCCGACAGAGGATTTTTCAAAAAGAAGAGGGGTGGGGGGAAGAAAAAGAGTATGGGACCTTTTTTAAGTAACTGTATCCAAGGGTGAAGTGAATTCCCTCCCAAAATAAAAAGCATGTAGATAGTGCTGCGCAGAGGGCGGGGGGGAATGCTGGGTAAATGCATGATGTTTTCTTTGTGTGCACCTGTCTTTGTGTTGCTGTGTCTTTTTTGTTCAGTGAAGACATAGACTCCTGTTTCCTGAATTAGCATTTATATTTCTACATCCCAGAAGACTAAATCCGAGTCACTGGCCGTTGGCCTTTTGAGGTCACCATGCTACCGGACCGTGAATAATCTAATCACTGCTGGGTAATGATACAGCATTTGTTCACTGGTCTGTCATCTTTGCTCATCCACCATAGTGCACTTCCCGAAAGTCTTCTTCTTCTTTTCCTCTCATGTTTTTCTTTTATGTTGAATTCCTCTCAGCTCCAAAATACTCCTGCTCCATGCTCCTTTATTTTCTCCCAACTTTGCATCCATATCCTTCCTTTTCTCTTTACTCTCCATACACTTCCATTTCTAAATTCACCTTCTATCCTACAGCTAGAGCTCCTCTACTTTCTCATCTTTTTACCATCACCGATTTCACCTCCTTCACCACTTCACCTCTCCCTCTATTGCCTTCACCCTGCTATACAGCTCTCCCACATAAACAGATGAAAACACTACTCCCAGGTGTCCTTTCCCACCCATGATTTCTGCTTGCCTTTTACCAAACACCAGGACATCGAAAGGCAGCCATTTATCAAGTCTGCGGAGTTAAAACACGTGGCCTGAAAGTATTGAGGTGGTCATAAATCTGGAACGTGTGGGGGGCATGTTTCAGTCTGTGCAGGAAAGGATCTGAAAACATTCACCACCATGTTCATTGTGACAGGACTACAGATGGCATACAGAGTTTGGCTCAAATCCAGAGCTAATTAGTGGGATGTGATTTTTACCAAAGCATAAGCAGGAATCTGATCTTCATCTGCTGTGTTGGAAAGCTTGCCATGCAATGACATAAGTAAATGAATAAATAAATAAATAAATAAATAAATAAATAAATAAATAAATAAATAAATATATATATATATATATATATTAGTGGTGGGCTGTTATCGGCGTTAACGTGCTGCGTCAACGCGAGACTTATAAAAAAAATATCGCCGTTAATCTATTCTCAAAGTTGGGTTAGGAGCTGGGTCTATAGGCTACTACGCAAGCTGTGATGACTTTCACCTTGATATTTTAGCGGGGATGTATACAGCCTACTGACTGTAAAACAGTTCATCACGTCCAGCTGGGAGGAGGCCTCGGGGAAGACCCAGGACTAGGTGGAGGGTTATATCTCCAACCTGGCCTGGGAACGCCTCGGGATCCCCCAGTCAGAGCTGGTTAATGTGGCTCGGGAAAGGGAAGTTTGGGGTCCTCTGCTGGAGCTGCTGCCCCCGCGACCTGACACCGGATAAGCGGACGACGATGGATGGATGAACAAACAGTTAGTAACAGTGTTTCCCACACAGAGACTAATGTGCGGCGGTGCGCCTCACAATCAACACCGCCCGCCGCACTTGCGTTTATTAATTTTTTTTACCGCTATTTAAAACATGCAGCTATTCGTTCAGCAGCATATTTACTTCCATGCTCTCCTCTCTGACACTTGCGTCTGCCAGTGTTTAATGTTAGAGTCCCGACCCGACTCTTAGCAAACAAGCGATTTCGCCCGCTTTAGAAAGTTAACTAGTCGCAAGTTTGCGGTAAAATGCAGTTGGATTGTCGAGGTCAAAACACTATACGTAGCAGCTGTGAATCAAATAAATATATTATAAATAATGTTATGTCATTTTTTTACTCTTACACTGAATGTTTGCTGCTTCATCCCAGATGAGTATTGAAAAGTATTTTCCGCAACTGAAAAAGACCACCGCAGAAACACTATAGTAAACACAAGTAGGCTACATCTTATTGAACATGATTTATTTTCATCACCAATTATCATAGTAGAACAGCTTTCTCAAGCAGTTTGTGATGCATTTTAGAAAACAGGAGATGAGCCCCTGGTCTAATGAGCCACCTGGCTTGAGGTATTATTTATATAGCTGTCCAAACCGAACCTGAGTCCGAGAGAGTAGTAACTGAGTTGGACCCAAACCTGACAGGCATTCTTTTTTTCTTTTTTCTTTTTTGTTTTATGTCCGAACCAGGGGTCAATGCATAAACTGTATAAGTGAAGCCAAAACATCTTGATCGCCCCCTGGAGGCTGGCTGCATTATAGGTCACAAATCCCTCCCCATCCATGTTATCAGATAGGACATTATCCAAACTAACGTGACCCAGTTAATGTAAGTTGAAGCACTGAATTTGTGTTACATGAATATTTACTGCCTGAAATAGCTTAGCCTATGTGCTAAAAAAACAAACCCCAGCATTGAACAAGAAGTAGCCCAACACAGTTTGACAGTTTGCGGCAGTAACACGCAAAAACCATTGCAATACATCAGAAAAGGCAATGAAGAAGACTGTTAGCGTGAACGTAAACAATGCACAATTTAAAACATAAAAAAATCTGTTGTAAACACAACACCTTTAACTGTCAACTCCTCATCCAGCCATTTTTATCTTTCATGTTTGCCTCTTCCTTGCATGTTTCAACCAAAACTACTGTATAATCAGGATATGCTCACAAGTTGTTTGCACAAAACCTGAAGGCTGCATCTCTTTAATAACACAAAATCACTGCTTACAAGGATGTAATGCAGGATAGAACAACCATAACTTAGTTTACCATTATGTGTATTGTTCATAATAGAGTTTACCAAAAAACCTGCTGTTTCACAGATCAGATTCAGAACAAACTAATTCATACTTAGAATTCCGAATTGCACAGTGTGTACATGTGTGGTCAAGTGTGTAATAAAGACAACTTTGAGCATCAGGGCAGTGTAGAGTTCATCATTCATCAAGTGACCCGGTGTCGCCCTCATTCATTTTGCCGATGTGTCCTTGAGTATAAATTCTGAGTCCTTGCTACCTCCAGAGCTGCTGCTCTTTAGCTGACTGTGACCTCTGACCTCTGCTGAAGGAATGGCTCAGAGAGAGGTGAAGCTGTGAGCAGTGACCGCAGACAGAGAGCTGCAGCTTGAATGACTCTGAATGGTGCTCTGATGCCGTTTCAAAGATGCTTCAAGACATCTGAAGCACATATTCATCTGCACACCACATCAACTAAAATACAGATGTGTAATGCTTAAAATGTATTACTGATCATAAAGTAGCATTGTTTTTTTCTTCTTCTTCCAGACAGGAGTTTCTAATTGTTCTTTGTTATTTGTAATTTTTGTTGTTTTCAATCCCTCAATTATAAATAATTCTATGCAAACAAAAGCAAGGTTAGAAAAGTTTGGCTATTTCTCAGTAATTCTCCCAGATGTTTGCCATTGGGCAAGGAGCACAGCAGCAGGTTGGCACTGACAAAGCCTAAGTTAGTACGGCCGGAGAACTCAAGTTGCATTCAAGTTTTTGAACTCTTCATTTGCCAGCACTGCCACAAAACATGCTTTAAAAAACTACTACAGCTCATGTAGCATTCTCCAGAAGCCCCACCTCCATCTGCCATTCACCTGTACAACCCTGTCTCCTAGAAATTACATTTTTATAGTAAATTATACTAAATTTGTATATTCATTTTTTTAAATATTAAATTATGCTGTCCTGGCAAACAATTAGTGCCTGGATTATGTTCACAGTTATATTTTGAGTGAACAAAGTGTTTATGTCTAGCACCAGAGTCGCGGGGAGGTTGGTTGCATTTCTGTTCAGTGTCAACATTTTTGTGAATTGCTATAATAATTACCGACATTTGTTGATAGATAATATAATCTTTCACTGTCCTACTTGTTGAGCTTGTTTGCAGCAAGTAAAGAGGTCAGAACCAGTATTAAATAGTTTTCACATACAAAATCTGAAAAAAAATGAAAATCAATTTACAGAGCATTCATATGGATATTTTGCATATAAATAGTCCTAAAAACTTTCCTTTTATGTATAGCACACATTTTGCCATATTATTGTCATTCATGTTACTTCACCACATCACCCATCATCCAGAGGTTTGTAATCAGAGGTTTATAATGTTTATAAAGATGTTTTCTGTACTATTAGATCTACTCAGCTTTTAACTATTTCCATCACCATAGCAACATCATGTAAATGGTAGAGAACACTCTGAACCCTGATGCCAGTTCCGTGGTTAGATATCTTCTCCCAATATTAGCTCTTGTCCACCGTGTGTCCTCGTCATTATGTGTCTCAGTTTACTTCTCCATCCTGAGTACTTAAGCCGAAGTGAGTGCTCTCACATTACGCTGAGAGAACAGGAATGAGAATCAGCAGCTGAATGCCAACCACTGGATTAAAAATGATAATCATGTTAGAGCTGGAACCAGCATCTGAGTGATCATTAAACCATGTGGTTAGTTAGGATACTGGTATCCCCTCGGTGTCGGTCTATATCACACACAAAAGTAATACACACACACACACACACACACATTGTAAAATGTACAGTGCGTTTTCATTCAGTTGACGAAGTGACAACTAATCAAGTTTACAGCTCTATTGTGTTGTTTCTTTTATTCTATCACAGCAGAAGTGGAAGTTATTAATTACATGTAGTCTTGTTACTATAACAAAGTCAGTTTTTTTGTGTACTTATGTATTTTTAATCTTAAGTATATTTACATTTTGAAAATTGATGATCGGTTGCATGTGGAAGGCCGCAAATGTCCATCTAAAGAAAATGAATACACTGTTGGGTTGTATGTGAGGGCTTGGTGGTACAGTGTCATTTTGTTACACTCATGTATACGTTGATATGTTAACACACTTTATTTTTTAACATAAGGTGTTAATTGAATAGTTCCATCTTATAACATTATCATCATTACCACCCCCCCATCACCACCACCACTTTTAAAAAATGTAACGCAGTAATGTTTGCTCAGAACACATTTTAACTGACCTACTTTTTACTTTTACTTTAGTAAAATATTGTAGAACTCTTTTTATCCCTGCTACACAGTATTTGTTTTGGGTATTTACACTTTTCTCCCTCTCGCAAACACCTGCACATGTTGTAAATAATCATATCTGAAGGACTGTGTGTTTGTGTGCATCTGCCATTCTCACAAAGCTGCCTCACCATAAACAATTGGCTCCTTTCTCAACGAGGCTACATCTGCCAGCTATGGTTGGTGTAGTTGCTAGCATTGGCTGTGTACACAGTATAATGAGTGAGGGGCCTTCAAATGATGAATTTGCAGAAGAAACAAGCTAATCAGCTGCCAGATAGTGCTCAGTGTCACATATTATTGGCAACTGGAAGTATGGAAGAGGCAAAGCTTTCCTGATTGTTTGTGCTCACCGGGATTACAGACTGAGTATGTGTGACTGGAATTTACAAGCAAGGCTTTTCTGAAAGGTATACTTTTCAGAAAGGAAAACCTTTCTGAAAGGAACATTTTTGTGACTATTGGTCAACATACCATTTATGCACATAAATAATATATATATTGTTCACATCAGTATTTCACACGTTATCAATACAAATACATGTGTACAATAAAACCACCAATGTTGGTAAATATTTAGGGGCAGAGTGCGGGAGAGGGGGGCGAGGGTTGGCCTCTGGGGCTTCTGGCATCTGATATTGGTAGTCTTTGTTAAGACAGAGAAAACATTGGGCAGATGAGGAATGGCAATGATGTTTAACCTGGGGGTCAGGACACCCTATGAGGGTCTCGAGATAAATCAGAGGGGTCGCAGAATTATCGACATGATAGAAAGAAGAAAAACATACTTTTGCTCCACAAATAATTATTATTAAACTTTCACAAGTCATTTTTTGGAAGTCCAAGTCGAGTCTCAAGTCTTTGAGCTTGAGTCCAAGTCAAGTCTCAAGTCTTTGAGGGGCAAGTTCAAGTCAAGTCTCAAGTCTTTTGCCACAAGTCCAAGTCTCAAGGCTCTGGCCATCTGATCTGTTCCTAACACTGTATTGTTAAATCTTATGAATTCAAAGCATGTCCTGTAGCTACCATCCATACAGTATCAACATCAGTCGTAGGATAACTTTATGGGGTCTACTGCAATGCAATCTGAAGAAACACAAATTAGGGTAACACTTTACAATAAGGTACACAAGAAAATAGGTAGTTAATGATTAGGTACTGTTTTTGAAAGGGTAGTTACCCTTTTTCAGAAGGGTTGTTAAGCTTTTTCAAAAGGGTAACTAATCATTAGTTACCCTTTTTCAAAAGGGTAGTTAAGCTTTTTGAAAAGGGTAGTTAAGCTTTTTGACTACCCCTTTGAAAAAGCTTAACTACCCTTTTCAAAAAGCTTAACTACCCTTTTCAAAAACAGTACCTAATCATTAACTACCTATTTTTTTGTGTACCTTATTGTAAAGTGTTACCCAAATTAGTAACACAAATTAAGAACTCTCTTTCAATTTAACCTCTCTTTCACATTAGCAAGTGGGTGCATTTTGAGATACCTGATGAAGTTTGATTGTTGATCTGGCATCATATCTTGGTGCCACACACCTTGCATGTAGCTGTTCGCTTACTGCCACTGTTTATGAAGTTATTGAAAGGAAAACTAATGACAAAAGGCACAAGTCCGGGAGGACTTGGTGTCGCCATCATCAACGCATTTAAGTGAGTGGGCGCTGCGCACATAGGCCTAATGTAGTTACGTTACACATTATGGTAAAGGGCAGGGGACATGCAGCTTGTCATATGTTTCCCCAACGTATAAGCGCCAATAAAAGAAAGTAGAAATACATTAATGAATTTAGATTTAAAAAGCAACAATTGCATGAAAACAGGTTGTTGACGAGTCTCGAAGCTTGAGTCCGAGTCAAGTCTAAAGTCTTTTGGGTCGAGTCGCAAGTCAAGTCTGAAGACGAGAGTCCCCATCTCTGGAAAACAGCTGCTTACTGCGGCTGGAAACTGTGAGAGAGTGGTGAGAGCAGTGAGAGTGTACCAAAAACAGAAAAGGCAAACAGAAAAGTTGCGGGCAAGAAAACGTGAACCACTGTAGAGCTGAAGGGAACCGAAGAGTCGGGTGATCATTTTCTGTGGGTTATTCACTTAGCGACCCCCCTGGGTCAACACATCAATGCATGTATCAAAGTAAATCCCTTTGTGTTTCTTGTTGTCTGTGTATGTTTCATGCCAGACAAATTCAAAGAGTACTACTCAAGAAAATAAACACACAGTGTATACACACACAAGACACGCATGCAGACGTATGATAAGCAGCAGGCTGCCGTCATAACAGGAGTCAAGAGCTCAATAATGGATGGGAACAAATAGAGACAATTACTTAACAGCTTGTCAATTCAATTAGCCTACTGTTTTAATGGCTTAATCACAGCCATCCCAATCCTCTGCCTCTCTCACTTTTGCCTGTCTCATTTTCCCTCTTCTGCTTCTCCTCCCCTTTTTTTCTATTTGAAGAAGATGACAGGAGTGAGGAGGACGGAGGAGAAAAAAAAAGCGTGCCCTCAGGAAGCTATAATGAAGGGGGAGGAAGGCATAAAGAGGAATGAGGAAGAACAGAAAGAAGTTTAGAAAGTGAGGGAAGAAGATTTGAGATTTGAGAAGAATATGGATGGATGGATGGATGGATGGATGGAGGAAGAAGAATGGAAGACAGAGCGAAGGAAAGGAAAGGATGAAATGGAGGAAGAAGGTAGTACCAGCAATTAGAGGGGCTGCTAAAGGAAGAAAGACTTGAAGTCCTTAAAAATAAAAACAGTGTATTGGAAAAGGGTACATACAGAGAAGGAAGGCCAATGTGGATAGACAGGCGAAGGGACAGAAAAAGAACCAAAGGACAGGTTGTGCAACACATTCTCACTCCCATCGCGTAAAATACGGACGCTTGGTCAGGTGCCTTTGGTGTTGTTATTGACGCTAAAAGTCTCCTTTAGCCTAATATCTAAACACGCTTGGTCGGGACAATTGTTGGCGTCACTTTCGACGCAGTTAGGTTAAGGAATAGATCGTGGGTTGGCTTATAAAATGTACATTTCCGTGACACACGTGACACTTGGGTCTAGAACAAGAAGAATGGGACAGTTGGGTTTAGGAAACGTGACACAAACCCCGGTCTCCTGGGTGAAAGTCCTGTGTTGTTTGACCCATCTACCACCCCAACCAACCTTCCTATGCAGAATTCTGGGCGTTGATACTACGTCATCTTCAAGCGCTGCGTAGCTGCTGCTCTGCCCGGCGCGTTCTACACACACGCTGAACGGTTCTTTTTGCATATCCATATCTGATGCCGACAGCCACTGCCCAAGTGTCCAAATTTTACAAGTTTGGATTGAGAACGGGTTTATAAGGAATATAGGTAGGAAAGTTGGAAGAATAAGAGAGATAAAAATAAAAGGGTTTGGCATGGAGCAGCTGTTGGTGAGCAGTTAGGAAGGCAGACAGACAGTAAGAGGCGGCCGGTGGCGGAAGACTGTCAACACTAGGGTTTAATATTTTTCCCGAAAATTAGATGAATCAGATCCCGGGAAAAGACAACGCATTTCCCGGGATTCCCGGGAATTCCCGGCTGTTTTTTTGTTGTTGTTTTTAGCCCAAGTAATGTATCAATATCATTCAAATATGCGTTCCAAAATCCCAAACTGTCATTTTTTATATTATTTGTATCATTATTAGGGCAAAAGTACACAGTTTATGTCCATCATCAACACAGTTTGCAATGATCAATTCTGCTGCGTGATCAAGTGAGCTGTGCTGCAGCGTGACATCTGCTGCAGCGCTAATTATGAAATGCCAGGTGGAATGTCTATGACTTGTCTTCTGAAAATCTAGGCAACCCTTATAAAACCAATATTTTACGGAACTCCATTATAAAAACTAACGAAATCCATTGAATGATTCCTAATTCTTTTTTTTTTAGCTAATCTATTCTGTTAAAAAACATTCTGTAGCTGTTGAGATGTGTAAGCAGCTGCAAACAGGAACAATCACTTGAAGTTAACCAAATATCTCTTTATTAGGGCAGGGCAGGCATATTTCTCTTGTAAACACATACAAGTTCAACTAAATTAAAGAAAACGACCCACAGAAAATGTACAACTGTGCACTGCAAAAAGACAGGGCCATATGTAAAACTGAATTGAAAAAAACAAATAGGCTACCTAAACACTCTGCCGCAATATCAGCATTACATTTAACTCACAGTGACAACTTGGCTACATATTTCTTTTAGTTTACAATGAATTCTCACCCTGTCCTTCTTTCTTTTTCTTCTGGAAGTGTGCTTTCAAAAAGCAGAGCGCATTGATATACTGCGCTCAGGCGGATTTTCGTGACAAATTGGCTGCAGATAGAAAACGCTCTTTCCGCCTCCACGGATGTAGCCTGAATAATACAAAGAGTTTCCAACAACTGTTGCAGGTGAATGGATTTAGTGAGTCAGTATTACTGTAGCTATGGTATGGCACCGTCGCCTGCATCAACGTTACAATGTGACAACAATAGACACGCACTCCTTGCGTTTTTCGTTTCCCGTCATAACCTTTCCCGGGAATCGGGAAATAGTCTTGATCAGATTTCCCGTGAATCCCATTTCCCAGGATTAAACCCTAGTTAAAAAAACAAACACCTGCAGACATTCAGATGTGTCATGAGCACCCGCTTATACCTGTCAGGGTAAAGAACATTTTTCTACAGGGCATTTGTCTCAGGTTGATGGTGATTCTTCATCTGCATTTTGGGTCTTCACAGCTGTAGCTTTAACGATTATCATTAACATACCACCATAAATATGTTGCTGTGAGGTAAGAAATACAATTGGTAAACACATTTATATAATGCTTTATTTATACAGCAACTGTGCTGTATAAATTACTACATGGTACTGGCCTGACTCTTGACAGTTCAGTGTCTTGCTCAAGGACACTTCCACATGTAGCCAGGAGGAGCCAGGGATTTAACCACCAAGCTTGCAATAAGTGGAAGCCTCCCTCTATCCGATCGAATATAATATGGCACACACTGTATGTTCATTAAAAATGTTTCCTCCTCATGTTGATGTTGCAGGTCATAACTATATCTATCCCCATGTTTCCTGTCTGCCTCCCAATTGTCCACATACTAATAACTATTTGTAAACATCTATCTAATCTAATAAACAAATGGTAGAATATAAATGTTATTTCTAGGTTGCCAATACCCATGTAGAAAGTCACACATTCATGGCTAGAAACAAGGATGCATTTACAGCCACTACACACAGTGTACAGTCACAGCTGCTATCCCATGCTTCTCTCACCCAGCAGGGTTTGACAACAGCAGACTGGAACACGGAAACATGCAGTTGCCTGGTGTTTCAATACCAGAGAGAACACACACACACACACACACACACACACACACACACACACACACACACACACACACACACACACACACACACACACACACTTTCTCCAGCTTCCTTCCAGCAATTTCTCTTCCCTCATTTCTCTCCAGTTACATCTTTGTACCTGCTTGACAGTCAGTCCCAACCTCTCCTATCTCCTTTTCTACTCTTATTCTGTTCCTCTGTCTCCTTCTATTCTTGTTCTTTTTGCCTAAACGACCACTCTACAATTCCAATTGTTTTACTCCATATCCATGTTGGGGTGTTAGTGGTGCTCTAGAAGACAGAAAGTCATGCTTGTTATAAGTGTTGCCAGCGGCAGTGGGCAATATAATTGCTTTTCTTTTTGCTCCAATCCCATATACTTCCATCTTATACAATTATTTCAATACATCCTTTGACGATTGTCAATGACTCCAAAAACGACATATATGACAGTTCTATTTACCTCCGCACTATGGCCGTTATAAATGTGTGATTAAGCACATAGTTAATGTTGTAAAAGATAACTAGTTAAATTTAGCCAACAAAAATAGTAAGGGTTGGTTAAACAACATAGAACTACTGAAATGAGTAACGTAACGTGATGTCACAGACTAAGGTCCATAAAACTCGGTTAGTTTCAAAGTTGATTTGTGGTTTCACATGGGACACGAACCCCGGTCTGCTGAGCTGAAAGTCCCGTTTGTTTGATTCATCCATTCAACCTGCCTCCTTACACAGAAATTGGCATTCTTGTACTTTGTCACCTCGCTTCCTTGTTTGCCCTCGAAGTAATTACTACAGCCACTAGAGGACGCCACCCAACAAGAAACGTAATTATGGGTCATTATGAGCTGCTTGCACAATCAATCTATACGGTTGTTTTCTTATTGAGGCCGGTCTGAATTATTTGCACGTTTCCAATTATCACTCCTGCTTTTCTGATAAAACAAAAAAATTGCATTATTTAATCAAATATATTTGGTGTTAATATTTCTACATGAGGATTGGTTCTCCAAATAAGTATCAGTACCTCTGCATTAACATCTCTCGTCTCTTTCTAGCAGCCCCTTCAAGTCCTGGAACCTGATCAAAAAACCTGGGAATTGTAGCGTTTGTCCTTAACCACAACAAGATGCAATTGAGTTGACTAAAGTCCTGACATAATCACTGTTACATATAACCAGTTATTCTAATGAGGCCATTAATTGAGCTAAATTCAGCATTAATTAGCAAATATTCTACAGGAGCGTGTGTCTTCACATGGCATACATGGATATGTGATCTCCATATATAAAAAGGCATTCTTGTTTTTGTCTCATTTAATGTGCAGATTTATGTAGCAACATGCTCAAAGGTCTAATCAGCTATAATAGGTATGTTTTAGCAGATGTTAATGTGTTACTGACTTGTTTTCAGAGTGGTTTCACACAGAAAGACACAAGGATGATGCTATGATGACACAATTCCCTGCAATCTACTGTTGTTGTGGGGGTTAAACTCATACATAAATAAATGCAGCAACAACATCATTAACTTACAACAGTGAAATCTCAACCTGCAGTCAGTTGGTGGGGGCTGGAAATTAAAAAGGTTGAAGGAAATGCTGTAAGTTGAGTAAAAAAAAAGGGACCCATCTGCTGAGGTGCTCTTCCACTGAGGTCTGAGCTCAGTTGTTTTGGTGGTCACCCAGATGTAGGGTTTTGGACTGTCTTTGCTCTTAACATGACTTCTCAAGAAGTACACAATATTTAAAAAATGCTTGTTGAATGCAATACAGTTTAACTTAAGGTAAAGGCAACAGTGTTCTGATGTATACACTAATGTGAGGAAAGTAAACAGAGATATTTCTTTGCTTTACCACCAGCATCGGGTCTCAACCACTGAAGAAGGTCATATAAGTGATTCCCCTTAGCATTGAAAATTCCCTCACATTTACAAAAAAATTGTGTAACACCCCGCACTGCAAGTGAGCACCCAGTCCCTGAGGTTGGAACACATGGTGGCTCTAATAAGCAATAACACATTAATGCCTCCATTTTAAGCCACTGTCTGAACAGATTTACAGGCTGCCATTTAGCTGGCTGCCTTTAATATACCTGTCCTTATGAAGCTAATGCCTGGCTCCATTCCTGCCTCAGGTGACTGCCTTCGCACAGCTGAGAAAATGTCCACCTCCTCCCACTGTGTATTTTTCTTATTAACATCTGTTGGTCACGAGTTGAAAGTAATGCTGGCACTGCACGTGACGCCACCACAACAGCTGCCGTGTTGAAGTGGAAACCAGAAGTAGTCGAAATCTCAGGGGGAGTGGCGTGCCCTCTATCTGACACCAACTTCTCTGGACCAGCTTTTTACAGATCTCCCAGCAACCACAGCTGGCATCATAATGGAGGTCATGTGGAGAACTGGAGTTTACTAATGACTAAACACAGAGGTGTCTCCAAAGCACTTCATGGCATGAGGGTAGAGGTGGAGTTACTTTTAGATTTATTTATTAAACAAAAAAAGGTCTTGTTTTTCAGCTTTTGCAGCTCGATTTGATATATGAAAAAGTTAAATTTCCTTTCTGTGGATTACTCACTTGTTTTCTTAGATTTAGAAGAAGATTTTGGATGGCATTCATACAACAATGTTATTGAGCGATACAAAACCCCAGATTACATTAAATGTCAGCTGATGTTTTTAAAGGTCTTGCTTTCTGCAATGTCTGCACATGACAACTTAGGTATGGTTAAGGTTCAGGAAACACAGTGGTTTTGGTCAATAAAAATGTTAACATCAATTGCACATCTGTGCAAAATGCAAACTCTAGTCTTCTGTACATATACATGTAGGTCACACTACTACTGTGAGGTGCAGAATTGTCCAATATGGACATAGTTCCTAGGAATACTGCAGCCTTTTATTTGCCACTTGTTATGTGCCGGCATTTAAACCGTTGACAGTAAAAAATAACTGAAATAAACTTAAATAAACTTGACGTAACTTGATGATGTGTGCATTATCTGCAGCAGTCTCACTGAGGCGTTATTATGGAACCCACACAACTTCTAGGCAAGATCTGCCCTTCAATAGCATTCACACACTACTATTGGCCAGGCGTCCATGCTTACGCAAGGTAACGTAACCCAATTTGTTCAGGTCCTATCCCCTGACCAATGGGCTATCCTAACCTTAACCACTCGAGGTCAATGCCTAACCCCAACCAATCAAACTGCTTCATTGGGTGGGACTTGCCTAGAAGTTACTCACTGAGGGGTCATTTTGGATACAATTCTTTCTTCTGATGGAGATTTAAATTTGGTTTATTTCTTCATTTTGTTTCTTTGGTTTGATAAGTGCTTCACAAAAGCATTTTCTCTTTTTAATGAAACACCCCAAGTTGTTTCCATATTCAAATTTGTATCCACTACAGCACTTGCTTTTACAAACTGGAACCTTTGTGAAATAAACAAAGTTTAAATGTTACTTTGTGATGAGTGGTAGCGTGGGTACTTACGTCATCCTAACTTTGTTTCATCCATATCCCTCACCAACGCTCTCTTTTAAAGTTATTTTTTCTTTCTAGTTAAAATCTTTTCTGTCTTAAAGCATTCAGTCCACTCTGTCCTGCTGTTTGTACAGACATGTCTGAGCTATAGCCACATTAAAGTAATTGCAGAACTGTTATTATATATATTCTTTGCACAAATCTGCACTGGAAAGCCAACACAATAAATTTCACCCATCACTATATTACCGATTACACCTTTGTTCCCTTTTTTAAGAGTGTCAAGGTAGAATCCCGAGACAGATAGGTATTAGTTAAAGTTGCCTTCAGGTCTCTGCAAACTCACACAGGTGTATTCACTTACTCTGCCTGATTAAACCTCTCTTTTTTTTCAATTCTTTATTGTACAAAAGTTCATATACAAAGGTACACACAGATAAATGGAATAGACATTAGAAAACATGAACAAAAGAAAAGACAATAAAAAAATACATTTACATTTCATAATGCCAGAGCATGTGGATCATTTCATATTATATTCATTTAATAACTTAAAGGTCTTAATGTTTTTTTGTTTTTAATAAATAAAAGGGTGCTATATTGCTGAAATTCATTAATAAAGTTCAGGAAAGTTGGCTGGTTCCAGACTATTTTTTCTTATGGATATGGAATTTAAAGAAATAAAAATAAAAATAGTTGTATAATAAAATATAGCATCACATCAAACATATTCATTTCAATATTTATCTTAAAGCCCCAGTTGTAGTTGTTCATTATCAAAATCTGCATTTCCCTTCACAAACTTGTCCATTTTTATGAATATTGACCACCACCATCAATTCCAAGTATTCCTATTGGCTTGATATTTTACATTTGCGTTTACATGAACTGGGGTAGACGCTCCACAGCCATGCGCCATCTTGAAATACGGTAGCCCGTAAAGGACATACAGGCGATACTGCTCCGCATTTCACGCTTTTCACTCAGTGGCACTGACTGTGACGAATGCCAGGGAGGGAGGGGGAGAAGATTACTTGTAACTCTGACAGAGAAATATATTAAAAACACAAACCTCCGTTGCTTCTCTCCTACGCTGTAAACATCGCCTTACACTATTAATCTGGTACAATATACAGAATAACGATAGCACTGATACTTTACTAACATTAGCTTGCATATGTTTGGGAACCTGATAGCTGATGTTAGCAATGAAATGGTACCAAAATAACGTCAAACTATTATTACACTGGAAGGGACACTCACGGACGGTTGTCGCTAATTTTGGGTTTGGCCACCGTAGGAGTTATAACGCACTCGGAATGGGGGGGGCTACAAAGTGAAATTCCGCTAGATGGGAGTAATTCTTACACACTGGGGCTTTAAGTTTCTTTTTTAGAAATGTGTCTACCTCCATCCAGAACATTCTTGTATATATACAGTGAAAAAATAGATGGGAAATACTCTCTTCTTCTAGAAGACTACATCACACATATAATCGATATTTAGTTTGAATCCTGATTAGACCTCTCTGCTCAGGTTGAAGATGAGTTACATGATGTCACCAGTGTGTTTGTGAAATGTTTGATTGTGTGCTTGGTGACTATTCCAACAAGTCCTCCAAACCCTACCACATAAGTTGTTTGTTCCTTCCCCTTTAATATGACCCATAGGGGCATTTCATAAATTAGCGCCCCTAGCAGTGGCAGGACATACAACGCACAGGAGCGCTTTCCGTCCTCATAAAAATATAACAGTTGCAGTTTTGACCACATCGTTAATGTTGTAAGTTTGGTTAGGTTTAGGCACAAAAACTACTTGGTACGTTTTAGAAAAAGATTGTGGTTAAAATCAGTACATTTCTTATGTTACTTCACTTCTGGGCATATGTACATGACATAATTACGCACATAGCATGGTTTTGTTTGTTAAGAAAAGTTAAAATAACTTTCTGTTTCCTTTTATTTTTAGATTCATTTCAAACGGGACACAAACATAGGTCTCCTGGGTTAAAGTCCTGTGTCTGTTTGACTCATCCACTACAAACTGACATCCACCCTTAACTGACTTTATGGGTCTTAATACCATGTTACATGACTATCGTCATAATTAATATGACCACTAAAGGATGCCGTCTAACAATAAACGTAAATATGAGTCGTAATTGCTGCTTTTACAAACAACCTATGGGGTTGTTTTTCAGGAGAGGACAGTCGACTATTCACAGGGCAAGTCAGCGAACTACTGTAGCTACATTAACAAGCCAGCACATGCTAGTATTAGTAGCTTCCCAAGCTTCTATTTTCTCTGTACTGTGACGTTTACTTCTCCTGGCATTTCGTTCTCAGGATTGTACATAACTTCATTGAACAAAGAGTCGCCACGCTAAATTGACAATTCACAGTTGATTAAAAAAAAGTATAATTGTAACATTGACTCCTGCAAACCATTCCTCTGTTGAGTAGTATACAGTAGTTTATACTCTGACAGAGGAAGCTACCCCAAAGTTGATGGGACAACAGAGCTAATTGTAATCCAGGTTTTTTATTACGTTTTTTTCAATAGATAAACAACATAATTGAAAATAATATAATAATATTATTATAAATATATAATAATAATAATATAATAAATCAGCAGGGACACATCAGCTATCTGCACATAATAAAGCTTGGTTTCTGTAGAGAACCAGAAATTGCAATTTGGTGTTAAGACCAACAGCTTAATTTAAACACAAGTGTAGTCCGAACACAGCTGACATTTAAACACTTACTTCTGCTGGCAAATGAGTTAATTAGTTAATTTTAAAGTATCATTAAAATAATGATTCTTTAGGAATTCTTTAGGAACTAAGATGTGAACAAATGGCAAGTGAGGGAATACTGTTAGCAGGCACTTCCTCTATGGGCTGTGGATGAAATGAGAAAGCTGGACAGAATAATGATAGCGATGTTGTGCTACACTAAGGGTCAGAGAGTAAGTAATTAACTTGGAGAGGGAATAATTAAAAATATTAAAAAATCGTAGTCATTGTAAAACCTTAAAAAAAAGTTAATTATTTGTTAAATACTGCAAAAGGTTATAAGGGGGAAAAAGAAGAATGTAAGATTAGGAACAGTGATATAACGACAATGGTGATTCAAAATGACAGTCTATTTCATGCCTGGAGCAGCTGTCTGAGACTGGGAGCAGATTACAGAAACATTAGCATCTTTCTAGAGGCAATTTATCTTACAGCACAAGTTAAGAATACATTGTGATTAAGGCTGCAGTCACACATGCAATCGGGGACGGTGCAGAAGTGAGTTTCCTCGACTCAATTCCGATATATTCTGATATGTGGTAATTAAGGACGCAAATATAGATGGGATGTTTTGAGAAGGACTAAATGTGCACCACAGCATTAACAGAAAAATATCTTTTTTGCAACATCCCAGCGTGCTGCTGTGTGTTGTAATGCTGGTGGTGTGTTTGTTGTGTGTGGTGTTTTATCAGTCGCAGCAGGTCAGACAGTGACTCCTCAGGTCTGATTTGCTATGACCCTGAGTGTCCAAGCTTCCCTTCAGAGAGACACAGAGTCCACGCAGCACTGCCAAACCTAAGGGATGCTGTTCTGTTGTCAACATACCACACTGACCTGGTGTCACCCTGTGAATCCACAGAGAATCAAAAATCAGATTGAGGACGAGGTTTACTGCAGTTTCCATCAGTCACATTTAATACAGATCATATTACAAATGACTTCAAAGAATTGACTAGTTTGTTAACGTTATGCATAGTGGTGTCTATATATTGTAACACTGTCTACTACTTTGCAACACCAACATTTGAATGCCACCTGAATTAAATTTGTTATCAACATAACGCGGAAATGGTAATAAACATATCTGCTAAATGTTCACGACAGCACATTATCCAGGCAGTAAAACATAACTGGCAAAATAAATTAGTATATAAACCGAATTTCTGGATGTTGGGCTGCATTTCAAAGGAATATCTTTCAAAATGTAATGCTTACAGTAGTTTACTCCTAGTTTCTGTAACAGTAACTGGGCAGTATTTCAAGTATAATTTCTATTTTTTTTTTTTCAATAGGTGACTGTGAGCCAGGCGACGGTCCTTTCAGGGACTGTGGCAGTTGAGTTTAGGCCAGAAATAGTCAGCCATGACAGTTAAGGTTAGGCACTGAAACGACAGGGGCTTTGGATATCACACAAAGCAGGAACTGTGAATATGGAAAGTGAATTAAAAACTCACCTCCCATTATCAGTTCTCACTGAGCAGAGCTTGAGAGTTAGACTCAAGCTGGACTTGAGTCACAAAAATGAGGACTTGCACCTTGACTTATCTAAACCTTGACTACCTAAAGAGTACTGGGATTTGTTGCAAAATCCCAGAAAAATAAACTTCAAAGCTTGGCAGGCCAATGCATTTAAAGAATTGCTCATAGTTTTGTAAAAACACGATCAATACAGCTTTGATCAGAGAATCTTTTTTTAAATAATCTTATGAAGAGGAAGTTGACTCGAGACTTGACTTGTCTGAAATTATTTGAGATTTTACTTACTGCTCAACAGAAAACAGCAAGAAAAAACAGGGACACTGAGAGAGGCTCACTTAGATTAAAAGAAGGTTAAAAACACTGAGTAAGTGTCATTTGGGGGAGTTTGCCTTTCAGCTGTGTTTCTTGCAAAGCAAAGGCAAAAGCTAGAAAAAAAAACGAAGCAGCCGACACGACAGAGGTTCATTACAGCACAGGGAACCAATTGGCCACACTATCGTTTTTCCGATAGCGTCTGCTAACCACTGCTTTAGGTGATTATAGATTTATCCATCTCTGCATCCTCTTCACCTCTTCACACATCACAGCCTCTTGCTAAATGTTTCCCTTTGGGGATGAGTTGAGAGAGCTTGATAAATTGTGCTCATGTGCGCGAGGCTTTCAACTGATCTCTGTGAACAGGCCACTGAGAGTCACCAGAGCATTTCCAATGGTTCTTCCAATATGTTTATGTCAATACCGTTTTTTTTAATTATGGTAATATTTTTTATGTAGCATCTTCTAAACTAGGTAGTTCCATGAAGATTAAATATTTCACTTTCAACTGAGACATGGCAAAGAAGAGCATTCACAAATATAAAAGCTGCTGCCAAAAACATAAATAATGAACAAAACTGCAACTAAACAGCACGTAAAAGGCCACTGCAAGTATAGAAGTCACAACATGAGAGCTTAAACCTGCATTAATCATTATTCTATTATTAACAAATGTGAAATGTGTCACCTCTGCAGTTCCCTTCAGCAGTACAGAATGGTGTGCATCTTTAAGAATGATTACATTTTGAAATGAGACAAGAAATAATATCAAAATATCAGGATTTCAACAAACGGTATGTAGAAAAAAGTCAAATTGAGTCATGGATTTGGTTCCAACTGTTTTAAACAGAAAAGAGTGAAGAAATAGCTCCATTCCCTTAAAGCTAGTCACTGCTGATGGTTTAATATTTTAAAAGTACAATCATCTCTTATGTTACTATTTTGAAACCAAAGATAATTAAGGGTAATAACTTTCACTTTAATTCCAAAACCCCTAGTGAAATAATGAAAACCTCATTTTAGAATTCACACCCTTCATTCTCTGTCTTTGATTCTTTTCCTGCAGCAGAAAGACTCGACCCTCCTTCTGCTCCCTGCCTCCATTATGAAAATTACCCCACCTCCTCCGCCCCTACTTACCCCTGTCTCCCCCACTTTTCTCCCCACGCTGCTGGCTGCCACGACACCTCTCTCATAATTCCTCCTGCTATATGGCTGCTGTCAGGTGATGAAATGGTTTCCTTGACCGGAGCGGGGGCCTGGCAGTTGTTTTAGTGTTTGAGTTTTAGCAGAGCGATAAAGCATCGCTGGCCAACCCGGTTTGACAGAGAGCGATATCTAATAGGCCTGTCGCTCTCATGCCAAATCGCTTGCTGCATTTCAATTAAGGGCTCTTCAGGGGCGAAAAAGGCAATATCAGACATGGAGTGTGTGCAAGTTGGTATTAACATGGGCATGCACACATTGTTACTTCAATGTTTGACCTAGCACAGAATGATGTAAGTGCAAAGTTTGACACTAGAGTGTAAAGTAGCCAAAAAAATACTTTTTTGGCTACTTTACCCAATTCCAATAAACTGCGACAGAAATATATCAAATTTACATGATAGCATAACTCTAAAACTGCGTTCATTAGAATATGCCACAAAGATTTTGTGGCCTAATATGTTCAGAAACAAATACTCAATTTCTTATATTTCTCCAGCTAATTTTTTACGTGTTCACCCAGTGCTAAACATGACATGATGAAATGTCACAGGTGGATCAACACATTGACCATTCTGCTTGCAAAAGGTGACAAACACGTTATTTCAAGTTAGCCCAGTGAACATCAATAGCACTCAAATTCTAATTTTATTCAAATTCAATATATAATAGTATAAATATACTGCAATATATAATTAAATATGCTGTGTGTGTGTGTGTGTGTGTGTGTGTGTGTGTGTGTGTGTGTGTGTGTGTGTGTGTGTGTGTGTGTGTGTGTGTGTGTGTGTGTGTGTGTGTGTGTGTGTGTGTGTGTGTTCCTTTGTATCCTTGAAGAAGCAACCTCACCTGTCAAACAGTGATCACATATTCTGTTTTCTTTTGGTTGCCATGCTTCTTTGTTTTCCAGTTTGTTGTGTTGCTGAGCCTGTACTTGGTTAGGATCTGTTTTTGATTTCTATTTCTGACAGTAGAGAGATAATCTGCTGATTCTTAATCTCTTTTTAGGGTTAGATAACAACACTCAAATCTACTTTGGCTTTTAGTTTCTTATAATTTGCTTTACTCTGATTGATGTTTGGAGAGCAGTGTTGTTGTGAGGCTGCTCAGACTGTGTCTGAGAGCGGGCCGTTAGCCTCAGTACCAACCATTGACTGTAAACTTAACCAATTGACATAAGGGACCCTAATCTGGGCTCAGCTCTTGAGTTTGGAGGGTTTTGGAGAGGAGTGTGTATTGTGGGCTGGATTTCAGCTGGTAAAAAAACGTTGAGTGTTCTCTTTTGAATGTTAATTATCAATATGTGCCTAATTCTCTTCTACATGCATTTGTTGTTGTCAACAGAGGTTTCTGTGTACTATAAAATGTATCTGCAGAATTCTGCATGTAAATATTCTGTGGGTCTCTCTCTCTCTCTCTCTCTCTCTCTCTCTTTCTTTTCTCTCTATCTCAGCCTCAATTCATTGTATTTCTCTCTTTTCTCCTGCTCCAGAAATGCTTTATTCTCTGTACCTTCTGTTCTGTTGAACAGCGACAGTGCCCTCATCAAAGTGAAGCAAAAGGGCAAGCAAAGGTTTCAGCATGCTGTACAAAGAACAGACACTGCAACATTGTGTGTGTGTGTGTGTGTGTGTGTGTGTGTGTGTGTGTGTGTGTGTGTGTGTGTGTGTGTGTGTGTGTGTGTGTGTGTGTGTGTGTGTGTGTGTGTGTGTGTGTGTGCGTGTGTGTGTCAGTTTCTGATTGAGACTCCCTTTGTTTCCTTTACATGCCTCAGCCTCATTTCTAATCATAATAAGCTTCATGTGAACAGAACTGTTCTCAACATATTTTTCTCAAACATGCAACACAATCAATACCATAGCAAAAAACAAATACCAGCAGTAAAAATAAAGAATAAAGCATGCTACACAGAGGTAACATTTGTAAAAGGACAGATACTGTGTGATATTTGTTTTTGCTTATGATTATTATACTTAACATTGATGTACCAATGATTTATAGATATTAAAATACCTCAGAGCATCTAATAACACACAGTACAAGATGGATTGGATGAAAGGATTATGGGTAGTGTGTCAGTGGGAATAATGACTTTCTTAAATTATGGAAGACATTTGTTGTTACTGTTACGGTTACAAATGTTGACTTGAAAGTGGGGTCAATTGGTCTTATGTCAGGGTTGATGCAGCTTGAGGTTTAACTTTAGATACAGCTTTCTTTATTTCAATAGGCATTAACTCTGTGTGCCTCTATCTTGTTTGTTTACTTATTAATTCCCCTTAAACTTGCCTTTTACATTTAGTGGAAGGTGTGATGGGAGTGAGAATGTGTTGGAATAAACACCAAGTACAGACTGAAATGTCTGCAAACCTCATGGTTGAGTGACAAGGTGATCATACCTCTCAGAAACATCTCACCTCTCTTTAAACATGCAGTGAGTTTGAAAAACAAAGATACAAATTCAATCCAACCAAGCTGTATGGATCTGCCAATATTGAATGCAAGGTCACTGTTCCCCACATAAGAAAAAAGTTTGGAGGAGAGGAAAAGACTAGAAGACATTATTCCATTATGTGCCATTGTGTTTTTTTAAGCATTCACGTCTGTGCAGGTTTACTTAATTATCCAGAATCACACATGCTGAGGGTTAAAGGAACATAACCCTCAGTACGTGCATTTTTATTTCATTCTCCTCACAGTCTACAATGGCCTGCCTATTTATTGAGGGTCTTCTCAGGGCTATTAGGTCAGATGTCTAATTTGGGTCAATTAACTTGTCAAAGGAAAAATCAGAAATCAGGACTGAAAGTACTTTGCCTATTTTAAGAGCTGAACAATGGAGCTGAATCAGAGCAAGGGCAATTTAAAGTGCTCATATTATGCTTTTTGGCTTTTCCCTTTCCTTTATTGTGTTATATATTATCTTTTTGTGCACGTTATAGGTTTACAAAGTGAAAAAGCCCAAAGTCCACCCCAAAGGGACTTAACTATCTGTCAGAGAAAACACTGTTCACAAACTGCTCCAAACAGCTCTATTGTAGTCCAGCCTTTACTTCCGTGACGAACGGAAGTAAAGGAAATCTGAACGGAAGTTCAGATTTCTTTGGAACACACGTTATAATGCTCGCCTAGCTGCTAGCATGGCACTCCCTCATGCTCTGCAACTGACTAGCTAGCAGTACTTACGGCGCGTGTGCGACTCCCAACAAAGATGGAACAGAAGTGAGATGTCTCACTCAGTAGCTAAAACAGAGAGCTCAACACACAGGGTGAAAAGAGGAGCTGCAGCAATATGCAGTACAACAAATATATGGTGTTTTCTGAAAATTAAACCACATAAACCTATTCTGGTACAACCTCTAAATACAATTATGAACCTGAAAATGAGCATAATATGAGCACTTTAAATAAAAAGGGTGCATCCTCTTGGGTGTGAACTGTTAACGTCTGTGCATGTTTCTCTGTATGTTAATGACACCAACTGCCAACCAGTAGAATAGGGTGTAACCTGGCGGGAGAAATTTGTTTGGCATGTGTGTGTATATGTGAGTGTCATTGTGCATGTGCAAAAGATGCAAACAAAACAGGGCCACACATTAAATCACTGCTGCATAACCCTAGTAGTAGTCAAACACAGAACACCTGAAACCAGTTTGACCTACACAGGCTCCAAACCCTATTGTGTTTTTGAGAAACAATGGATTTCACCTTTAAAGAGTGCTGTCAACAAGTTTGCTCATAAAAAAAAAAAAAACATGTTGCTGCACTACATTCAGACACCAAGGCCCCAAAACATGTAAAATAATAACAAACCTGAACTGGATGATTACTATTCATATCAGATTTCTTTGTTTGGCCTTCCTGTCGCTCACACGTACACACATACTGTAAGTCCACATATCCTCATTATTGTATGCCTTTGTTGATTTTATTGTGCAAAATAAACAAATTCAAACTCTAAACCAAAAGGGCTTTGTCAGCTAATGTTTACATCCTTGAAACTTCCCTCAGCCAGTAGTTTTCAACTACTCTGACAAATCATGAACCACTCTTAAGACTTCGATATAACTATGTCTATTTAGGGTAAGTGGCTTTGTAAAGCTAGGAAACCCGGACAGAGCTAAGTTGACATTGATTAGATACCACAACAACGTTTTATTTTTGTTTTTTTATTCCAAGGGATCACATTGTAAAAGAAAGAAAAAAAACAACATTTTTATTATTAAAAATAATAATACAAATAAATGAGTCCAAAAATTACGGCATACAGGTTCTTTATATAAATCCACACTAATTAAAATCTTGCTGGACAGAGAAATCAGTGTAAGTGTATATGCATACATTACAGAGAACTATAGAACTATCATAGCTAACTAGCCAATTATCTACAATGTCCAACAACAACAAAAATCACCCTCAACAAATACTCAGCCACCAACTCATCTCGCTCTGTTTAAAACTGGGATCAGTGTAATAAAAGCCCTCGGGCAAAAATACTCTTACAGCCAGAGGATAACAGGATGAGAATGTTTCCTCCATAGCTGAGACATACTGTGGAGAGCTAGACAAATACAGCAGGGCAAATGAATGCAAAGGAGACATGCCTAAAAATACACACACATACACTTACACTCACCGAACAGGCGGCTTATCAGAGGCTGGGAGAGGAAGATCAAAGTAGCAGAAGCGTGGAGGGGGGGGTATGAGTTGAGACAGATCTGAGAGGTATGATGCATGATGTGAAAGAAGAGAGAGAATGGAGGATAAAGAATGGAGGAGAGGCAAAAGAACAAGAGGAAGATTGAAAGAGAAAAGAGAAGAAGAGAACGAGACAGAGGCAGAAATGAGACAGGTATGAAATGCTCAGATCCATCTGAGAGGAAGGCAGTCATAGTCTCAGATTTAAAAGCAAGTCTTCGGATCTTGGTTTGAAGGATAGAATAACTCCCTCCAGGAGAGAAAAGATACAGATGAAAAGACAAATGGCATGAAATGTTCAGAGTGCACAGAGAAGTAAAAAGGAGAAATGGTGGATTGTGACAAGAACTTTGAAAAGGACTTAAAACAGGCGGTATAATGAAAGATCTGATATAGAGAAAAATCAAGACATCAACTCTTTAAACCTCAGGTTTGAGTCTATTGCTTGAAGGGACAGGTGCACTTCAAACGTCTGTTTTTTGATGATTTTTTTGTACAATTTATCAACTGATTTCATTATGTTGGCTCACCCAGAAAAGTCCAGCCCTTTTTAGCCACTAGCCTGCTAACTAGCAATGAGCTTGGTGTGTGAAAATCATGGCTGGGTTTCAACCACTAGAGGGCCCTGGGGCTAAATGAACTCACAATACACAACCCAGTCTCACGGCAGTTTGTGAAATGGGTACGTTACTTAATCTATCGGTTCGTTTACACGGACACATTTATCTCGTTTCTTTTTTTTTTTGTGGTGGTCAGCACGTTTTTTAAACTAATGTATTTCAATGGGAAGCATCTTACGTGATCACAGCATGACTACGGTAGCGAGTAGTATGAAATGCCGAAAATCCGCACAGGGAGTTTGGTTGGGGTGGTGTATGGATCAACAACACAGGACTTTCACCCCGGAGACCGGGGATCGTGTCCCGGTTGTAATGTTTCATTTCCCCGTTCTTCTTTTCCTAAACACAACCGTCCCGTTGTTGTCGCGCGTCCCCCAGAGACCGCAGATCGTGGCCCTCGTGAGACGTTTCCTTTCCCCGTTCTTCTTTTCCTAATCACAACCGTCCCGTACCGTGTTGCAATACAAGGCCTCCAGATAAGGTAATGAATGATTAATTGAACAGATTTTTGGCCACGTCTCTTTAGCTGCTAGATGTTAAAGATGTCCTCAACAGCTAGTCACTAAAGTTGTCTGTCTGTGGATTACGCCAGCACAGGTACGGTACAGTGTGTTCATCAGAGATTTTTCACAGCTGAATAGTTGAAACTATTGATTAGAGCTGAATTTGCAAGCCAGAAAACCAAAAGAATAAGCTCCATAGTATTTCCCTAAAACACAATGAGTGTCTCTTATTTAATGCATTGTTTACATAAAAAACAAAATTTTCACAACTTAAAATGTTATATTTTATGGTACTGTTGTATAATAAAGTTGGCTTACTTACAAAGTGGTGTATTTCCAAACAAATATGCATTTAATCTACTACTAAAACCCAAGTGACAAACAGTGAACAACACTTTTGTCTTGTCAAAAATATATAGTAACAAGTTCAACAAATGGTTGCAAAAGAGATAAACATCTCTTCTAAGTGAGAGGCGACAATTTTGAATTAATTGTTGATATTGTACAGTTAGATACATACATTTCTAGATCCCAGAAGGGCACTGTTTATTGAAATAACAGTTTAGTCCAGTTGCCACTTGGGGCCACCAAAGTGCAACATTTCCCTGTGTGGTATTAACAAGTCATACATAGGACGGACTAGAGAAAGACAGATGAAGAAAGAGGGAGATGTGATGAAGGTCACACACATATTACACACACCATAGTTCCATACATTTTCAAGCTTTATTCCTTCTCTTTCCCCTCATAATACTGTCCTGTATGTGCAGCACAATATATTTTTCTAATTGAATCCCTCTGCTTGATCTGCTTGATTCGGTTTTTCTCCGTCCCCCGCGGTCATTTCTCTGCCTCTCTGGCATGTTGCTGAGCCTTCCCCCCTCTCTACACCATAAAGATGATGGCCGCTGTATTTTATTCTGAGTAAAGAGAGAAAAACAAGAGGCTCCACTCTTAATGCCAGCCAAGCAGAAGATAAAGAACAAGGGCGATTAAGCTTTGTCAACACAGAGACACAAAACTCTAAGAGATAAAATAGAATGGAGAAAACATAAAGTCTTGACTGTGGATATTATGTGCAGTTCCTGGGAGACATGGGGCCAGTGGCGATTTTAGACCCTTTTTAGGGGGGCTCAAGCAACAAAATATAAAAAAGAAATCAATTAAAAATAAACACAAAGCCCTGGGTGCCGCAGCACTGGCTGTAACACCCTCGGAAATAGAAACCCATCTCTGTCATAGATTTATTTTTAGAGGATAAAATAGTCAATAACAAAATGATATGTTAATTCTACATAAACTATATAAAAAAAACAATTCAAATAAATGAATAATAAAGTATTATTTTCTTTGGTATTTTTGTCATATAACCCACAGATATGCAATGATGATTGCTGGGTAATTTGTAGGTTGATCTTGTCCAATGTCAAGTCTCTATTTGATTAAGTGATGAGGGCCTTAGGGCCTGCACTGGGGCCCGTTGTAACTACCTTACGCCACTGGGTTATTGGATGAGTGTTGAGGCGTGTAGGTTTGGTGAGGCACCTTCAGATGTGAGTGCAGATAGTCTGATGCTTTGCTTATGCTCCCCGCTGAGACATTAATTGAGTCTTCTATTGAAGCTTTCACTCGCTGAGTTCTTCTGATTCGCCACAATATGTACGCAACGTGACTCATGGGTCTTGTTAGACCTTGGACTCAGGTAACACCTTGCACTGGGTGCTATAACACAGGATATTGAAAAACTCCAGCAACACTTGTAGTATGAGACAAACTTTATTATGAGACACGTCTTACATCAGTTGGCCTGTTTTGGTAGTACCTCATTCAAGAACTCACTCACATGTGTTACTCATGTTTAAGTAGTGATTTGAATGGATGTGGTACACATAACACAATGAATATATCTAGATGTAGGTAAATTGTTAAAAATAAAAAATAATCTTTTGGCCATTAAGAAAGTTTCATATGATGTCAGATTATTTATCTTATTATATAATCCTATTTTTTTTATTTAAAAAATGTTTAATCAATCCAGAGTTTAGAAGAGATTGTGTTTTTCAAAATCTCATGACACACACACACATACACACACACACACACACACACACACACACACACAGCAGGTAGCTGTACACTGTGTATTACTGGTGGCTGCTGACTAGCTAAATGAGATCAGTTGGGAGTATAAGGGTATATTGATGTGAGCTGATTTACTTTCTTTCCCTAAAAATAATTTCCCAGAGTCCCCATAAACAACATTGTATACGGTATATCTTTCAAAAATACCCTCGACAGCACAATATCTTTTATATAAATGTCCAGTTGCTGTATTGACTTAGTTGCACTGTTCCATACTGCTATACCTTATACCAACAGACACTTACATTCAGTATCTGGTGAGGGTTGATGTTGAAGTCCTACAATACTGAAACCCTTTGTGGAGTAGGACTCGTCAGTGTAAGTCTTCACAACCGTTGAGCTCTCCCACTGAGGAGGCAGCTAATGGGCCAGGGCCAGACCACATGATCTGATCATTACAGCATGTGCTGATAAGCTCTGGCCTCAGCCCAACTGTTGTATCTGCTATACCTTCAGGTCTCCTGACGCTCAATATATTGACGTCTCTGTGAAAAGCAGATACCTGCTGGAATGGGGTTTTAGAAAAGCGGGGCGACCTAATCCAGCAGATGCAGAAAATACAGAAATTATTACAGAGAAGCCAAATCGGTCAATAACTGTCAAAATTCCCCTTGATGGATAGTTTCACAGAAGCAATTTGATTGGTTAAAAGATGTATTCCAGCTGTGTGAATAAAGCTGCCGGTGCTTCAGGTTGCTTTTCCAGTTTGTTCCTGTATGGTTTCCATGGGAAGAAGTTACTGATCAGGCTTTCTACTGAAAAAATAAAACTTTTAGACAGCAGATCTGTAGCGGTTAAAGCCATTATGAGTTGTTTGGTGATGCCAATACTGCCTCTTATAGCTACCTGCATTACTCTCAATGAAGAAACTCAATGCAGTTGTCTCTTCAACATGAGACAAAAAACAATAAAATCATTTCATGAAGCCACGATCAAAAATCTGTGATGTTTGTAGTCGACCACAATGACACCTTTCATTATTCAGAATATTTAATTATATTTATCTCCTCCCAAGCCAGAGGATGAGAGCATGGGCCTCATTTCTTTGTATTTTTGTGTGATCACTGAAAGAAAATTAATAATTAATATTCATTTTAATTATCATTATCAGGCTCTAAAGAGAGTTTTAGCCTTAATATTTTTTAGGAACCTCGACAGAAGGATGTTGATCTCTTGAGACATTTCTTATGAAAGTTAGAAAACCCTTTTCAAATGCTACCTGATAACCATTGTCAAGACTTTCACCCTCCAGTGATCAAAGGTAGTTGTGAGTTTTTCCGGCTGGTAGATTTCATTTGCTGCTGTCTTTCAGATAGATTCGCCTGGCATAACTTTGAACAGATATCCACAACGCCTGGTTATCTTATCTGTTGATGACACGCACCCAGCAGCCATCACTTCCTGCTTTTTCATCTACAGGGTTTTTTGTGTTTTAGGCACCTGGCAGATGCTTTTATGCAGCGCAGCTTGTGACGAATAAGCAGGTATAGGAGTTCAGTGTCTTGGAAAGGATATTTTTATATGACACAAAGGAGTTGAACCCAGGGGCGATTCTAGGCCGCAACCTTTAGGGGGGCTCAGCTCTCAAGGAGAATGTGACACGGATATAGTGCATGCAAAAGTATTAACCCCCTCTGCTAAATAAGTAATTTCATTAGCTGATAATCTCTGATCTCAACCACCTCCGATTGGCCAAAACTATGTTTCTGTTCACCCTTTCCTTGACTGGGTTACAGGTGCATAGCATTGGCTACAGTGACGAAGGATATTAAACCTGTAACTAGCCCTTTAAACCTGTAATGATTTCACTGTCACGGGGCTGAGATGAAATTTAGGGGGGCTTCAGCCCATGGTGAAACCTGTCACACACCTTTCTCCCCAACCTACAGAAACAGAGGGGCCATTTGAAAAAGGTTCATATGTACTAATTGTGTGCAAATCTCAGTTTATATCATAATACCAAATTAAGACAGTTTTAGTGATTGTCTGAATATTTTTGTGATTCAACCCTCAAACTATGTATTTTTAGTCTATTTAAGCTTCAGTGCAGTTTTCTTATCATTTTGTTAAATAATGAGGATTGAAGTTCTATTTTCAGTTCAATATTACTGCAGAATCACGCTCAGTAGGAATCATACCATGACCATCTTCCTTGCTTTAGTCACTTTTGAATAGTTAATTCCAAAATAAGATTATCCCCCCCCCCCCCCCCTTTGAAAAATTGTACTTTAAACAAATGACTGCCAGCTGGGAGATAAAATTGCTTGTGAAATACATTTTTTGCTATGCATTACGGAGACTCTGTAACAAAGTAGTTAACTTTAAAGTAAGAAACTTTTTCTGAGTGTTTATACATTAACTTGTTGGATTAATTACTTGATGTCGTGCTGCAGTTTAAAGTGCATGTAAAATATTTAAGAGGGATTTGTTGGTTTCTGACTAGGTAATATGTAACAGTGTAGGTTTGTCGTCCCACAGCCTGTGGCAGCCATTAATGAAAACTAGACTAGTCAAAGATACTTCTTTCTCTCTGCTGTTTACCAGCTTTAAAAGACGATCAACTTTTTATACTTTTAGCTGTCCTGAAAATCCATCTCAGTGTTACATTAAAAATTCACACACAGCTTTTCTTCCTTTGGTGTTACTCAGAGATTCTGGGTAATCGTGGCACATAATGGTTCCCAGCACACATTATTACAAAAAGTATAAAAGTGTTATATTTCAGCTCAAATTACCCTTTATTATGCTGACACAATGCGTGTCACACAAAGAGTAAAGCAGTCGAAAACCAATTGCATTTTCTCGGGCAACATTTGGATGTGGAGTCAGTAACACACGCTTGCTTTCTTGTCTCTTACACAGTATGTGGTACCACTCTGCCATCATTCAATTTGTTCAAGGACACAGCAGAAGATCTGACAATGGAAACACACAGGTTTGTCTGATCAGGTATTTGTGTGTGCATACTGCCTCCTTGTGGTAGTGACTTATTATTCTTTTTAGCAGTTCTGAAACTGGAGTCTGCCGTAGGCCTTTTTCACAGAAGATATTTAGACAAGTCACAGTAGGAAAAGCACAGGTGTAAATAATGAGGGCTGAATTCCTTATAGCTGCTTGCTGTTTTCAGGGTCCTTGTGCTGTGCATGCTGACTCACTGTCCCTCTCACTGGGGCACTTAAACATAACAGAACAACCGTGTTATTAGTAACACCTGTTTTTTGCCTGCTGTGAAAATGTATATAGGATGTCAGTTAATCTCAACTACATACAGCTAATGACAGCATCAGATAGAAAACTACAACTTGTCACACACTGCAGCAGTTGCTTTTTTATTGTATTTCATCATTAAACTGCATCTAATGTAGATAAAATGCTCGTTTGCAACTGAAGTATGCATCAACTATTGCTAAATGTAGATTTGTATGTTCTAAAATCTACACCCTTTCAATTTTTAGCCTAAAAGATATATATAATAGTTTTTAACCAGAAAATGTCACCTTGTTCTGTGACTGTCATAATGAGCCTATTACAATCAAAGGAGATCAAAGTGCCTGTCTAGTTAGTGATGCCAAGTTAAGCTGGGCATTTACTCCAAAAAAAGCTAAATAACAGAAGGCTCTGATGTAAATAATCTCTTAATCAGACTCAAAATAAAATCTGTCAGAAGAGTATAGATGAATCACTTGAGCAGGTCAAACGCAAAAGCATCAATCACAAAAATTAAAGATAGGTAGGACTTTGTACACAATTTGTGCTTTATTGACAGAAAAAAGTGATTATACAGTTTCTACTGTTGATTGCAAGAGCAGTGTTGATCCATCACCTTTACGCAGGACACCTCCTCCCCTCATATTCTAGCTAATATGACTGAACGGCACAGTGCAAATCATCGCATTATCAATCTAATCATTGTGTAGCTTTGTTGTTGCAGGACAGCTGAAAACTGTCAGAAGGCGACAACAGATTGATGAACAATATGTGGATTCATGTGGAAGTTATGGCATTTTAATTGAAGGCATGAGACGGCAACAGACAGAAACAGAAAAAACATGCGACAGTGAGGAATAACAAATAGAGTCATGAGTGACAAACTACAATGTCTGTTCTTGTTTTGTTTTTTTTGCTCACACGGTCCACGGTTTGGACTGCATCCGGACACCATATTCTGGTAATGAATGGTATACAAGTTAACATCAGGCCACACATAGACACAATTTCTGATGAACAGAGATACCAGTCCATCAAACTGTACTCTGACAGGAGGCAACTAAAGATTTCTGTGCGAGTCGTATTTTGCCACAATGAAGACCATAAATGACTGATAGAGACTTCACCGAAGTCATAAAACAAAGAGGGCCAGCCCCGGGATTTTCTGCATAGCAAAATCTGGGCAGTAGAACAGGTACCGTAGATCATAAAATGACGAACAAGGAAAAAGTCTTCTCCCATACATTACATTAGTACATTCTAACCTGAACAATATTCAGTATCTGTCTTCATTTAAATGGTTTAAACACGTGGACAGACCGCTCACCTGAAGAGTAGTCCCCCTCCTTGACTTAATGTGCAGCTTAATTTCCTAACATGTAATGGGGATTTTACTGTACATTCCTTATATAATGTAAAATCTAAATGAAAAGTATATTAGACCTTTATTGCAAAGGTCTGACAGGAAACATAGGTGATGGTTAAACAGTTGAAAATACATTTTAACTCTATTTCAAATTTTGATGAAAATGTGATATCTTTCTTTGTTAGAGAAAGAAAATCACATAAAATTAATTTTGTATCAAACACTAAGGAATATTTTGACTTTGTAAATTTGAATCAATTTTCCCAATGTATAATTTTTTTCATAGTTTACACTACTTTCTTATAGCAAGATCTATGTCAAACAGAGCATCTCAACATGAGCGGTGGCCAGTTTTTTGAATGATTGCATTTATGTATCAGCTACTCCTAGATTGCTGCTTTGTTTGTATACACCTTTACAATACAAAGGTATGCATGAAAACAAGCACAACAAATGCTTTGTGTGTCAAGTCATATATTGCCTAACTGCTGAGAGAGAAATCTATTAATAATCTTGGGGTAAGTATGTAACTTATATTATAAGTTATATTATATAATTAAGCATTACTAAATTCTTCCTTTCTTAAAGTGAGTATTTAACTTTAACAGTATGCAAGAGGTGAAAATGGTGCAGAGGGACCATAAGGCTGAAACACTCCCAAAATAAACCAAAATACTAAATCCCAATAAGTCATTAATTGCGGGGAAAAAAGACAAACATTGAAATAATAAAACAAATAAGAATAACATATATAAATCTCTCTATGCAGACAACAGAAAAGTCCTGAATAAACAGAATTCAATCCCAAAGACATAATGTTCTCCAGTTGGCCTGTAAAGCAAGAGAAAGCATCAATCAGGCTCCATGACAAAGCACAGCATCTCAACAATGTGACCAGGCAGAAGGCCAACTGGCTCTGTGCAGGTCTGGACATATTGTTCTTCTGAACGTGGATCAGAAAATGTAGTCTCGGGTCATCTTGAGGGATGGCATGGCCTCGTTGACGTTTTGGTCCAGGCGGTGATACTCCACGGTGTTGCGGGAACACAGACTGTCCTTCCAGCGCCGACTCTGAGCAAGAAGGAAGATCTGAAAAGAAGAAGATAATTTTTTTTAAATAAAATAAGCAAAATGCAGATAGAAATCAAAACGATCTGATAGATTTAACCAACAAGTGCTAATCAAGTAAAATAATTTCTTGGTTGACAGGCTAGAAGAAAAGATTAAAGACTACATAATTGGAATCCTTACTTCAGCTGTAAAACCCAAATTAAGATGGAGCCAGCATAATACCTTTCTCTGCTGATTTGACAGGGAGAACTTGTTCCTCTAAAAATGCTGTTGTGCTACATATGTACTGTATGTCAAACAAAACACCACATATTCTACAATATGTGGTGGTTTGTTTGAAATACAGTGCTTGGTTTGTTTAGTGGAGGATATCTACTGTTTTTTTTCACATGTTTTTGTTACATTGTAAGGCACTGCTTTTATTTTTGTGAGGTTGTGCAGTTGAGGAAACTGCTCTAAATCCTCATTGTTTCATTCCTGAGTTTAATAAAATAATGTTACAATACATGGAAAAATAAGGCAAATACTTTAGGCATTGAAAGTGTAATTCAAGACACAAGAAGACACTACTGTATCTGATCAAGCTACACACATTTGGTGAATTGTAACCCTATTCAAAGTACAGCATTTTATAGGACCGCGTGATTGTTTTTTATTTTATAAACCTGATTATTTTTTCAATTAATCAACCGTTCAGTCTATAATATGTCAATGTGAAAAATGTCCAGTGCAAGGTCCTGAGCCAAAGGTGAAATCTTAGGCTATTGATATCAAAATACTTAAATTTGTCTAAAGAATTGTCTTAAGCAATGACATACATAACATGCAAGTCATTACATAACAACATAACAATATATAACAAAGAAAGCATGCAAAACCTCAAATTTGAGCTCTTATCTAAATTGTTGGTGATTCATTTTGTAGTTACAGGGTACCCCCAGGAGCTTTTTAAGACCTTTTTAATACCATTTCAAATGAAATTCAATGCCAACTTGGTACCCATTCCGACAGAACTATGAGGGGAAAATGTCAAATATGTATACATTTTAAACCCTAGAAAATACTTATGTACAAGTAGGGTACTTGAATTAAATAAAACGTTTTATTTAAATTATCAGGTCATATTTAATACAATTTATTGGATTATAATATAATCCAATAAAATAATATATATTACACTGCATAATGAGCACTTTTACTTACTTTTGGTACTTTAAGTATATTTTGATAATACTTTTGTACTATTACTTAAGGAAGATGTTGAATGCAGGACTTGTAACTGACAGGTTATAAAACGCACAGATTAATGCTCACAAAGCCAATCTTTGCAGCTGTTACCGCTCGGTGTTTGGCTAGCTAATAAGCCGTTAGCCTGTTAGCTTGAGCTTTGTCTGAAGGTGTAATACATTACTTAATACTTAATACATCCATGCGCCGAGCGGCCAGCCAGGCTCCGACACACACCGAGACATTCCGCACATCCTCCGCTCAGTTTAACCTCTAACCCCTCCCGGTACCGGTCAGAGAGGCGTTTTTTCCTTTGTGTCTCGGTCCTCTGGTGGCGAAATTACGAATCCCACTATGGCAACGCCAAGACCCGCCCTTCAATCACTACTATTGGCCAGGCGTCCAAGGTAACGTGACCCCGTTTGTTCATGTCCTATCCCCTGACCAATCCGCTATCCTAACCTTAACCACTCGAGGTGACATGCCTAACCCCAACCAATCGAGCTGCTTCGGAGGGCGGGTCTTGGCGTTGCCATAGTGGGATTCGTAATTTTGTCCTTCGGTGCGTCCAGCGACGGGCTCCGGTCAGTTTTTAAATTAGTCTACATTAGTAACAGTTAATTTTGTTACAGTATGAATTTAATCCTAGGAAAGGCAAAAAATATAAGACCTTTGTAACAAAATTCAAGACTTTGTATACCAAATTCAAGGCTTTTAAGGCCTTAATTTGAGATTATCAAATGTAAGACTTTTTCAATGCTTTTAGACCCCGCAGGTACCCTGAGTTAATAGTTTCAACAACTTGTTACAATGTAAATTCTGCAATTTACAGAAGCTAAATGCTGAGATAATACCAGCCCTGTGCAAACAAGACTTATGTTGCATTATCATCTCTGGCATCTACATCCTGAGCAGCTGCCCGGCTGTCATGCCAACACTCACCTTTCTCTTGTTGTGATAGGTGATGTAAACGATTGCCACCAGGAAAGCCAGAATGACCAGATGAAAGAAGAAGTGCGAGTCCTCATCCTCTGTGTTGTATCTGTCTGCTCCCTTGTAACGGGTCACCTCCATCCCATCTGGCTGCCGCCTGCTCACAATCTGGTCTTTGACATCATTTTCATATGCACCGCCAATGTTGTCATCATCTTCACTGTTCCCGTAGGCAGCGTCGTCGTCGTCTTCGTTGCCTTCATCTTGGTAACCATCCAGATCAATCACAGATGCTGGTGCTTTGTCAGTGGTGTGCAGCAGGTCTGCATCAGTGTCCGGCAGTGTGAACGGGTTCAGAGTGTTGGCGGGTTTGGAGTCGGTGACTGGTGCTTCTACCTCATCCGTGACAGGTTTGGCTGGTTCAGGGGCTTTGGCAGAGGGGCTGGGAACTTCTGGACTAGAAGCTGGGGTGGATTTGGAATCAGCAGGTCCGCCTGTTGCATTATTTTTGTCTGATTTATTTCCAGCCGCATCTGTTCTTGTGTTCCCACTGCTAACAACTCCTTGCTGCTGTGTATTATCAGAGCTATCAATGATGGTGACTGGATTTGTTTTCTCATGCATTTTAGCCATTTTTGGTTTAATGGCTGTTGTGTGGTTGTCTTTAGGAGCATCTTCCTCTGTTGTTGCGGAGACATTGCCAGCAGGTGTCGCTGGAATCTGTTGAGCTGGCGAAGGCTCTGTGTCAACTGGGTTCTTGTTCACAATGGTGAAATTAAGACTTTGAGATGCGTTCCCCCCCTGCTTCTCTTGGTTTGTTGCTGTCAGGTTAGAGGAAATAATGCAAGACAATATACATTAGGTTACAAAAATAAGGTTTATGAATAACTCCTTAAAACACTTTGATATATCCAGTTGAAAGGTCTGCCTAGTAGGCTTAACAGAATATGCATTTTCAATCAAGGAGGGGTTCTTTACAGTATTTACTGACCACTTTCTGAGCCTAACCGCTAATACTGTAATGCAAATTCAATCTGAACTTTCAGTTTCAACTCATTTCAATAACTACACTTTCATCTAAAAAGAATTGTAGGCCTTTATTTGTGACAGGACAGCTTAGACATGAAAGGGGAGAGAGAGAGGGGGAATGACATGCAGCAAAGGGCCGCAGGTCAGAATCGACCCATGGCCACTGCGCCGAGGACTGAGCCTCTGTATATGGTCACCTGTTTATCAGGTGAGCTACCCAGGCGCCCCACTTTAATCTACATTGTGAATACTAATACTTCAAGCACACCGAGTCAATTTAGGAAATAAAAGAAAATTTACAACTAAAAGGAGTTTGTTGCTACAGATATGAATAATGGCACACAATCCCCGTGTGATCAACCAGCAGCTATGGCTGTAGAAATAAAATTGCCCTCCTACTCAGAGGCTGTCATCTTTTTTGTTTTTTTTTGTGCAAACTTGCCCTAATCCCATGACTGCTGCTGACAATAGCCCCTTTCACACAGCCTGTTCAAGGCGGGAATGTTACGCTTTTAAGTTGCCTCGCCGTCTGTGTGAAAGTTACAAAGACGGAATGGGGGACAGAGTTGTTGCGCCTTTAAGCCGGCAGCGGAGGAGTCACAGAGCCATAACACAGCCGAAACGACGTCTGTGTGAAAGGGACAATCGACATGGTGGGAATACATGCAATACGATGCACGAGTCGACCCACAAGCAGGTCAAAAAGTGACAAAGCAGCTTTCCGAGTAGCCAGTTATTAAAAACTTACAGAAACATTGCGTGCCCTAGTCCACCTTCTCTACCACTCGCGCTCTCCCTTTCTCACATACACACTGTCCTTTCCACTGACAATATTGTGTTCCTATAATGCATAAAGTTGGCGGTTTGTGGGTCGTGACTAGGGTTGCAAAATTCCGGGAATTTTCAAAGTTGGAAACTTTCCATGGGAATTAACGGGAATAAACGGGAACTAATGGGAATAAACTGAATATTTTTAATATTGCTTGTTATAATACTGTTAGTCTATAACAGGGAACTTAAATGTAGTTGAAAAAAAACAAACATCTTGAGGCATAATCTCGGTTAAAACAACCTGATTTAATGCAACTTCAGTTGAATGTCCTCCCTATATTCGTCATTGACATGCACACATGCAGTAATCAGCATAGGCTACTACATACTTGCCAACATTTAGTTTTTAAAATAGGTTTTATTTTTTGTGTGGTGGTGGGTGGGTGTGTGTGTGTGGGGGGGGGGGGGGGGTACATAACCCATTGCTATTAACCTGTGTGTGTTAATTGTATCGCCCACTTGTTCTTGATAGGCTGGAAACAATAGACAGCACAGATGGTTAGCTTAGCACGCATATAACCATAGTAAATCAAAGGCAGCATGCTAGCTACCTTCATTTATATACCATGGTCTGGGTGAATACTTGATTCTGATTGGCTGCTGGGTGTCCATAAAAAAGTGATGTAGGACACCTACTAAAAGGAGTTCCGGTGAAACTGTCTGTTTACTGTTCTAAATCATTGCGCTAAATTAAATCAAAAAGGAAATGTGGATCTGTTATTTCCAACTGGTCCTCTGAACACCACAGGATGGCGCTAACACACATGCTGCAAGAAGTAAGTTATACTTCCCCTCTGGACTGACTTTGTTTCACAGAGAATAACGTTATCTCACAACCCGTTCACTGTTCAGGTGACAGTAACGTGTGAAGTAACTTTGTTGTGTGAATCAACAAAGCCGGCATAACTGCTGACCTTTATTGCTGCACTACTGCAGAATCTCTGTGTGAAACGGGCTAAAGAGAGATTGTACACGTCCGTCAATGTTAGCCAGGTTTTCCAATTGTTTTAACCCGTTTAACTTTATAACAGTATAACAGAGATACCATTTTAGTTTCATAATACAAAAGTAAGTACTTTAATTTTAAGAATCTTGACAGTTACATCAGCCTCAGACTGTGTCTTTAAATTAGACCTTAACTCAGTCTCATGCATCTGGCCAGTCTTCCTGAATCAATGACACCATTTGATTTAACCAACAAGTGTCAACATTATTTCATCCTGTGGGATTAGGAGGCGTTGCTTAGGAAGGGACGGGAGGAGAACACTAGGGACTTGAAGCACAGGGTAAGACGTCTCCAAGAGAAGAAAGGGACTATTCATGCACATGGGCCATGGCCAGCATTAATAATCACTGAACAGGAGATCTTTGTGGCAGCAACCGTTATAGGCTTTGCTCCATAAAACAGCATGTAGGAAAGTCAGCCTTAAGGACTTAGCAGCTGGGTCACTTCATATTTAACTATGCTTATAATATTTCCTTAAATCATACATCTCATTAACAGGTAATGAGGGAACTCCCTCCACTCTTGCTAAAGTGTTACTCTTTTACTCTCTTCAAAAGAGGATAAAATGTGAAGTCCATGAATGTTGCAACTCGTTACTAATGTGATGTGTTTTGTTTCAAACTAATAGACTATGTCAATATATTTTTGTTTCAGTGGATCTTTATCACAGTAATACATTACAGAGATAGGCTGTTTGAGTGAGTATGGTGATAATGATGGCGTGGCATAGTCATATTTTTAAAAAGGAAATAGGCCTAAGACGTGATTTTTCCAAGGAAACACAATGCTGCAACCTGACAGCTGCCCAAGCATGTAGTAGGCTAAACATGACATACAGTCTTCATTTGAAAGAACAAATCAATACCACTGACCTTATCTCAACCGATTTAAGCCACACACAAAAAACGCACGCAGTAAAGGTCCATTTGTGCAAGACAGGGCCTTCCAATGAGCCTTTACTGTGGTCCCAGTTCGTGGATGGTAAACTTCAAAAGGTATTCTTTAATAAGTTGTTAACTTACTGGACTGACAGGGGTTATTTAACAGCTCAGATATACGACAAGGACATCTGGACCAAGTCACTTTATCTGACCAACACAAATCATTACTGCTAAGGAGTCCCCGCGGGGCATCACAAAGTAGACCCTTAAACTACAATGCAATTTTCACTGGGCAAAACAGACACTTAAGTTAACTGGTCGAACTAAACGTTTTATCCAAAATAGGCTGGCTGCAACTTGTAAGGTTACCGATCTTGAAGTTTGATATACAAAATATGACTTCCCTTTTCCTGGTTTCGAGGGTTATTATGCCCCTCTTGTATCAGTAGCTTTTATAGAGGCAATGTTGCTATTAAGGTAAAGCCAAGCCAGGGAACTTTATGCAAATTTTAAATTGAATTAAATGTAGAAATAACGTCTCAACGACTTGACGTTAACGTAAGAACGATTTAACGTTGTTACTTTCAATATACAATCTCGCGACGGATAGCTACATTTCAAAACGGTTCACTGGGACGTCACATTTACGTCACGTTATAACTCTTTACATTTGGGAAATGCTTTGTTGAACTATACTGTAAAACTTTCATAAGAACTCGATTCAAAAGAGCTATTTTAAATCACCTTTGCGGGACATACAGACTGCCTATAATCGTCCCTTCTCACCTGAAACCATGGTTGCTAGCATGACGTACTAGCCAACTAGCTACAGTAACGTCGCAGTAACGTTAGCTAGCTAGCTACCTGACACTGGCTAGCTAACGTTAGCAGTGCTGTTAGTTGGTTAAAAAACAGTCATTATCTCAGATACTTCATAAAAGTATTACATACCTTCCGTAGCGTTATTTACTGGAGCTGACAGGCAGCCGCTGGCTAACAGTTGGAAGGAAATAACCAGAGAAAGAGCACACACATTTCTTCCGCTTCGTCCCATCTTTCTGCACGTCGCCATGTTGATACGTGAATAACTGAAGAGGCGTGGTTTCGCATGGCCACATATGTGGGGCTCATGAAAAGTGGATGCATGAGGTCTGATGTAATCAATGATTTTTTTGTCACTCTCCAAAATAGCCTGCGTGTAGGTATATTTGTGGTATGGAACTTGTCAAAGCCTGAAAATACATAGACTTGTTTTGATGCCAATGGATTTGCCCATCATCTTTTGCGATTTGAGAGGGGCTATGCTTCATAAAAAAACGTTCAACATCTATCACAGCGATAGAGCATTATGAAACTTCAATGAATATAGCCTAACCATGTTTTACAGCTCGGGTCTCTGAGACCCCAAACAGAAATGCATTATTTCCTGTACCCGGCTTCTATAACATGTCATCAGTTCAAAATCATGTTTATAAATTTTTTTATAAACTTCAGTTTATAAAGTTATAGTATAAGTCAATAATAATAAGTATGTTCAACCAGAACATCATAACAATCTATCCATAGATAGAGTCCAGAGTGAACCTACACAATACAGATAGCTGGTTGGTATTCAGGCTTTTCACCCAAACATCAAGTTCAAGAGCTATTTAGACACGTTCTACGGCCTTGTTTGGAGAAACCATATGCCAGAACAAAAGTTGGACAATTGTTTTTTCAAAATCAGCTGTCCTTGCCTCAGTTTTCACTTCTGATCATGTCAATAAATGATAAAAGAATTAAACAATCATGGAATATTCATACCAGCCAATGGCAAACATGCCAAGATGAAATATATCCAATCCATCATTTTGGTTTTCTTTAGGATTTGTGGGAAACAGTGATGCTGTAGTCCTCCTAAACCAAGGTCCAGAGCGAGGTCAGTCATCCAATTATCTACAGATTCTCTTTAAACATGTTCAAAGATCTGTGCAAGTTTTCCCACAATTCAATCGACTACTTTTTTAATATATCAAGCAAAAATGTGAACATTTGCTGGTTTTATTTCATATTGTAAATCTTTGGGTTTTAAGTTTAATGTAAAGTTGTCACCATGGGCTATGGTAAATTGTGGTATGACTTCACTATTTTTTCATATTTAATAAAAGATTAACAGACAATATACAATAATCAGATTAATCAATAACAAACATAACGGTTAGTTGCCACTGTAGATTGACTTAAAAATAAACCTTGTGAGCCCAATGAATATCAAAATCAGACAAAGTTACTATCTATCTCCTGCTTCAAAATGCTTTTTAAATTATCCTCAGCTATCTCAAATGGCCAACTTATTTGTTCAAAAGCATTTTCACAGAATTTCAAATAAACATGGGTTGAAATTAGTCATCACTAGATGCTGGTCATTATATGACAAAGGCAGAAGAACAAATGCAATCACAAACTGGTTCAAGGTGTTCTTTATTTAATTCAGGGAATAACACTACTGTCAAATACACCTAAGCATGTTTTTCCATAACCAGTTGTGGAAGACTACCATTTCCTGTCCACTGTAATTATTTTCATCCCCCCTCAAAGAAGTACTGTAGCTCTTATCCAGACAAGTTTAACTGTGTGCATGACAGGTTTCCCTTCCTTTGCTCAACCAGGAAGAATTGACAGTTCTTTGCCTTCATAAGACTTCACAGGTGGATTAAACTATGGAACATTGTCAATAAAATAATATTTTACTATATGTAACAAAAGACATTTTTCACACCAAATGCACAGACAAAAAACAAGTGAGACGAAAACACAGAATGTCCACATTGGAGTGTAGTGTCTCTTAGAGCTAATGACAGCTTCATACCGCAGGGACAACTAACCCTTCCCATTGTATAATATATCAAGAGTCAAGACAGACATAAGAGTTCTCCAGTGCAGAAGCGTGGAAATAAAACAGTTATTTCACCATTACAACTTTTAAGAAATGTGTGCTTAATGGCGCTATGCAACAGCACCATCTGGAGGTGTAACTATTCAAGTGTACTCTGACTGCCCTTTCCCTTTGATCTGCATTGGAAAGCAGAGAGACAAGTTAAAGCATTGTGTATGAATGTAGTGAAATGACAAACATGAATGTACTCAATGTTACGTTTTCTTTGCAAGCTACACAAGTCAAGATAAAACTTTCTGTTAAACTGTAATAGTTTGGTTCTGAACGCTTCTTATTTTCAAAATGTTCCCTTATAAGTGGTCCTTTAAAATTGGTAGATCGTTGCAAGAACGATTTGACCTTTATGCTGTCTTGCCTCCAGCTGTAGCATGTCTAGGGGACACAGGGGATTTGTGAGGGTTGGCTAATCAATAAAGGATTTGGATTTTTTTTGGTGGCGTCTGTGGTTGGTGTGTGGTGTGTGCTGGGAGGACTGGAAGGGCGTCTGCCTCATCCTCTTACGCCTGGAACTCAAGGCCGAGCCCAAGCTTGTGGCCACCAGCGTTGATGTTCTTGCCATCAAGGAGAGCAGAGAGTGTCAGCTTGATTCCTGCAGAAACAAACATGTGTCAATGTATATTAATGCAAATAATCCTCCAAACAGTCTGAAACTGTATTTAGATTATACAGGCTTACTGAACTATTCCATCCTTGATTTATCAAAGAACTCACCTCTACACTCCATGTCAGTTTCCCTTTCAGCATTTAACCTCAAAGCCCATCTTTCTGTAATGTTGCTACTGTTGTTTATCGTTGAGAGATTATAGTTGTTGGCTATAAATAACCCTTAAAAACACTGCGCAAAATTATTCTAATAACCGTTCTATTTTCACCTGAGCATCAGTGTAGAAGCAGTTTGGTGTCTGTATCTAAAAAAAAAAAAAACGTCACAAAAACTCTGCTATGGAGCAATATTATGATGTCTAGTACAGTAAGTAGTAGTTAATTTGGAATAATCCTCATACACATCCAAATTCCACTGCTCAGATTCTGACTTAATTCTATTAAAAAAAAAAATCCTGGTTAAATTGTGCTTTGTCTTAATTGAGTAAATGTTGAAATATTGTGGTCTTTGTAAACATGGTCAGTGTTTTTGCCTATATAAGACTGCCCTCACCTGGCTTCAGAGTCTGAGTGTAGCCCAGGCCCACGAGGCTCGAGTTGTTCACCTTAGCCTGTGTGGGAACCACAGTTGAAAATCATACAAAGAACACGTATTATTAACAGATAAAGGTATCATGCCAATGCTGCACATTTATTGCCCGCGCTGAGAAAAATAAATAATAAAATCTATATTGCAATTCATAGGTGCTACCACTAATACAGTCTCACATCAGAATGGCATGTTGGGCACGCTATTAACATGTAATAATAGCTAGAAAAAACATAATTACACTAACAAACCATTCACAATAATTGGCTCTGCTGAGTGGGATATAAGGATGTGATAGACATTAGTCTTAGCCTTTCTGTAGCATTCAGACTCCTCCCATAGAACATTTTGGCTTGGATGAAGCTTCTCTCAGGCCCAACTAACTGATGTATTCACATGGAATTGCACCCATCCTTCCAGGTTGATCAGCTAGGCAGGACATGCAGCAAAGATTATGACCCAGATTTGAATGGAACAACATCATGACTAGTCGTGGTTCATATCGTAGAGACCCAGAATGTCTCTGTAGTCAAAGTAAGTTTAAGAATCTGACCCTGCACTATGAATTCCATGTGAAGGGTGAGTAGGTTAAAACAAGTATTCCTAATTAAGGACCCATAAAGGGACATTGTCATCATACACCATGTGACTATACCACTGCTACTACTACAACAACAACTTCAGGTCACACACTACTCACAGAGAAGGATGCATCAGGGTCAATCTGATACTTGGCAGCGATGCCAAAGCGGGTGTTGCTGTTTCCGGCAGTCCAGGCCAGGTTGACGGCTGTCTCCAGCTGGTCATTTACCTTCTGGTAGATGGAACCACCAAACTCTGTGCCATCATTTCTGAAGACAATTAGCAGATTGGAATATATGTAAAATGGGGCTGCAATGCAAATAGTGTTTCCCTACAGGTGATATTTTCCCCTCAAAAAGGGATAAATTATTGTTTTGTAATATATATATATATATATATATATATATATATATATATTAAGGGTGCTCCGATCGATCGGCCACCGATCGGTATCGGCCGATAATGGCTTTAAATAGTTTGATCGGTGGTCTCCATAAAGGCCGATCAGATAGGCCGATCAGATGACGCACTACCACGGATGTATTAAGAGCGCACTACTCCTGAGAACATTTTCAAAATGGCGGCGTCCCTACATTCAGCGGTCTGGCAGTTCTACAAGGTGTCTGAACGGTGGCAGAACAGGAGTTGGCCCGCGGGACGAAGGCGGTAGGAAGACGGCTACTGCTTTTAAAAGCGTCTGCCACCGGTGGTGCTCCGGCAAACGTGTTTGTGATTACACCATTCTGACGCTTCTACTGCCTCTGGAGCACCGCTGGTGGTCCGCCGACTCGTTGCTATCTGGGAAAAAGACAATACACTAGCGATTAGCAACGTGTGTACCGAGGAAATACCACGAGGCGGAAAGCTCCAAAGACATTTCAACACCACCAACCTCATCAGACATTTGAAGGTTAGTCACAGAAAGGAGTATGAGGAGTTTTCACAGTTAGCTAACGCTAAGGCAGAGCGGAGTTGTGTAGCTAGCAGCTCCGGCGCCGCTCAAACAGCTGTTTCGCCGTGTGTGTGTGTGTGTGTCGGTGTCGGTGTGTGTGTGTGTGTGTGTGTAGGTGTGACTGACTGTGTGTGTCTGTGTGTGCGCCGCTCAAACAGCTGTTTCGCCGTGTGTGTGTGTGTCGGTGTGTGTGTGTGTGTGTGTCGGTGTGACTGACTGTGTGTGCTGAAGAAATGTGCAGTGATTGAAAAAAAAAAAAAAACTAAAAAAAAACTAAAGTGTGTGGCAAAATTTACCAAAACTCCCTGATTGACTTAAACTCTCTATATGAGATAAGGACTCTGAAGAAAGCCCAGTCAGTCCTGGCTGATATAACCCCCCCTCTGAACAGCGACAAGATGTTTCCGTCTGGCCGCAGATTCTGTCTGCCAAAATGCAGGACAAACAGACATAAAAACTCTTTTGTTCCTGCTGCTATAGGCTTTGTAAATAAGTCATTGCGAGATGTGTGTGTAGTTTGTATTTATTTTGTCTATTATTGATGGGGTTTGTTTTCTGTATAGTCTATGTGTTGTTTATATTGCATTCTATTGCTGCACAACGAATTGCCCCTCGGGGATAATAAAGACTCCTTGAACCTTGAAAGGACATTTTTTAGATTTTGAGCTAGGACAGAAAGCCAAACAGTTACTGATACATTCTCTAAACATGTGTGACTGTTATGTAATGGCGTAATTTTCAGTTCATAAAAGTGATCGGTGATCGGTATCGGCCGATACGTCTTCCAGCAATCGGTGATCGGCCTCAAAAATCCTGATCGGAGCACCCTTAATATATATATATATATATATATATATATATATATATATATATATATATATATATATATATATATATATATATATATATATATATATATATATATATATATATATATATATATATATATATATATATATATATATATATATATATATATATATATATATATATATATATATATATATATATATATATATATAAAAAGAGTTCCACAGGGGGGTGCACTGTCACTAATGTAAAGTCAACATTATACTGTGTCTGACCTCACATAACCACTTCAGCTGTAGACTAAAACAGACAGGCTTGTCCAGGGGCACAGCGGGAACAAGACTAACACTGTGCCCTGTCCCTCCATCTCACTGTCCAACACTACCTCACTCTGCCTTTTCACTGGGGCTCTTTATGCCTGCCAACCACTCACTCCGCCTCATTTGCAATATAGTAAATCCCATCACCCTGGGTGTAAAAATAACTGGCAGGCACCTGGGTGCCCGGCAGACAGCCAAATGGGCGACTAGTTAGTCAGCCAGACAAGGACAAGAAATCAGGCTTCTGTTCAGTCGTCTGGACTCAGTTCTTCACTTAAAACAAGAACTTTTAGCCTGTGATTTATGTTCATTCAAGTACCACAGGACAGAAACACTAACCTAATATCAGAATGTATAGTTTTATACATTGTTAGGTTAGTTTAGGTTCAAGCATCAGCATCAGGGCAATATACATTCACTGTTTGCAACCTTACATTTAAATGAGCATGAATTGCACCAAATTCACAGCACTATGGTCATGCTATCATGGTCATCATATGCCATTACAATTCATAACGTAACTCTAATACTAAAATGAGGAGAAGCCACATTGGTTCAATAGTACATTATTGTGTGTGGTACAATGGAAGGATGCATGCTTGCACAATAATGACCACATCTGCTGCTTCATGTAGTCTTACACATTCGTATGTAGCTGGAACTCGTCCGTCTTGAATCCAACCGCAAAGTTGCTCTGGGTGATCCTGTTCCGGCCAGCCTCAAAGGTCATCTGGTAGCCGGCCAGCCAGCCCTCGTAGCCCACTACTGCTGCGCCGTGGATGGCTGTACCATTGATGTCGTAGTTAACGTCACAGCCAAGGTTGATGTGGTCGCACTTGTAGCCCGTCTTGACCTTGCCGCTCTTTTTGCTGGCAGAGAGAAGAGTTTGTTAATGTCAGAGGCCAAGGTGTCCCAGAGCTAGAAACATTACATTTGCTATTGCAATTAAAATTTAAAAAAAGAAATGCCATTTATCAGGGCTACAGACTGCAACCATGTTTACAGCCTTTTTAGAGGCAGTGGGACAAAACTGTCTAAAACCATTGCTCTTTGCAATGTGCTCTTTATCCATTTACCCAATTTTAAGATTTTATTTTCATCCCAAGGTCTTAAATGTCATTGAGTCAGGTCTAAAAAAAAGGTTTTACCCTTGGTCATTTCCAGAAACCCTGCCAGCAGAAAGAAAAAGTATCGAGTCGTAGCCTAAAAAGCGGAGCTCTAGAGTCTCTTTAACAAAACCAGCAGAACGCTGCCCTCAGAACGTTGGTTCGGTGTGTTGTAGTTCTTTCTGGGGGATATTGGTGTTGGTACGTACGCGGAGATTAAAATACAGATCTGGTGATAAACGCAATACCTGCCCACAAAATACGTCTGCGTCTCCTCAGAGTTTGTTGAGTTCGGCTAGACCTACGTGTGGATAAATTAACTGTTACTAATGTAGGCTAATTAAAAACTGACCGGAGCACGTCGCTGGACGCACTGGAGGACCGAGACACAAAATGAACACAGCTTACGTGCAGTTTTACAAATTATTTTCCAAAAACTGAGTGTCCCAAATGATGAGGGTCTTATTTGAGACAGGTTAAAGGAGAACTCCGGCCAATTTTTACGTTAATCTTGTTAAATATAACTATGCGAGACCTGTCTATAGCAAAAATCGTTGAGGCAACATCAGCTACCTAGACGGAGCTGCTGCAGGTAATGCCCACCGCTCCCACTTAGCTAAACGGAAGTTATGGGGGCATAAATGAAATAGTGCCTTTGTGTACCTTAACAGACACAAAATGCAATTAAAATGTCTGTGTAACATGAACAGGGCCCTTACATGACAACAAGATGCATTTTCAACATTCACCTACCCTGTTAGCTGCTAGCTAGCTGTCGTCTGGGACGAGAGAGCGTTCAGTCAGGCTTCGGTAATAATCATCATACAGCAGTCCCGTGTGCATTTGTAGCATATATATATATATATATATATATATATATATATATATATATATATATATATATATATATATATATATATATATATATATATATATATATATATTAGGGCTGTCAGTTTAACGCGTTATTAACGGCGTTAACGCAAACCCATTTTAATGCCGATAATTTTTTTAACGCACTTTTAACGCATAGAGAGAGCAACGGGATCTGTTAGTCCACTTCTTTAACTGTCTATGGCCACGCCATATCCCGCCCTACGAAGCAGCTGATTGGTTTGGTTTAGGCATTTCACCGCGAGTAGTTAGGATAGTGGATTGGTCAGGGGATAGGACCTGAACAAATGGGGTTACGTTACCTTGGACGCCTGGCCAATAGTAGTGATTGAAGGGCGGGTCTTGTAATTTCGCAGACCGGAAACAAAACAGACACAAGCCTCGGCCGGTTTTAGCTTGCTAGCCGCGTAGCTAGTAGGCTCGTCACGGCGATTAGCTTCGGAGCAAGTAGTGACTCTACAGTCAGTGAGAGAAACAAAGTGTCTCCTCTGTTCTTTCTGACCACGGTGGGAAACCTGGAGCAGGAAAACCCTCTTCTTGATTTTACGTTGGTTATGAACGAGAACGAGAACCAGGAAATGAGTCACGGGAAACCAGTTGCTATGACGACGCTATGAGCCCATAGACAGATAGCATAGACAGTAGGACCAGCCACGCTCGCCTCAGGCATGAGGCAGGACTATCTGCAGTACTATCTGCAGGACTATCTGCAGTACTACATGCAATGGAAAATCGAGGTAACAGCGTTACATTATGTGACAGATTATTATTTCCAAGTGTGAATGTTAGTGTGAAATTGAACATAACGTATATGACAATGTTGTTTTCAATAAAAAAAACATTGTCACAAAGCAAGCCAATCTACTTTTCCAGGCTGATAAGAGAATTAAAATGAGAAAATATAATGGGACAAAAAGAAATCGAGGGACATTTAGAATAGATAAAAATGTGCGATTAATCGCGATTAAATATTTTAATTGCTTGACAGCACTAGTATCTTTTGGTATGCATTTCAGAAAAAAATGGTTAGGATTCAGGTGTAATTGCAAATGGTGATTAATCATGATTAATCCACTGAAAATTGTGATTAATTTGATTAAAAATTTTAATCATTTGACAGCCCTAATATATATATAAAATATATATATATATATATATATATATATATATATATATATATATATATATATATATATATATATATATATATATATATATATATATTAATTTTGTGTGCGATCCATCTGGCGTTGGAGAGTAGTATGTAGTATTCTCTGTCGACAACAATCACGAGAGCGCCCGCTGGTCTGGAACATGTCCTCTGGTGCTTCATCTACCTGTTGCCCCTCTGTCTGTCTCGTTCTTTCCAACTCTTGCGAGGCCAGTTCTTCGTCTGTATACTCAGGTTCGAATAAATAAGGACGACCATCAAACTCAAAAGCCACTTCCATATGTTCAATATCTTCAATATTCTCCATAGTTACGTTACTCCAAGCTTCTTCCCTTGTGAACACCTCCGCTCTTCACGCTACACTGTACGCTCCTCCGACCTACACTGTTATTTATCTTACTACAATTGAATTCACACGGGACTTCAGCACGAGACTGCCACTAGCCATCTGTTAGTGTTTTACTGAACAAGGCACAGGCATCTTTCTGCCCGTTTCCATGTAGTTACATAGTCAATAATATGCTCATAACCACTACAGCGCTCAATTACCTATTTTTGAGGGGAAATAAACGCACAAAAACGCCAGATGGATCGCACACAAAATGGATAGTTTTTTTTTTTTTTTTTTTATATATATATATATATATATATATATATATATATATATATATATATATATATATATATATATATATATATATATATATATGCTACAAATACACACGGGACTGCTGCATGATGATAATTACTGAAGCCTGACTGAACACTCTCGTCCCAGACGACAGCTAGCTAGCAGCTAACAGGGTAGGTGAATGTTGAAAATGCATCTTGTTGTCATGTAAGGGCCCTGTTCATGTTACACAGACATTTTAATTGCATTTTGTATCTGTTAAGGTACACAAAGGCACTATTTCATTTATGCCCCATAACTGCCATAACAGCTGCAGCAGCTCCCATCTATGTAGCTGATGTTGCGCTAGCGGTTTTTGCTACAGACAGGTCTCGCATAGTTATATTTAGCAAGATTAACGTAAAAATTGGCCGGAGTTCTCCTTTAAGGTTAGGGTTAGCGTTAGGGTAGCACAGGTGGTTTAGCAGGTTCATAATTAATTAAGGACATTGTATGGGGAATTTGTGACACTAAAACTGCATGTATACCAGTAAACACGCCTCTCTGACTGGTACCGGGGGGTTAGCAGACTAACGGCTTATTAGCTTGCCAAACACAGAGCGTTAACATCTGCAAAGATTGGATCTGTGAGCGCATTAATCTTCTAACATCTGTTGATCCGTGCAGGACGTCACGTCACTGTGAGCGGACTGTTTAGAGACGATGTGACCGGCAGGTAACGTTAAAGGTTATTTGCTACTGTAGCAGAGCTGCAAGTTAACGCTGAACTGAGCTGTGTGTTTTCATTGTTAAACACTGCTGCAGGTATTCAAGCATGACTGTTGTTGGTGATTTACAGAGGTGGAAGACTTATTCAGATCATGTAATGCAGTAAAAGTAGAGTTGTAGAGTTACAAATTGCTTGTCAGTTACAAGTCCTGCATTCAACATCTTCGAGATCCTGATCTCGTAATTACGAGAAAAGATCTCGTAATTTGAGAAAAGATCTCGTAATAACAAGATAACTTTAAACACCTGGAAGCGGCATATCTAGTTGGGGACAATCTAAAAGCTTAACGTGGTTTAATGTACCTAAACAATGATCACCAAATTTCTCTCTCACATTGCTCATCATAACCACTGAAAACTGTCAAAAAAATCTAACCCAAAGTCCAATTATTACGGACGTTATCTGACATTAAGCGTTGCTGCTCCATTAAGGGTACTGTAAGGATTAAGGGTGCTCCGATCAGGATTTTTGGGGCCGATCACCGATTGCTGGAAGACATATCGGCCGATACCGATCACTGATCTCTTTTATGAACTGAAAATTACGTCATTTCGTAACAGTCACACATGTTTAGAGAATGTATCAGTAACTGTTTGGCTTTTTGCCCTAGCTCAAAATCTAAAACATGTCCTTTCAATCACTGCAGACATTTCTTCAGCACACACACGCACACACACACACACCTGGGTGAGCAGCGCCGGAGCTGCAACACTTCGCTCTGCCTTAGCGCTAGCTAACTTTGAAAACTCCTCATACTCCTTTCCGTGACTAACCTTCAAATGTCTGATGAGGTTGGTGGTGTTGAAATGTCTTTGGAGCTTTCCGCCTTGTGCATTTCCTTGGCACACACGTTGCTAATCACTAATGTAGGCCTATTGTCTTTCCCAATGAGTCGGCAGACCACCGGCGGTGCTCCAGAGGCAGAAGCGTCAGAATGGCGTAATCGCAAACATGTTTGCCGACGCACCACCGGTGGCAGCCGCTTTTTAAAAGCGGTAGCCGCCTTCTTACCGCCTTCGTTCTGCGGCCGGCCTGCGGGCCAACTGCTGTTCTGCCGCCATTCAGACACCTCGTAGAACTGCCAGACCGGTGAACGTAGGGAGGCCGCCATTTTAGCTCCATGTAGAAAATGTTCTCACCAGTAGTGCGCTCTTAATACATCCATGGTAGTGTGTCATCTGATCGGCCTATCTGATCGGCATTTATGGAGACCACCAATCAAACTATTTAAAGCCATTATCGGCCGATACCGATCGGTGACCGATCGGTCGGAGCAGCCTTAGTAAGGATAATAATAAGGGTAGTATAAGACCCTTAATGGAGCAGAAACGCTTAGTGTCAGATAACGTCCATAATATTTGGACTTTGGTAAGAATTTTTTTTTTTTTTTTTTTTTTTTTTTTTTTTAAGTGGTTATGATGAGCAATATGAGAGAGAATTTTGATGATGACTGATCGTTGTTTAGGTACATTAAACCACATTAAGCTTTTTCACATTAGACTTATAAATGAGAACCGTGGAGAGTCAACACCCAGCCGCTCCGCTGCCCTGTTGTGAAGCAGATCCATAAAAGGACTTTGGGTTAGATTATTTGACAGTTTTCCGTGGTTATGATGAGCAATGTGAGAGAGAAATTTGGTAATCACTGATCATTGTTTAGGTACATTAAACCACGTTAAGCTTTTAGAATGTCCCCAACTAGATATGCCGCTTCCAGGTGTTTAAAATGATCTCGTAATTACGAGATCTTTTCTCAATATTACGAGATCAGGACCTCATAATTACGAGATCAGGATCTCACAATTACAAGATCTTTTCTCAAAATTACGAGATCTTGATCTCGTAATTACGAGATAAGGTGTCTACATTTTTTTTTTCTATGGTGAATGCAATACGCTTCCGTATGACTCAACCTGCTCTAAGACATAAAAAGGTCCTTCTTGTAAGGCTTAAGTTTTATTTTTGCAATGAATTGTAATCTACCTATTCACCATAGCTATGAAAACGCATAAAAAAATACTTGACTTAATTCCACTGAACTCTTGACTTGAACTTGATTTCTCACTGAAATTAATTCAATTTAAATAGTTCTCATTCAGCTGTTCTTACCCGGTGTTTGGCGAGAAGGAGGAATCAAACGTCAGCTTCAGCCCCTTTGCCAACTGCGGAATAGGTATGAAAGATATAGCAAACAAAAATAAAGGTTGAGTATATTTAAACTGATCAAGCTTAGCATTAATTGTTCATCAGATTAAACCAAAGTCTAATTTACAACAAGGCAAATGGCACCCATTACTTGAGTGATAGGCCTCAGTAAATTCAAAAGGAATATACATTACTGCCAATAGCAACCAAAATCCAATTTTTTTTAGAAACATTTTAGATTGTCTTGGTCCCCACACCCCATCACCAACCTGGTCTTCAATGGTGATCTCGGTCCCCAGGGTGTTGTCGGTGTTCCACTTCTCTGTGAAGGTCAGTCCATGCTCCGCCCACTTGTACTTGGTCTCCAGGGATCCAGCGACCTTGCTGGTCTCAGTGTTGGCCGAGCCTGTGCTGGTGAACTCCTGCAGATGAGTATTGGTGTCAGAGGCAATCGGAATAAGAAAAGGACGTATTTACATACAGGTTAACTACTGTTATTGTTGAAGTCTTGCACCAAATTTTTTTTTTTTTTATATATATATTTAGTATTTAATATATATTATAATATATTAATATATTTAATATATATATATATATATATATATATATATATATATATTATATATATATTTTAAGGGTGCTCCGATCGATCGGCCACCGATCGGTATCGGCCGATAATGGCTTTAAATATTTTGATCGGTGGTCTCCATAAAGGCCGATCAGATAGGCCGATCAGATGACGCACTACCACGGATGTATTAAGAGCGCACTACTCCTGAGAACATTTTCAAAATGGCGGCGTCCCTACATTCAGCGGTCTGGCAGTTCTACAAGGTGTCTGAACGGTGGCAGAACAGCAGTTGGCCCGCAGCTGCGGAACAAAGACGCTAAGAAGACGGCTACTGCTTTTAAAAAGCGTCTGCCACCGGTGGTGCTCCGGCAAACGTGTTTGTGATTACGCCATTCTGACGCTTCTACTGCCTCTGGAGCACCGCTGGTGGTCCGCCGACTCATTGCTATCTGGGAAAAAGACAATACACTAGCGATTAGCAACGTGTGTACCGAGGAAATACCACGAGGCGGAAAGCTCCAAAGACATTTCAACACCACCAACCTCATCAGACATTTGAAGGTTAGTCACAGAAAGGAGGTTGAGGAGTTTTCAAAGTTAGCTAACGCTAAGGCAGAGCGGAGTCGTGTAGCTAGCAGCTCCGGCGCCGCTCAAACAGCTGTTTCCCCGTGTGTGTGTGTGTCGGTCCGTGTGTGTGTGTCGGTCCGTGTGTGTGTGTCGGTCCGTGTGTGTGTGTGTGTGTGTGTCGGTCCGTGTGTGTGTGTCGGTCCGTGTGTGTGTGTCGGTCCGTGTGTGAGTCGTGTAGCTAGCAGCTCCGGCGCAGCTCAAACAGCTGTTTCCCCGTGTGTGTGTCGGTGTGTGTGTGTGACTGACTGTGTGTGTCGGTGTGTGTGTGTGTGTGTGTGACTGACTGTGTGTGCTGAAGAAATGTGCAGTGATTGAAAGGACATTTTTTAGATTTTGAGCTAGGACAGAAAGCCAAACAGTTACTGATACATTCTCTAAACATGTGTGACTGTTATGTAATGGCGTAATTTTCAGTTCATAAAAGTGATCGGCCGATATGTCTGCCAGCAATCGGTGATCGGCCCCAAAAATCCTGATCGGAGCACCCTTATATATATATATATATATATATATATATATATATATATATATATATATATATATATATATATATATATATATATATATATATATATATATATATATATATATATATATATATATATATATATTAGGGCTGTCAAATGATTAAAATTTTTAATCAAATTAATCAGAATTTTCAGTGGATTAATCATGGTTAATCACTATTTGCAATTACACCTGAATCCTAACCATTTTTTTCTGAAATGCATACCAAAAGATACTAGTACTGTCAAGTAATTAAAATATTTAATCGCAATATTTTGTCCCATTATATTTTCTCATTTTAATTCTCTTATCAGCATGGAAAAGTAGATTGGCTTGCTTTGTGACAATGTTTTTTTTATTGAATACAACATTGTCATATACGTTATGTTCAATTTCACACTAACATTCACACTTGGATCTAATAATCTGTCACATAATGTAACGCTGTTACCTCGATGTTCCATTGCAGGTAGTACTGCAGATAGTACTGCAGGTAGTACTGCCTCACGCGAGGCAGCGTGGCTGGTCCTACTGTCTATGGGCTCATAGCGTCGTCGCGGCATAGCCGTCGTCATAGCAACTGGTTTCCCGTGACTCATTTCCTGGTTCTCGTTCTCGTTCATAACCAACGTAAAATCAAGGAGAGGGTTTTCCTGCTCCAGGTTTCCCACCGTGGTCAGAAAGAACAGAGGAGACACTTTGTTTCTCTCTCTGACTGTAGAGTCACTACTCGCTCGCTCTGAAGATAATCGCAGTCACGAGCCTACTAGCTACGCAGCTAGCAAGCTCAAACCATACTGTCTTTGGCTCAAACCCACCGGCCGCGGCTTGTGTCTGTTTTGTTTCCGGTCTGCGAAATTACAAGACCCGCCCTTCAATCACTACTATTGGCCAGGCGTCCAAGGTAACGTAACCCCATTAGTTCAGGTCCTATCCCCTGACCAATCCACTATCATAACTACTCGCGGTGAAATGCCTAAACCAAACCAATCAGCTGCTTCGTAGGGCGGGACATGGCGTGGCCATAGACAGTTAAAGAAGTGGACTAACAGATCCCGTTGCTCTCTATGCGTTAAAAAAATTATCGGCATTAAAATGGGTTTGCGTTAACGCCGTTAATAACGCGTTAAACTGACAGCCCTAATATATATATATATATATATATATATATATATATATATATATATATATATATATATATATATATATATATATATATATATATATATATATATATATACATACACACACACACACACACACCAGGTAGCACATGACAAGGTGTATTTAGGAGATCAGATAACCAGCCACTCAATTATCAGCCAGGAGCCTCTTAAGGTATGATAGCTGCAGTCACAATCTGACAATGACTTACAAGTCCATTCTCAGACTTTGTTTTCAAGTCCAGCTTGATGACCCCAAAGCCTGAAACAGACAGTAGTGAATAAAAGATTAAAATGATGTTAGGATGACAATTATACAGATATAACATCCTTTAAGAGCCACATTATTGAAGTAGAACAAGCTTCTTAAAACAGAAGCACCGGATAGCCATCTAAAGAGGTACTACTTTAATGCCAATATTATTAGTCCTAGCGATGCAAAATTCTATTCAGTATTAATTATCTACACTAATTACATACTCCAGCAGCCTTGCTGTCCATCCTTAACCAAAGCTGCAGTTTCCACCCTATGGAATGGTCACCAGCTTTACAATTACTCAACTAATCTCAGTTTTGAAGCTTTTCTGCAAAGGTGATGGACCACAGCCTAAGCCCGCAGGGAAACCCACAGTCATGAATTAAAGTCACTGCCAAACTTGCATTGAATCAGCCTTCATAGTAAAACTTAAATCAGTCTGCTGCAACAACTGGGAATTCCCTAGATATTAAGTGGACACTGGACATAATTCAGTAACCCCTGGGAGCTTCCACTCTAACTGCAGGGTCTGTACTACTTGTCAACATGTGTTCAGCTAGTGGTGAGTTCTAAATAGTACAGTAACTGCAGGGCTCCACACTAACTTTTTGCCTTGGTTGCACTGATGCGCCTAACTTTTTTTATTTAGGTGCACCCAAATTCTTCCTTGCGGCGCCGTTAACGCCACAATTTCAAGGTTACCTTTTTATCACGCTCCATATACATTCATTTATATTATGTAAATGATTTTAAACAAGAATAAGGTGTATGTAAATACTTTTTAGTTGAAACACAATCATACTGCATATAAAAATATTAACAAAAAAAGTTTGAAGTGCTTCACTGAGCTGCCAAACTAAACCATTTCAAAAGGTATAATGGAGGATTTTCCCAAATTTTAGAAAAGAACCGCCCTCTCCACTTTTTGAAAAAATGCACATGCGCAACACCCTACCTGCTCCCGAGAGGGAACGCCTATTAAACGTGTGCACGAGAGAGCATGCACGAGCCTAGCTCTCCTCGTGCACGCTCTGTTTACAAGTTGCTGTCGGCATGGCTCTACAAGCCTACTTTCCAAAAGAAGATTTGCACTTGTTCCACTGTCAGACTCGCTACCAGTAAGTGGAAATCTATTTACGACAAGCATCTCTATAGCTAACGTTAGCATGCTACAGGCCAACAAACAAGCTATCGCCGAGAGCGGGGAGGCAGCGGTCGGAGGCTTTTATATACTGTCTATGGTCAGAGGGCGTGGCCGTCTGCTCGCTGACCTGTCAGCGACCACTATACCTTTAAGTAAAACATTTCAAAATAGATCAAAGTGCTTCCCTGAACTGAGATCTAACATTTCATGGCTCAAAGTCTTATAGCCCCCCCCCACCCCCCCCCGCTGTCCTCTGCCCCTCAGATGGACAACACCTTTAATTTGGCCTTCTTCCCCTTTAGCCTTGCCTAAACCAATGACAGTACCAGCTTGCCACACTCCCTAGCATCAAAATCCTCCAAACTTGTTAGTCGCACCCTTACAAAAATTGGTCGCACTCTCGAGCCCTGAACTGGCTATGAATCATTTACTTTTATTTGGCATTGTGGTAAACATAATGCAGGGGCTGGATTTGTACAATGCCTGAGAGGAAGAGTTGCATCAAATCTGGCAAGAAATATACTTACTATACAGCACAATTTAGGAAGAAGGTATTGTTCTTCTAGTTGAGATACAGATATCCTGTACTAAAAATGTGCACTCAGTTTGTACACATCACAGGTAGTACTACACAGCCTAAGTAGTTGTTGAGGCATGTCTCATCTCTTCAGTTACACAGGTATCATGATGATTCATAACAGGATTATTTTTTTAAATATTGTGCATCTCAGAATCACCTTCATGATACAATTGTCATTGTTGTAGGCTACACAATACATCATGGCAGTATTTTATTGTGCATCTATATCATACTGCTGTAAATGTTGATGAAATAAGTGAGTATGGTTGGCTGCTTGGTGCTTACCGTATCCCTTGGTAAAAACATCCCTGGCAGACTTGCCAAGGTCAACGTAGGTGGGAGGTACAGCCATTATCTGCAAAAAGAAAGCAGATGATCAAGGCTGAGACTACAAACAAGGCAGAAAACAAAAGAATACAACAGTCTCTCTAAAAATGACATCCCTGCTTTCATCTCTCTGTTACAGCTTTAGGACAGCCAAAGCCCACAGTCCCACAGCAGAGGGAAAGACACAGTAACCACACTGTAGCAGAAGAGCAGGCTGACAGATCAGATGTGAAGTGCTGCTGAAAGAGGAAGGCGGGAGCAACTAGAGGTCACTGATGGATAGGAAAAGTACAAATCTGATGTAATGAAGTTAGTGGCTTACATGAGCTACACAAACAGGAACAGAGCGATTCTCTCACACACGCGCGCGCACACACACACACACACACACACACACACACACACACACACACACACACACACACACACATTTGTTCAAACTTGTATTCCTGTCAGTACAGAGGCCTGAGCTTGTATGCAGGTGCCACATTCTGGCATTAGCCAGTTTTGGTATTTTAAATACATAAATATTAAAAGCTTTGCCAATACATTGTCAATGCATTCATCGATTCCTTCCCCCATGCCCATTCTGTTTCCCACTACTTTACAATTTAGGGAAAGTGACTTGTGACATTATAGTAAATTTCCTGAATCAAATTTGATATTTCAAAGTGGAAGAACCCAAGTTTAGAAAATGACAATAATAGCCAAAGACTGAAGCACAAAGCAGACTTATTTGCCAACCCTCTGGATTGCCTGCACCCATGTAAAGTATGTGTGAACTTCGTTGTCCTTCATTTGGCTGAACAGCCTGTTGCGCAAGACATGTCTATTTCGTCATTATGTATTATGGATAGATGTAGGTTACATTTTTCATTAGCACAACAGTTATCAAGGTACATTTGTTACGCAGGCCTATTGATAACATACATGTACATATTGATAGTAGATAGAACAGGAATTTGAACAGTTTACCAGATGAGTAGAAAACTTACAGCTTACAATTTCAATTACAACAGCACAATTAAGCAATGTTTCTCAAAATTATGGCTGCAAAATTTTTTATTTGTACGCAATTATAGAGGGAACACATGACGTTTCTATTAAAATGACATGAGCTAAGGCTTGCTCTACCTCAAAGAGATGCCATATTAACATCAAAAAAATCTTTCAATTATGTCCTTCAAACTCTGCCAATTATTTCCTTCAAGCCTGTTCAATCCAGTTTATGGGCACCCTCACCTTTTCTCAAGTCCAACAGTGTGCTTCAATTGTAACATGACTAACATATCTACTGTTTAGACCCCAGATGTTGCTCTGCAGCCACCATTTCATCTGCAAATTTGGGTCTCCTAAATAACAGCAACATCAGCTCTGACACAACAAATGTCCATTTATCCCTTGGCATGTTCTAAGGCCGATGTCCAGCTCTAGCACCAGTGACTAATTTAGGATGCCCCCCTAGACAGCCCTCATAGGTGTACTGTGATCATAAAGAAGCACTTGGACAGGAAGTGACTGACTAATGTCAGGCATATGCAGTGCAGTTAACACATACACAAATGGCAAGCTCACTAAGCTGTCCACGCTGTGCTAACACACATACAGTCTGCCAACACACCCCACTGCGCCTGAGTAGTTTTATGGCTTTCACACATGGCTACAGGCAGAAATGTCAGAGGCCGTAGAGGACAACCGATAGCCTGCAAAGTCTTGTCGCTGAGGTATACTGGGGTAATCCTAATAACTTTAAGCTGAAGATGGCCATATCTTTATAGAACAGTCACTCCAAATAACTTTACAAAAGAAAAAGGGCATCTATCCCATTGCATGATGAGGACCACTCATGAAATGTTACACTTGACCTAGCATCTCAAGCTGTATCACTGCCCTCCAGCCCCACCTTAGATGTAGCGTTAGTTAATTCAGTGAATTTCAAGTATAGGGACAAAAGGGACACAAGTATGGTCCCTTTCTCTAAAGTGAATACAGCAGTGGCCACTTGACTCAGACAAAGAGGTTACGAAGGCAGCATCTCCCTGCTCTCGCCTGCTAACATATTAGCATTACTGTAGCTAGTTATCAAGGTGGCCAGCGGGCAATTGTCTCCAGTGAGTAACCTTATGACCGGTTGACAGACAGGGAGCCCGTAAAGTGTCAAAAAGGTAAAACTGTTAGCTAACTCAGCTTCTTTATTTTTAGCTACCTGAATAACTGCTGACAACTGGCTCCTGTACTGTCAAATGACCGCACCGCAAGGCATTAGCCACAAAGCTAACCCGTTTGCTTGTAGAAAGCAGCAGGCCTAGCATCGCTGCTGCACATCGAGCTGCATCCCACTCCGGTTAAAAGTCAATGGATGAGACGGACAGCTCCGGAGGTCAGAATCCGCCGGTTAATAACATTGGCAGAGCCATGCACTAAAGAAATGTCCGCTGTGTTGCATTTTAATATTAGATACATAACGTACCTCTGCGTGTTCCTGTCCTGGCTGAGAAGGGGTTTGTCAACTGCACAAAGGGAGGAGAGAAGAGGGAGGTCGTGCCGTGGTGCGGCGTCACGTTCTCTTAATACATCCATGCGTCACGTACGTCACAAGTCACGCAAGCAGCAGAGGCCTGTCATCGTCAAAGATGGGTTCCTTTCTTTATATATATATATATATATATATATATATATATATATATATATATATATATATATATATATATATATATATATATATATATATATGCTTTTTTCTATTGTAACAAGTTTCTTCGGATTTTATTTTGTAGTAACGAGTAACCATGATGCTAGGGGAAATGTAGTGGAGTAAAAGTCTACAATTTATTTAGGAAATGTAGAAGTAAAAGTTTCCGAAAATATAAATAACGAAGTAAAGTAGGCTACAGATACGTGAAAATGGGTTGAAATGAAGTAGTGCCTAGCCTACATTCCAACACTGAAAAACTGTGTGCTCATCCAGTGCCAATCACCTGGCTGCACCTCATGTGGCTGCCAACGCGCCACCCTGTGTACAAAAACATATTGACACACACATAACCGGAATGGCTTAAACATCCCTGCTCTGTAGTTTTGTTGGTTTATGTAAACCAACAACATCACCTGGCTCAAACATATAACGTTTGTCTTTGAGATGTTACCTGTAAAGTACACCATGCCGACGTAGCCTACTGCCACAACCTAATCCATCCATTTGTTGTTCTGTGTAGCTGGCTCGTTTTTAAAGTGGGCTTTTCAAAACATGTAGCAGCATCCCTTCACTTGCTGGCCAGACAGAGAGGGGACTAAAGCTGTCAAAAGAAACACACACACACACACACACACACACACACACACACACACACACACCACACACGCATAGGTACACATGGTAGGCTACTCTGCATGGAGCAGGGATGTTTAAGCCATTCCGGTTATGTGTGTGTCAATATGTTTTTGTACACAGGGTGGCGCGTTGGCAGCACACATGACTTGTTTAAATAAATACATACATTTATGTTGTTAATAAATAACAATAAATTGTTGTTGTACCAGCAATATCTCGAAGTTTTGTATTTCACTGTAGAAATATCAAATGTCATAATGATTTGCCAATGCAAGAGAGTACAGGCACCTTGTTTTTTCAATTCAAGCACTGGAGAAAATAAAATATCTCAGACCAAAAAGGTTGGGAACTACTGTTTTAAACTGACTGCACACTGCCAGTCTGATCATGGACACCAGATGGAGCCATTTACCCATAAATACACACTGTCCAATGTCCTCAGAGGTACTGCAAAACGCTGTGGGTAGAGGGAGACCCTCATTTTCAAGGGTAGGGTTAGGGGCCGAGTTCACAACATACATTTCATCAAATAAACAGTAACATTTTAAAACACAGAAACAATTTTTAAAAGAATTACATTAAAAAAAATACGGACATACACAGAAGTCACTAATCAAGGCCCTAAATTGTGGAGCGGCAAACGTAAAAGCAGTCTTGCCAAGGTCAGTCGGAGTATAAGCGACCTCGAGTGAAAGCCATTCACTAGAGCGAGTGGAATATGGACTTGTATCTTTGACAGCTAAAAGTGAGGATGTGATGGTTTCGCTTTAGGTTAAGGTTCATTTAGTTATTGTTTATATAATGTGTTGCATCTGTGATGGCCTTCACTGTGGATGGACACTTTATTTTAACCCCCCTAAATAACTATACATATTTATAACACACTTCATTTGGATGAAAGCTTCAGAGAAAATCTGATAAGTCAAGATTTTCTTTGTCAAACTTGAGAGAACGAACCTTCAGCTTTAAAGCTGCATGTGAACGATTTGTACATGTGTATAAGCAGTTAATAAATGTGTTATCAGACGCTGTGAGGATCATTTATCATTTATTAATACGATTACAGCTGTGTTTTACAGTGTTATTCATTAACTGTTTATGCACCACTTGAGGAGTTATATAACTGTTGACATCTGTCACATACAAAGGAGGCAGCTGGTTGTTCACTTTGGTGTTTTAAAGGGTTAGTTCGGATTCACCAAAGTCACACAATAACACAAACTAACTAACCAATGGAGGCAGCGGTAGAGCAGCAACTCCCGGGGAAACACAAAGCTTTCACCCAAGAAAACACGTGTTCTTTCCCCTGTGGTGTTTTAATCCAAACCGCGATCTTTACCCTAAACTTAAGTAGTCGTTTTGGTGCCTAAACTTAACATTGCTGGATGACTCTCCCTGTTTGTCTTTAGTTGGCTAAACTAAACTGCCACGGCCGCTAAAAAGAGCCCACAGCTCACAGAGCTCTGTAGCCGGTGTCACGTGACCATCATATGAATTGGTGTGCATAATGTTTCGTATGATATCATACGAACCCGTTCATGACACGTTTGAAAGGAGTCTGGAGGCTGTGAAGAGAGCAGAGATAACGGCTTCAGTTCCCTGTCTGACAGCAAGGTAAAGCTGTGAAAATATTCTAAATAAAGGGTCCACTTGAAATGATATAGATGTTTTTAGGTGTCTAAAATGCTAGCTGCTGCCCCCATCTGTCACGCACACAGAGAATGGACCCACAAATATACAACTCAGGAAGGTAAAATACAAGAGTTTTATTAGAAAGCTAATAAATCAGGCAACAGCGTCCAGTAAAACAGGCAAAGGTCGAAATCCAAGGGAACACAGGGAAAAACGCTCAAAAGCTGCACACATGGTAAACAGACGATCTCGCACTGGGGTGAGGGGAAGACAGAACTTAAATACACAAGACAGGGGAGACAATGAGACACAGGTGCAACAAATTAGGGCAGGGACAGGTAATTACACAGGCGGGAAAATATAAGACGGGAAGTAAAACAAAACAACACATGGGAGAACAGAGACCCTACAAAATAAAACAGTAAATGGAAAAACTAACAGAAAACATTAAATGTGACACCATCCAAAACACTACATTGCTTAGCTTCCGTGATGCACGGCTCTTCTTCAGAGCTCTGTGTGTTTGAGCCTGAACCAAAGACTGTAAACGTCACTTCAAGGGAAGTTTAAACATGATGTAGCAATATTAATGCGCATCTAAACTTTGTACTACCTGCATTTAAAATTACATTCAGGGCTGAAGCTGTGGAAAAATGTGAATTGAATTGTTTCTTTTTAGTTCTGGTCCAATTTATGTTCACACTGACTCATTACCAACAAACCAAGAGGAGTAAACATTCCACTGACTGACAACAGGTCAGATTGTTCATGAGTTCCGCAGCTCAAGTCTGAAGTCTTTTGAGGACGAGTCTTGATTCAAGTCTGAAGTAGTCTATGTCCACAATGTTTCACTTCCGGGATTGTTCAGGTGCCGCTGGAAATTCCGCCCCCTCCCATCCTCCAATCCTCCCATCCTCCCATCCTCCCATCCTCCCATCCTCCCATCCTCCCATCCTCCCATCCTCCCATCCTCCCATCCTCCCATTCTCCCGAAGCATCAGTGAAAAAATGTCATGGTAACAGCTGACTGGAGATCAGCTTTCTGCACCTTTACCGAAAACCTCGCCACATCGTGCAGTTTATATAAAATGTCCTGGGACAGATGAGATATCTCAGCAGCTGTAATGGTACATCACATCTGTACAGGACAGGATGACAGGAGGACAGGATAACCTTATAGTTGACCTCTGCTGTAGCCTACATAATAAAAGTCATTCACAACCTGCGACAACTACAAATCTTATTTTAATTTTTTCACTTAATTTGTAGGCTACTATGGTATTTCCCAGTTCCACTTTATGGTATCAATAGTAGTAATATATGTAATAGTCTACATAATATAATTGAATCACTGCATTGTAGGCCTAGGCTACTCTGCCCGTAAAAGCCTGGGGTTTGATCCAATGAGGAGTCTGGGTTAGTGTTTGGCTCTGACAGGTGGTGCTATATTGTCTGAGTTGAACAATGTCTCCAAAAGCATCAGTGAAAAAACATAATGGCATCTCCTTATTGCCCCACATTCATGCATTTATAGAAACTGTTATCTTAAATTAATCATAAATTGGGTGTTCTGTTTATACAATATGATGCTGTTGTTACATATTAAATACATATATTAAACTGGACAATGATTTGTTAAAAGAACTGCAGTAAGTTGCGTCAAACTAAACCAGATCACATCATTTTCACATTTCCATGTTTTATTTTATCAAGGACACCCTGTTATTTTAAATTACACCTGTCAGATTCTAACAGTGACAACATTACAACAATATTTGATTTTAAAGGTAGATGAGTTGTAAATTCACAAGTAAAATAGTGACTTGCTTTACCCTCCCTGTTCTGAATGCAGAGCTGGGTGATGATATGTTTTTGCAGTTTTGTCTAATTTTGTGTGCAGGATTTCGTAGAAACACGGCAGTGTGGTTGAGTTTCGGGAACATTGCCAAAACCTAACGGCACTTCCTTTGCAATGGGTACGGCTGGCAGCAAAAAGCTAAAACTGAAACGCCTCCAGCTGCACTTCTTTCACCCAAAAATCATTCTAAAATGTCTTTCTTTAAACATTGTAGATATCTATTTATCATAAGGAATCAAAATGACCGAATTAATGAAAAGTCAAAGCACCGATAAATAAAACTTCCCCTACCTGATTTAAGCAAGGCAATTTAAAATGAAATAAAAGTAGGTTAAGGACTTTTATCAGTGGATCAGGAAATCCTGAAGCGACTGAGTATCTGTATTTAAACATAAAACACACACACACACACACACATCTGATAGAGTGAGTTTATTATGTGTATTATGAGAGAGAGGTTGTGATCGGTTTGAGCCGATAGATGTCAGTGTTGGTAACAATGTGAAAAAACTCCCAAAGTGAGTTGGGTGTTTCAGAGAAATGAATGCACTGTGTCTTAGCAGCAGCAGACTGAATCGCATGTCTGCAGTGTCAGTTATGAACTGTTTCAGCAACATTTTAAATGTAATTCTTTAACTTCTATTTTTATTTTCATCGATTGGTGGGTTAAGATTAATTTGCAAACCTTTAAAATGTATTTTTTGTATCAAAACAGCATCTTGCCAATGAAAACCATGTATCTCCAAAACACCAAATTTTCATGAGTGAAGAAAAACAGCCCCGTTTTCAGCTTTGTCCAGATAATCCAATGTTTTTTTTAAATGGTTTATTCACTTTAATAAATGAGAGAATTTAAAAAAGAAGAAAGTAATCATATCTGAAAATTTCAAAATTACCAAATTTGGAGATACATGGTTTACACTGGACAGTGACAAAATATGTTTAAAATGTATAGATTAAAAAACAACACTTGGATTCACTTTCATGTTTAAGTCAAGCTATACATGACACATTGTTGTCCCTCTCATTATATAGGATACATATGTAATTGTCATAATCAACTCAAATGTTCTGTAATGGGTTTTTTTCTCCAACGTACATGAACACATACTGAACACACTTTGTTTTTGTGAAGTACTATATTTCATCAGTTCTTGCTTTACTTTGTTTAATGTGTTTCCAATTTATGTCGTTTAAGCAAGCAAACTATTCTGCTCAGAAACGTGTGTCAAAGAGCCTGCGTTTACTTGATTCTTTATAGAAAAGGATTAACATGCAAAACATTTAATTTAAAGGATTAACTAGTAGAGAAAAGTCAAAGCCACACTTGCAAGGACTTATTGAACATGTATTTTTTAAGTACTTTTTGAAGTAGATTGAATATTAAATATGGATTAATTCAATTCAATTACATTTTATTTATAGTATCAAATCAGAACAAGAGTTATCTCAAGACAGTTGACAGATAGAGTAGGTCTAGACCACACTCTATAATTTACAAAGACCCAACAATTCTAGTAATTCCCCCAAGAGCAAGCATTTAATGCGACAGTGGTGAGGAAAACTTCCTTTTAGGGAGAAACCTGGGACAGACCTAGGATCTTGGTAGGAGGTGTCTGACGGTGCCGGTTGGGGGGGTGATGAACAGTGGCAATTATAGTCACAATAAAGATAATGGAACTAGGACTAGAAATAGATTAGTGTAGTGTCACTAAACTATTGACTTACTTTTACCTGTGACAAGCTGCAGCAGATCTGCTTCTCTGAACAGTGCCGGCTGGCTTTACTTCAAACTTTTTAGTTTTTTCTTATGACAGCAGTTTTTGTCACATTTTGACGCAATATTGTTTTGGAGAATTTTATGTTTTCCAAGCTATGATGGGAAAGGGTGATTAATAACATTAATTAAAGTCACAATTGTAAACGGCATGGCTCGTAAATAAAAGGAACTGTCTCATGACGGATGAGAAGAGGTGGCTCATTCTTTATTCATTCACCAACAGGCACAGCTTGTTGTCATTAAACAAACATATTTAACTTATTTCCTGATGTGTATTTAGAAGTTTCCATCTCTGTTTTATGTCCCTGCATCACTGACTCTCAAGTAACATTTAATCAACAACTAGTAACATGTTTGTCGCCTGTCGGTCGCCTTCAGAGGAAAGCCAAAATTCATTTCTAGATTATCCTCGAGTCATATCTGGATGCTCTGCTTTTATCCCCCAAGCTTCAAAGCCAACGCTATACGCTCACTTCAAACAGCCGTCACCGAGTGCCAATCAAATCCCGCTCCAGAAGGCAACAAACACTACAGAAAATGTTAATCAACCCGGACCAAGCATCACCAAAGTAAATAAAATAAATTGTAAACAGATGCCATAATTTGCAACATGTGGATAAATAAGGCAGTATGTCATCTTTCTGTATCTTTTTTAATTCAGTGGTTCGCACAGGGTCCAAACTCCTCTACCTCTCCCACTTCCCTCCCTCCATCCATCTATCCATCCATCTATCCATCCATCTATCCATCCATCCATCCATCCATCCCAAACCCTCTCTTATGAGTCAGTGACTTCACTGCATGCTGTTGATTTTTCCAGCCCGAAGTGGAAGTCCATAACCCAGCGTCTGGTTAATACTGTACGGGGGTATAAATCACTTCACTTGTGTTCCTGTATTCAAACAGTCTGAAACCAGTAACCTTTTGTCTCTGTGGGTTAAAATGCAACATGCAGCAGGTTTAAAAGGTTTTTGTAAAAGGTTTAACCCTTGTGTTGTCTTGTTCAACATTTTGTTGATCTTTTTCTACACTTTTCTCTACGTTTTTGTCGATTTTATTCAAATTTTGTTGTCACTTTCTTTCAAATGTTTTTGTCACTTTCTTTCCAATTTTCTTAATTATGTTTTTGTCAATGTTTTAACAAGTTTTTTGTCACTTTTTGTCACCTTTGGCGATGTTTTTGATGATTTTTCTGTCACTTTTTCCAATTAGTTTTGGTCACTTTTTTCAGCGTTTAAAAAAATAAATGTTTTAGTCGTTTTTTTTCCTGCATTTTTGTAGCTTTTTCAAATATTTGTCACTTTTTTCAACGTTCTTTTGTCATAGTTCTGATATAGAAAGTTTTTTTAACCCGAGGACAACAGGAGGGTTAATGGTTCAAAGTTTCCACTTTCTCAAATTTGGAGGGATTTCTGCCATCAAAATGGGACGGTGAAAGGGATGACAGGTCCAAGTGGATAAATAAAATTACTCATTCAGTCATTGGGCACAGTCCAAGAGTATCAAAATAAAAACTACTGATGCAAAGCTATTTGGTTTTAGAGACGGAAACAATATGAATGTGTTTTACCAAAGAATAAAAATCTGTTGGCTTTCGGTATGTCTTCCTCTTCACATTGTTGAGAGTGGTATCAGTGATAGGTATCATTGTTCTGTGAAAATGAATCCAAAACAATATGAGACTTCAAGTTTCTCTCTTGTATTGAATTCTTTTGAAAACCCCTTAATGGCATGGGATTCCATGGGAAAACCAGCTGGTTGCTCAGTTACTAAAGTTCACTTCAATGTGAAAAACAAGTTGGAAACCAGCAGTTTGTTGTTGTGGGTTTCAATTAACACAACCTAAAAAATCATGTATTTGTTTGCCTTGTTTTGATTTGATCAGCCTGGCTGTTTATAAGTGGTTGACATGATAGGAAAAGTGAAAGATGCGTCCTTCCTGTCTAAACCTTGGTAAATAGATTGGAGGCATGAGAAAATGTCAAGGCTCGACTGTGGTCAGAGCTCTGCTATGGTGCAGTGACTCACTGTGTGTGTGTGTGTGTGTGTGTGTGTGTGTGTGTGTGTGTGTGTGTGTGTGTGTGTGTGTGTGTGTGTGTGTGTGTGTGTGTGTGTGTGTGTGTGTGTGTGTGTGTTTGAGTGTATGAGAGAGAGATGCAGCGGTGTGTGTGTGACGCGTTGTACGTAGCAGATGCAGCGATCTTTATCTCTCATTCATGGCGTCCAAGGAAATGTAGCGCAAGCTGGTTAACAGTCATTTTCTCAGTATCTGCCTGACAGAGATATGCTGATAATCACTGCCATGTCGCTGATGCAGACACCTGCCGCCTTGTTCTGTGGAAACTGAGGTGATGCTGCAGCATTGCCCAATACTGCTCAGTGCATTGATTGTCTTTTAAATGTTAAACAGTTGCTTTGTGAAAGCAGGATTACCCAATAGGGATGCAATGTAGGCTAAACCCACAGCAGCTTTCAGATCAGTGAAATAAGTTGTATTCACTTATAACTCAATTTATAGTTAAAGTAAGCAACTGACTTACAAATGTGGCCATTTTGCAAGAACACAACTTGACACCATACTAAAATAAAAACATTATACATTTGCTAATATCAAACATATTTCATATTCCTCATTCAAATTGCAACCAAGTGTTGACTTAAAGGTACACTGTGTAGGAATTTCTCCCATCTAGCGGTGAAATAGTATTTTGCATTCAAACAAATAGTGCTCTCTAGCGCCTTGCTTTTTGAAATGTGTGTTGCATCTACGGTAGCCGTTATGTACCAAAAAGCTATGACAACATGTCTTCCAATTTTCGCTTTTTTGGCTCACTGATCTTCTTCTCTGTTTCAGCTTGTTTCAGTCATGCTGGCTCTAAACGAAAACGCGTTGTGTATTAGCTAGACAGGTAGGCTAGTGCTTTATTTCCAAGGGGGCAGGCTTCTCTCCTCAGAGCGAAGCCGCGATGGCGCCATTTTGCTAGCCCTGTTCCCATCACCCCCGTTAGCATCCCATTGACTGCAATTCATTTTGGCGTCACTTTGACAGCCAATAACTTTACATCTGAAGCGTTTAAAGACTTGATTTGTCCGTTGTTTATTTCTTAAGAAACACGACAATGTACACAGGGCTACATTACCTTGTACCTCACGTTATGGCTCCGTAGCAGACGTTTTTATAAAAATAGGTTAACGATTGTGTCATAACCACGCGACTTACTGTCACATAAGAATTACCGTACAGGAGAAGCTCGCAGGCAGTTTCGACGTACATTAGCTGTTTAGTTTAATTACTAATATTAACTATCATTTAAGTTAGCAATAATTAGCCTGTGCCTATGTTATCTCCTTACATATACCTACGCTCTCCGTCTCTGATAGATTGGGAATGATTGAGATTTCTCTTGGCACAGCTACCAGAAGACTTACAACGTTCAGAGACGTTGTTCACGTCACATCGGCGGCGGGAAGCTAAGTTTGCAGCTGCGCAGTAACGCTCAGTAACACTTAACCATCACCGGAAAAAGTGCTGGTTAGAGACTTCACTTGTCTCCGTCAAAAACAGCGGGGTCGCTGGGTCCATTTTTCTTTTACTGTCTATGTTTATTTCCCTCTCAGTGATTATAGTTTTTCAAAATGGCGGAACGACATGGAAGCCTCCTTGGACTTGCCCGTCCAATGTAAATACAGATACGAAATTCTTCGCTTACAAGGATAAGTCAGATCATTGGCAGAGGTAATTTTACACCGATGAGGACATATTTATGAATGAAGACATTGATTTTAGCTAATAAAATACTTTAAACACTACACAGTGTACCTTTAACAGTTTGTGCGCTCACATCGGGTTCTGTTCTAAACGAAATGTGGACTTCAATTATAAACAGTGGCATACTGCTAACTGTGACACTGTCAGAGCTAAATGAACACTAACAGTTTTGCTTTGTAGTCACCTTTAAAGATGGCACCTTTAAAGACAAACCTGCTGTAAGTAATGACAGGGCTCTGCTATGAGCGGGGCTGGGTACCACCCATGGTTGTTGAAGGCACTTTGGATAAAAGCGTTCACCAACAGACACACAAAACTCCAAATTAGCCTATATCTTTGGCCACATTGATCAGGAAAAGCATATATTCTGATTCACATCTGTCGTCAATAATCACAATAAGCAACCACAGGCTTGGCAGAGAGAGGGGAGCTGTGGCCCTGCCAGCACTCTTACCACAAACTATCAAAACTGCCACGCCACCCGAACCTTTTGCTATACACTACCTCACTGCACCCATCTTCTATGTGTGTACTGAATACAGGACCCTGTAATCAACAAATTCTCCATATTCTCCCCCTCAGGTGCCTCGCCAACATCAAAGGAGGTAAAGGATGGTGTGGTATCTCTGTGTGCCTGTGCCTTCTACTGTATGAAACAGCCCCGAGACACAGGCGGGGAGCAGCCGAGGAAATTTAATTTCACGACTACCACGTTGCTACCTGGTAGGTAGGGCTGTGGTTCATTTTGTTTGTAGTTTTGTAGGTTTCGCTTGCACCTGGTTAAGAGCTGATCACACCAAACACCAGGATCAGATATGACAATCTGTACACAGCGGAGTGGAAAAAGTACCAAAATGATTTAGAGTGCTACTTCAATGAAAGAACAGGGCATTGACCATTTAAAACTCTTTTACCTCAAATTCAATTTACTAGAAGTAAAACATACAGATTATCCATGAAACGAAACATGCATATACATTACAACACAAAGCCTAATCCAAGCAATTAACAAATTTACAAAATATAGTGAATTGCAAATAGGGGTTTTTCTTTTCACATCTCAGATGTCTGACAGTTCACTGATAATGACGCCATAGCTGGAACATTCCGGTCCTTATGAAAAGATGTCCTCTACATTGGAATTGATGCAATTCAAAATCTAGAAAATTTTGACTCGAGTCAAACTACTTAAGTGAAATGTATAGAAAACAAAAATACTTGTTTTTGTTCAAGTGCACAAAAGCTTCTCCTTTTTTGGTGTATAACTATGTTTGACTTCTGCTGAATAGGGTTGTTGTGGGTGTTTTATGTAATTTGGTTTCTTTCGTTCTAAATACTCAAGTATTTGTCTTTCACACTTGGCAATTAAAACAACTGTAACTTCATTTTCATTAACTCATTTCAAAAACAGGAGTTTGAAATCCCTCAGCAGTTGAGTGTAAGTAGATCAGAGTATAGGTAAGGTGACTTGAAATGCACTCTTCAATATGAAATGATTGGATTCAAATGTAAAATAGTTTTTGAGTCATTCTTATTGTTTCCCATCAGTGTGGTTTACTGAATGATCGCTGTTGCTCTTTGAAACTTGAATCAAACATTTACGTTGGGGTAGATCACTGGAGCAAAGGCCCAGAAAGAGAAGCTGTGCACCAAATGAAAATCCCTGGCACTGAACGTTGAGCCCTGAGCCAGTAACCTTGGTGTGCCTTTTGATCCTGACTTGAATTTCACATCAGAAAATTCACCAAAACTGCCTTTTATCTTCTCCGAAGTACAGCCAGATACTGAAAGGCAGATGAGTGCTTTTATCACCATCTGACTACTGTAATTCTTTCTCTTCTGGAAAACTCTAGATAAACTGCAAGTGCAGGCGCAGATGTTTCATTGGTTGCTCGTACATTTAGATTTCAAGGATCTGTAATTGGTTTTCAATCACATGATGGACGTCTAAACATTACTTGTTCTTAACGAATGTTCTCCCTTGATCCATTCCACTGGAGCTGTAATTTCTGTTTAAGATTTGTTTAGAACTTTTATCAGACTGGTTTTGTAACAGTTTTAACTGAGTTTATTTTAAGCAATCTAGTTTCTTCAATGCACTTATTTCTTTATTTTGTTATGTCTCCACTGATCTTTTAGTCATTTCTTTATGAAGAACTTTGTTGTGCAATCTTGCACAAAATGCATCTTAATTTGACCTGATGATGTTGAAACCATGTTGAAGCTTTTTTCTATAAAGGCTATTTTTGACAGTCTGAACTGTAGTATTTTGCCAATCAACAAGTATAGTACTATGTTGTCAGCGTTGTCTAGATTTGGTAGCAAATGTAACATAATTCATGTCGTGCTCTGAGGTTGAGCAGATTAAGATTTTGTTGTTTTTTTGTGCGTATGTGCAAAATAAATCTAAATTAAATGTAACAATTGCATTAAACTGAATGCATTGATGTCACTGGTTTAAAGACTTGGTGTAAGATGCTTACCTGTTAATCATTAAAGCTGGTTATAATGTAAAAGCAGAGCTTTCTCTGCTGCCTTAAAACAAACATTTTATGAGTTTAGTGAACTCTCAGCAGTTCATATTTTCAACTCATCATTGCAAGTCAAAATACTTCAAAGTCTGAACTTATCTGACAATAGAAATGTTAAAAAAATATAATATAATAATAATAACAATTTAAATTAGTTTTGTAAAATCACTTGGTAAAACAAAATAAGACAACATCAGTTCCATTGACAGACCACAGCTGAGAGTAGGTTACAGTTTGCGATACTCAAGTGGTAAAAAATACATTTTCCATAGGAGGAAGGGGGGGTGGGGGTCGGATCTTTCACTGGTTGTGTAATTCTGTGTGTCCTTAAGAAAAGACGCCTCAGTGTCTTCACAAAGCATCTAGATGTGAAGAGCGCTTTCAACTGAAAGAGATGTGGAGAAATCAGACAGAACTGTTGTCTGGGCGTAAACAATGCTGTTTTTTTGAGATACTGACGGTTAAATCTAAATGCCAGGCTCACCTCAAGCTAACGTACTTACAGCCACATACACACACACACACACTCTCTCTCACACACACACACACACACACACACACACACAAGAAAGAACAAACCCCTCACACACATACAGATAAACATACACACATGCTTACAAACACACACAAAAAAAAGACAGACACAGCATATTGTCTCTCTGACTGTGGTTGACCTCTCTAGCTATGTCTACATATTTTCTTTCAATACCAGAAAGTTCTCCATAAAACAATACACAAACTTTTTTCTTCAGATATTCTGTCCGTTGGTCACTTGTTACATAATAACAGCATGGAATCATAAACCATTCACGTGTGATCACGTCCTTTCCTTGACATCATTTCATCAAACATTATGTTCATCATCAAATCAATCAAATTACTTGAATAAAAAATGGGTATAAACATAGTATAAACCATGGGATTGTTTTTTGGGGTCGTTTTCCTTCTTTTTTTAAATTAGTTAAAGTTGTTCCACCAGTCTGTTTAACTTATGAGAACTGTGTGAAATCTAAGTATGCAATGCATACAGAAGAAGAAGACATGCCTTTATCTATTTCTTACTCACATTTTCATTCTGTTGGTACATATTACACTGCCCATGGATGAGCGCCCTGAGGAGTTTGATGTCTTGCTCAAGGGCACCTTGGCAGTGCCAGGTCCACACTCCGCCTCGTACGGGGACATGAACTGGCGACTCTCAGGTCCCCAACCCAACTCCCTACGGACTGAGCTACTGCCACCCACATATACTGTACAATCATTTTACAAACATTTTACTACATCTTTTACAGTACTGGAGCCAGCACTGCTGGATGATTATGATGTCTATATGTTTGTACAAACCAAATCTACCCAAATTATTTAAGAAGTTTGGGGTCTGTGTAAACTTTTCTATCCTATTTATTGTTACTTTCAAACAACCTGCATCCAGAAATATTCCTGTTTAAAGAAGCTTTCTAAATGCCTTAAAAACAGCAAAACTACAGAAACATAAAAGAAATTATTAAAAAAAGAGTTTATAAAATGAGTTATATAAGAATATATTACTCATCCTGATGTTTTCCCAGGGCAAACCAGTTATTTATCTGCTTCTTTTTTAATCAATATGGGTTCATCTATCACAGCGAAACTTTAATTACATGTTATGGCAGATGTAATTCATACAGTCAAAGTCACATCTCCATTCAGTCAGTCTTCGTTAGCTGCAGTGAAGGAAATAATCATCTTTCAGCTCAGTCAATGAGAAAAGAGCCCTTCTGCCTTTCCTTCATCCCACTGACTTTATGTCAGATAATGCAGCCTCAAACCTCAGTTACTCTTCCCAGACAAATATATTTTGTCAATCACAAAATAGGGAAGCTACACATCAAAACCCCAAAATAAAGGTTTAACGCAGAAATGTTAAAAACCTCAACAGCTAGCCATACATCACCACGACATTTAAATTAGTGCCATATCTACCCGAATCTCAATGTTTCCAATTGTTTTCTCTGTGTGTTTATAACAACCAGGAGACAGAGCCGATGTGGAGATATGTGTGGTGACACATTCGTCGCCATCGCAACAAGGGCCCTGTAATCTATCCAATCAGGAAAACCAAAACAAATTAGGTTGTGCAGCGCTTCCAGTGTGCCATCACTATAAATCATCATCATGACCCCAAACATGTACAAGTACACTCTATAACAACAGGGCATGGGAGAATAATGTTTGTTCCCAAGATTGGTTCACAAGCATTGGATGATATACTGTGAGAAGAGCCCCATTCACATCTATTTCTCACACGCTTATTGTATGGTGGAGGGAAAGTATGTCACAAACGTAGGTTTACAGGATCTGCCCGGTTTGGGTTTGGCTCTCGTCCTTTTTCATTACAGGGTTTGTTGACTGTGAACAAGCATTAGGCAAGTCAGCGTGATTGTTTATTGTCACAGTGAGAAAGCATGGAGCCACGAAAAAAACACCAAAACACAGGCCTGACAATGAAAGTGTAACGTGTAAACGCAAATAATATTACCTTTGAAACTTTCTCAGAGGCGAAAGAAGACTAAGAGTCTACAGCCATGCTTGAGGCTTGTGAGGCTGTACTTGGTAGTAGCAGTAATGCTGGCATGGCAACACGCTCACAATGACAATGCTAACATGCAGATTTTTAGAACAAGTAATGTTTACCATGTTTACCGTTTTAGTCTAGCGTGTAAGCATGCTAACATTTGATAATTAGCACTTCAGCAGTCTATAGCCACGACGTTATACTTCCAGGATTGCTCCGCTGCCGCCGGAAATTCCGCCAGATTTCACTCTTTTCGGGCTGGATGTCCGTTACCTTCCGCTTTCTTTGTGTTGGAATTTTAAACTCCAGTCGATTTATGAGGACTATGGTTAACTGCTCTTCAGATCTCTGCAGGGTAAACCCAGACAGCTAGCTAGACTATCTGTCCAATCTGAGGTTTCTGTTACACGACTAAAATGCAGGGGCGTAGCTCAAAATTCTGGGCCCTTGCATCCACAGCTATTCATTCTAGCATCTTTTTGGGCCCTCCTCACATGAGGGCCCTGGGTAGTCAGTCCCCTTTTTCCTCCCAGTCCCAGTGGACTAGCCAGACCCTCCTCCGCAGCGCTGTGAAGGAAGGTCTGGCAATGCAAGATTAATTAGCACTTAACACAAAGTTCAGCTGAGGCTGGGAATCTTATTAGTTTTGCAGGTATTTTGTCACAATCTACAGCAGTGGATGAATTGAAATGTTGACCTGAAGGTTATAGGATCACCAAAGTTATTAACAAATCATCCTTAGGGGGTGTGAATGTGTGAACCAAATTTTATGGCAATCTAGCCGATAGTTGTTGAGACATTTTACTCATAACCACAAATGTCAACCTTATGGTGGTGCTCTAAGAAATGTTACAGGGTCACTGAAATCATTAGGATTCAACCTCAGGGGAACATGTATGGGATATCTGTGCAAAATATCACAGCAATCCATCCAATAGTTGTTGAGACATTTCTATAAAAAAAACAATTGGCAAAAGAGCTTTTAAGTTTAAGGCTCCAGCAGATTGGAATAATCTATCTGTGGAAATAAGATAAATTTCTTTACTTGGTTTGTTTAAACATGCCCTGTCTGCTCACTTTAAGTTAAACTGCCATTGTTATTAAGGATGCAGGCAATCCTTATACCTACTGCCCATACTTAATGTTTATATTTGACTGTAGTTAGAAATTCACTCATACTCTACTGTTTACTTATTTACTTATTATTGGACATCTTGGAAACCAAAAATGCAAACCTGCTGATGACATCGGCGGAAAGAAACGGGATCACCAAAGTAGAAAGGACTCATCAAATGAACGAACACAAATGAATGTCTGTTCATGGCAATCCATCCAATAATTGCTCAGATATTTCAGTCTGAGCCAAAGTGGTGGACCGACCAACATTGCCATTCATAAAACCAGATTCTGTTGATGCAACTAACATGGCTAAAAGTGATGCAGATCTGTTCCTATGCAGCAACGTTTGTTGTTATGATGATATGACGTTATCAACAGTTGTTTAAAGACATTTTAAACACACAAAAAGAATATGGAAACCAATGAGGTAGAAGAACATTTTCTAGGTAATTTAGAACAAAGCTGTATTAATATGCACCGCTGCTATAAGGGGAGGTTTAGGAGAGTAGAGAATTTCAAACCAAAAATATTAGTGCCAGGTCCAATTTTATATAAGAAAGCACATTTTATGAAGGAGATGAAAAGCAACAGCAACAACAATTAAATTAAATTCAGCTGATGCTTGAGTCATTTGTTGTTTTTTTCCCCATGTTTTGTAAAGTAAAAATGTGAACTTTAAAAGAGAAAGGAGTAAGACCAGAGAGAGGGAGATTAAAAGCAAAAGAGAAAAATACAAAACAAAGTAGTGAATTGCAAAAAGAGAAAGAGAGCGAGGAAGAGAGGAAAGGAAAATACTGGGAGGAAGACAGAGAAGGAGAGAGAGCCAGAGAGGAGCTGCTCAGTTCCAGTTGGATATTCAATCTGTGTTCTCAGTCTCTGAGTCAAGTAAAAAAACCATCAAAGCTTGAGGTTTGGGGGACTCAAGAGTCATTTCAATCTCCAACCATTCCCCACAGCCTTTCAAGGGCTGCCAAACGTTTATTTGTTTTGGATTAATGTAATTAACCCCCCCGTTGCCGGTGTCGCACACAAGAAGCTAGTCACAGTGAAAAGATTACAAGGCCTGCGCTTCTCATACATCCAGCCCGGCCAACCTCGGCAGAGTGGCCCAGAGATTTCATATCAGTGGATTATATTTTGCTTTAGCTTGACGTGTAAATCGCCCTCTGACAGTTCTCACGAGCACATCGGCAAACGCTTTGCAGTCCATGCAGTGAAAGGATCAATTGCAGCAGAGGAATGAGGAATATTCTGCACATGATCTGCTTTTTAGTCACTCTAGTCACATATGTGAAATGTACATTTAAAGTTGTTTCTCGCATACAAATAACATTTCCAGTCCCATGTTTCCCCATAAACCAGACCATCATGCAGTGTTGAGTCATATGGAAGTCTTAAATCTCTTTCTTTTTTACCTTTGTCATCGACCATATAATGCAAATTCTGAAATCATGCGGTGGTTTTGAGTGGATTTAAAAGGTCCTTAACTTGGATCATAAAACATACTTAGTCACTTCATTTCAAGCATAAACCAGGTTTTCACAAACCAACCCATCAGCCTCTTCAAGCAGTCGAGAGCCATAACTCTTCTGGCGTCGATATTTTTTCATGTGACAGAAATTACAGTAAAAATGATGTGTGAGTATGTAATACATTAGTGTTCCAGCCATAGTAAAATGTCCCATAAATCCTAAGGGTTTTCTGTTTCATACGCTACATGTGCCTTCATGAGCAGAGGAAAAAAAAAGAAAAAATTGAAAAGTATTGTGAAGATTTGGCAATCAAACCCAGATGGGACTAAATCAATTTTCAAAGTCTGGTATAGATGAATAATGTGCTTTCTGATTTTGCATAAGTTAGAGTAATGTGAGGTTTTTCTTCAGGCTGAGAGAGTTATATACCATTTCAAAAACAATTCGTATGGTAGAACTCAGACGGTAGATTTATTCTGCTTTTTTAGACATCATTATACATCTAAACAAGTATCTTTTGATTCAAATAAATACTTTTTAAAAGTTTTGCCACCACTGAAGACAAATAAAGTATTTTATTTTTCAGTGACGTACACTTAAAAAGCCAAAGAGGAAATCTAAACTTCAACAGAGCTACTGCTGCTTTTGCTTAGACAAAACGTAAACCTGCCCTCATCTTTCTGCTGCATTGATGTGGTGGAGCTCACATCTTCAACTGAGGACCTTCATTCAGATTAACTTCCATTTTGTACCTCAAGAGGTCAGTCTTGCTCCCTGTGCCAGCAGCGGCTGACCAACTGAACTAATGACCAGCAGAGGCTGTTCTCAAACAGTTGCAATGATAGTGATGTGTCAAGGCGAGGAAACAGAAACATGCTTATCTTTGAAACTGCATTTCATCCAAATACTGTACCTGCTTTACTTAATAAGTCGCTGTATAGTCAACTTAAAGATGCAGTAGGTAAGACTTATAAAACTAACTTTCTGCCATATTTGCTGTAACTGACCCTATGTTCCAGTAGAACTTTGGGGGCTTTGGAGACCGTTTGGACATTAGCAGAAAGTGCTGGAGGGGACTGATTAGTTGTTGATGTTCAAATTCTTTGGCTAAGTCCTGGATCTTCACAATCCTACCTACAGCACCTTTAACCTATGGCAGCAGATCCAATGACAGTGAGCAGAGAAGCCTATTAAAGTAAGTACTTGTCTTATGCCGTTTTTCCATTACATGGTACCTGCTCGACTCACCCCGACTCTACTCGCCTTTTTTGTTTTACCGCTATGAAAACAAGTACCTGGTACTAGCTAACAGGTACTTTTTTTAGTATCACCTCTGTCGAGGTTCCAAGCAAGCTGAGGCGATACCAAAAGGTGATGTGAAAACCTGCAGACTACTGATTGGTCGGAGAGAATCGTCACTAATTACTGCGTCATCATTGCTAGCAACAGATGGGGGTGTCCTGAACAAACCCACCATTTTTAATTAGCCAGCAGGGTTGTTTTTCTGCCTCCAGCTAGTCTGGCTATCACCAGACCAAGCTCAATCTTTTAAGATTGAACATTAGTCTGGGGAGTCTGCTCTGTATTTTTTACTGCACAAGAGGCGTGATCAACGGGCATAGTTCAAATGACTCTGTACGCAATTGGATAGTCCTTCAACCAATCAGACCAACGATCCGGGTGACGTAGCAGCGACAGCGGCATTAACGGGTTGCTGCGCTTCGGTGGTTCGCTATGTTGAATGTAAACAAGAAGCTGCTTGGTCGCTTCTCTATCGTCATCGTGTTAAACCTGCCAATAGCATGACAGGTGGATAAGCCAGTTAGTGATTGGTTCCCGCAAATTTGTAACGGAAGCAGGATAGATAAACATACAGGTTTCCAGCCTGAGCTGCAGGATCAAATCAAATCACATCGCTGGCAGATCGGGCTGGTTTACCCAGTCTAGCCTCCAGCTTCTTTTGAAACAAAATTTGTCTTCTGGCTGTGGCAACAGCCACATGCCGAGAAAAACAACACACCTTTGACACTGTGTGTTTGTTGCGTTAGGTCACGGCAGTTTCCTGCGGCGTCGCTATGACGACCAGCCACGCTCGCCTCACGCATGAGGCGGTACTAAATCTGCAATGGAAAATGTAGGACGGGCCACCGTGGCCGGGTCGAGTAGAGCTGAGCCGAGCCGAGCCGAGCAGAGCTGGTACTAGCAGTGGGTAAGTGCCATTAGTTTTTAGCAGTCTAGCAGTAAGTCTCCTACGAAGTCAAACGCACGCTGTCCTGGCTCCTAAATGGTGAAATGAGCTCCCCATTCACATCAGGCCGAAAGCCTACACATCTTCCACCGCAGGCTAAAAACACATCTCTTCCAACTGCACCTTGGATAACTAAAAATAAAAATAAAATAAAAAACAAACTTACAGTTGCACTTTCATATGGCTCTTTGTAGTTTGGCTTATTTAAAGCTAACGTACTTGCACTTACTTCTTGCTGTCCAGAGTTTGTACCTTCAAGGTTGAAAGCACTTAATTGGAAGTCGCTTTGGATAAAAGCGTCAGCTAAACATAATATGTAATTTAATGTAATGTAATGTACAGTACAATTTGATGATACGTATTGATCTCTTTCCTTTGACTGTCTTGTTTTACGGTCATTACGGTAGGTGACAAACGGGGCCTTTAATCATTGGCCTTTGACAACGGTTGGACTTCCTAACCTAAAACTGTTCCTGGGTTACACAAACCTTTGACCCGCAAAATGAATGTATGTTTATATTCCTTATAAATGGCCAAAGAAAATATCAGATCACATTTTTCTTTATATATTACCAAAGCAATTTCTATTGAGTTTGATAACACGCAAAACGTTTAACAATCGAATACATCAATAGTAACCACAGGTTTTGGAATCAACCTTGCATAATGAAGAAGAAACTTTTTTTTTTCTCTGATGTCCAACGAATGCACAGGGAGAAATCCATCAAAGAAGATGCAGAGACAAACAAGCTTCCACCAACAGCATCTTTAAAAGACCTGCAGCCAAAAGGCACGTGACAGTTAGGACAGTTTTTGCCTAAACATCTGCCGTTCTTTTGCTCCAATTATGCTTTTTTAAATCTTCATGCCCATTCTATCCGGGCATTCTGGGAACTGTAGGAAACCGTGAGTGTAAGATGATCTGAGGGCAGAATATTCCTTTCATTTAGCGACCTCAGTGGATTATATTTTGCTTTAGCTTGACGTGTAAATCGCCCTCTGACAGTTCTCACGAGCACATCGGCAAACGCTTTGCAGTCCATGCAGTGAAAGGATCAATTGCAGCAGAGGAATGAGGAATATTCTGCACATGATCTGCTTTTTAGTCACTCTAGTCACATATGTGAAATGTACATTTAAAGTTGCTTCTCGCTTCTTGCTTCCCCTAAACATCTGCCGTTCTTTTGCTCCAATTATGCTTTTTTAAATCTTCATGCCCATTCTATCCGGGCATTCTGGGAACTGTAGGAAACCGTGAGTGTAAGATGATCTGAGGGCAGAATATTCCTTTCATTTAGCGACCTCAGCATCATTAACCTTCTGCTATACCACCACCTCCATCAAACCAGGTTATGTGGTAAAATAAATAAATAAAAATAAAATGAAATAATTAAATATAATTCACCACCCTTGATGGAAATTCTTTGGCAAGTAAAGTGTGTTTGATATTAGCCTGCTGCAGCTCTTACTCGAGGGTTTCTCTCTTTACCTTGTAGAGAACTGTCTGAGAAGTGTTGCTCAGGGATGCAAAATGTGGGGGGCGGGGGGGAACACATAAAAAGTTATTTCCAAATTGATCCTTGAATTAAAAGAGACTGAAAATATGCTCTCTGCAAGCTTTCCATGCTTTTCTCAAGGCAGCACAGTTAGCAGAAGTCCTCTCTTTCACTCTTTCCCTCCTATTTCCATGTCTGCTGCCAGTTTGCTGAAGAGAAAAAGAAATGCCAGGATGTTTTCTTTGTCCTGCTTGACGCTCCCTACGTTTGACCTTGGCTTCAGATGAGACTGTTTTGGCTCACTGTGATGCAAAGGAAATTTAACAACACCACATAAAACCGGAGAATGATTTTTTTGTTTTTATTTCAATCAGGAGAGACTTCGTTGCAAATATGCAAAGGTTTTTTTATACATATGCATAATAAGAAATGTTCAGAGTCTTTGGAGCTTAGACTCCATCATTATAAAAATTATTTTAAAGGGGTAGAGAAGCCAAGGCATATCCCCCGATGGAGTCTAGACACTGGTGGTGGTGGGGGTGAAGGAGCCCGAAGGCCGGACCGAAGGAGCCTGAGGGGGGCGGTCTGCTGGAGGAGGACCCAGGCTGCCGTGGGTGAAGATGACTGGAGGTGGAAGGGGAGGAGGGTTGCACGCTTTGCCTGAAATGACAACTGACAGCAGCAGAGAGAAGAACAGAATTAAAGCAGGGATGCCATGCTGTGATTGGCTCGTGAAATTCATGGCCAATTCTGGTTGGTTTAACTGAAAAATGAACACCTCGAAACAGCTGATCAGTTTTAGGAGGAGAGAGAGGTGGATGAAGTTTAGAAGTCTTCCTGAAAGAATTTACTCTGAGCTTCGTTAGTAGTCTATTATGACTTTCAGTACTGTAACTCCTCTCCCCTTTATTCTTTACAGTTATCTTCTTGGAGGTATCTAGCAAGAATATCACAACTGTTTGGCATCAGCAGGACAAAAGCAAGAAATGACAGTATCATTCTGCATCTGTGTTTCTGCAACCAAAAATGATTTCAAAATTTATTTTCACTATAGGCATAAGTAGAAAATGTACCTTATCCGAAAACACACAGTGGATGTTCACAGGAAAGATGAGAAAAAGGTTCAGACCTGCAAAACGAGCACATAACATGCATCAGTGCAACTCAATATTAATTTCTTGAATTCTCAGATTATTATTAGCTTGAATGTATAGTCCCTCTCACCAACATACTGTACATCCCTCCTCCTTACCTTTGCCAGAATAACAGTATTTCGAAGCCTCTTATAAACCAGTGGCTATTTGACGAAGCATAATTTCTTCCTTATTTCAGTCTGAGCTTTATCATGTTGCATGTTTTACATGTTTTCCTGATCAGCAGGATCAACTTTTTAATTGGTTTCTTTGTTCATATAAACACTCTGCAGAGTGTTTTCATTCTCTGCTCTAAGCATTTACTCATATCATCACAGTCCTGCAGAATCCTTTGCATCTCTAAATATCAGTTTCTCAGGAAGAGGAACAAACATGTTGATTTTTCCTTTTGACGTCTGTGGATTTTGACATTTTGCAATGTTTAATCAGTAGTCTAAAATACTTTCTGCATCTAGAAGACCGTATGAAGTGTCAATCACTTTTAGAAAGGTTTTCATTTCTACAAGCCACTAGTTAGCTATAATGCTGTAATGAAAGGCACTCTGAAGAAATACGAACGATAACAATATAAATTTTTCCTCCTTTCACCTGACATATTTTGCCACAATGTTACACGCCTTCTTCTCACAGTCATAACTCAGTCATGTTTATCCTCAACATCAAGAATAAACATCAGTTTAGAAATCATACCGATGTCCTTATTACTTTAGATCTTTTCTCATAATCATAGAATTGTCTTCAGTGACAATTTTCACCAGATTTATTGGTCACTGATTTTACACAGGCATTAGTTTCACCTTTGGGTCCAATTGAAGTCTGACACATTACACAACTTGACAGTAGGTGGAACATGAGCATAGGTTAAAATTAAAGATGCAGAATTAAAAAGAAAGCTTTTTCACAAGCCTTCTCTCTTTTTTCTGAGGCATTTAAAACGTTATTTTCATCTGGACCTCCTCCCATTGCATCCACATCATCCAAATTATGCAGCATGGCCCAGTGAGATATTATGGCACATTTTTTGTCAAGACTTTCTCATTTTCAATCATAGACATGTTAGACCAACTTTGTTTCACACAACTTTTTTTTTTTTAAATACAGATACAGACAGTAGCTTTTTCATTACACTCTAAGTATATACAGTACCATACCAGGTCATATTAAATGAAAAGTATTTATCTCCAATATGTGCTGAAATAAGAAAAACAGCCACAGTTTTTTGTGGATTTTTTTAGAGAATTCAATTGGTTTTCAGGAGGACTTTTCTATGAGTTTAAACCTTGGTGTTTCGTTGACTGACAGACTTCCTGACCATTATTAAAACTGACTCCAAACTGACTGCAGACTTAAAAGACAAGTCCCAGGACACTGACACCGTAGAAACAAAATATGTATTTCTTGGGTTCATGTTGTTGTTTGATGTACTGTATATCAGATCACAGGGCAGCTTTAATTGAGTTGGATGACAAAACCTAGTAGAAACAGGTTTTTACTCAAATATTTTCTCAGTCCACAAAGCAACATTACTTCTTCCAGTATCTGAAAAAAATAGATCAAATATGGAGCTACATGGATTTCATTGGATAGGATTGTCAGTTCTTCTTGAATTAATGCTTTGTGTGAGAATACTGATCCTGATTGAGGATGAGGAAATTAGATTTTCTTAACCTTTTGCCCCTAATTACTTCTTCATCATCATATGATAAGTATATCATATAAGTATTATTGAAGTATGTGTGTATGTGTGTACACAGGCACGTATGTATGTGTGGTGTGCACAATGGTACATGTGTTTGCTGCTTTCATGCAGATGTTTTCTACACACATGTGTGCACGTACTGTGGGGCCGATCCTGAATCCTTGATCTTCAACTGCATGGACTGGCATGGAAACACTCACACACATACGTGCACATTCATACACACAGGCTCACACACCCACTCCCCAAACCTAAACAATGATCCATCATATGATTCCACATCCTCCTCTGGGCCACATCAGTCCCTTTGCTGCGGAAAAACTGATCCCAGAATCGGCTGCTAACTGTCAACTGCAGGACTCTGAGCCGCCCACTCACCACTAGAAAGAGACCACTGTGGACGCACGCATTTAATAGGCCTGCCATCAGAGTAAATGGAGGCTTAGTTTGAGAGCGCTCTGATCTCTCTCTGGATTTGTGACGCTCCTCTTTTTGAAAAACCCCAAGGAGAGCGAACACAATGGTGGATTTGTCGAGGCTGTAATTGTGATTTTAGTTTTAGTTTTGTTCCTTGTCATTGTAGGTGAATTGTCTGGCATGTCGCAGCTGTCAGCGCTGTTTGTGTGTGGTGTGTGTGTTTGCATTTGTGTGTGCTTGCATACATGTAGGTCTCTGCTCGTTCCTCTGAACACATGCAGCCATAAAAGGTGGCTGTCGGCAAACATTACAGTAAGTGACTTTTGATCCAAATTAAGATGAAAAAACACACCACCTGCTTTCCAATTAAATTAAACAAATTAATGTTCAGTAACGAGAAACAGCTTAAGACACCAAGGTGAATGTGTGTGTGTGTGTGTGTGTGTGTGTGTGTGTGTGTGTGTGTGTGTGTGTGTGTGTGTGTGTGTGTGTGTGTGTGTGTGTGTGTGTGTGTGTGTTTGGTCATCATCAGCAACCACTACCCTTGAACTGCCCATTGCTTCAGTATGGACGTGGCCACCCACTCTCTCTGCCCTGATCTACCATTTATATCAAACTCCACACATAATGGACCATCTGGGGACTCTGTATGGCTAACTCATTAGCATCACCACAAGTTCCTCTTTGTGCCAGTTACTAAGTGATTTCTTTTTCTTTTTTTATTATTTTCCAGCCTCTTGGTAGCCAAGTCGACAAATATGTAAAGGCTAAGATAAATGTTGAAATTTGGTTCAGTGACAATTTTAAACATCATGGTTTTCATGGGAAGCTAGGAGCAAAGAATGAGTGTGAAGACTGCCAGTGAGTTTATTCTCAAAGTATTATAAATCTGTTGTAACTTTACAGCTCTTCCAAGGGGGGTACACTTCAATAAAAAGAACAAAATGTATGAAAGACAATCAACTGTTTGTGAAGGCAATTGCAGCTAAACGCCGCTATTTGTTTTCTATAGCCTTTACATACATAGTTTAATCTTTTAATCTTTTACTAAAGACAACAGAGCCAAACAGTTGCTTTATATCACAGCTAAAGAAGACGGGTGTGTCAAAAAAGAGCAATCATATTGTAAACTGTGCCAGCGCCATCAAACATTTTGGAAATTTCAATGTGGTCTCACCATTGAAAGCAGATGAGTGTGTGCTGTGCTTCTTTTTTCCTAAATCCATTAGAGACCAAAACCAACAAGGCAAGTTATGCTGAAGCAATGCAAGATACAAAAAAATAAAAAATATAAAATATAAAAACTGAGCAGGAAATAAATGAGACCAAAGCAGAGAAGACAGTCTAAGCAGAATCAGACTTTGATTATTAACGTCCTGTTTCATACAGTGTGTTGTGTTCCGTTAGACAAAGCTCTGGGCAGAACCTTCATCTCAGACAGAGTCGGGCCTCTCTGGCTGTGGTGAACACACTAACCACTAATATCAGGTTGGTTCTGCAGAGGAGAACAACAGCACGGCCACACTAACCAGACAGCTGCAGCTTCCTGCATCACAATATGCTCAAAGAGGGATTAGCCACTCAGTTGGCATAATAACAACAACAATACCGATGACAATAGTACAAATCATTTGCGTAATTACACTAAGGCCACTATACAGCTACAGCTGCTACCATGGAGATATTATATGTTGTATAGAGTAGTTGGGATGTTGGGAGTTCATGGTGTTTTACAGAGATTAAAAAAAATGAGATACAATAAATAAAACTGAGCAATACATCACATGAGGATGATTTTACTGGGGCACATCGGTGCTTTGAGCTAAATGCTCACACGCTTTACTGACCATGCTAATATGCTGATGTTTTGCACATCATATTTACCATGTTTACCATCTTAACTCTTTCACTCATAGTGATCACTACAGTGGACAGCTGTTCAAAAGCCATTTTTGTGCATATGCATGGGTTTTGATGGTATAATTGCACATCACCCACCACAGTGGACACACCTGGAGTGACATAAACATTATCATTTTCTTCCTATAAAATGAATAGAGAAAGACTGAAACAGTGGCCTATGGTATTAAATCACATCCAAAAAAAGCAGAACCAGGACTGGCCTGCATGCATCTTGTGTGGTTCTCATTAACAGATGTCATATTTGATTGTCAGTTTATGCAGATGAAACTCAAATTCATGAAACAAACCACTTTAGAGGAGACCACTTGAAGTTGTAAGAGCATTTTTAAGGATATATGCAGAATTTTCTTGAGGACTTTTTCAGTACTGTGCTTTGAACTTTGTGGAAGTCGCAGGATCTAACAGCCCACTGTGGCTAATTTAGTGCCTCATGGGTTCCCTTTATTACCGGTATGTTGGACATAAGATGCTTAATGTACTGTATGTCAGCCATGAAATCACTTGTCCTTTTAGTCATATACTACATGCATCTACTACTACAAGCACTATGCCTTCAAACTGCTACGACTGCTAGAGTCAATCTGACTATGGAATTGCTAGTAGTGGAATGTAACCAAGTACACACTCTTTTGTACTTAAGTACAGTTTTGAGGTAGCCTACGTGTACTTTGCTTGAGTGTTTCATTGTATGCTACTTAATACTTCTACTCCACTACATTTCAGAGGGAAGTATTGTACTTTTTAATCCACTACAATTACAAATAACACTTAGTTGCTAGTGATCGCTTATATGATATGATGCAGTGTAATGGTACGATGCCCAGTAGTATACAAAGTATCTAAAATTGGCTCCACATTGACAAACTACAGCATTCAAATGTTGACAGAATTATGTACTAGTACACTTTAAAAGGACCCATTCTGCACAATGACTATTTATATTTTTGATAATTTAAGTACATTTTGCTGATAAAACCTCTGTACTAATTACATAACATTCTGAATTCAGAACTTTGACTTGTAATGGGGTGTTTTTTCGACTATGGTATTTCTACTTTGACTTAAGGATCTTGCTTCTTTCAAAAGTACTCAGGATATAATAAAAAAAAATTTTATGCACAGTTAATCATATAGCTCTGGAAGTTTTATATGCTGTATATTATCTACAGGAACAATTTGTGTTTTCAAAACCAAATTGTTTCTTTTTTCCATTTACTTTTGTATTGTACATACAGTATAATGATTTAAGATTGACAGTTTTCCACGAAACGGCTCAACTAAACTCTGACATATTCTGGTGTACAGATGGTCAAAGATTGGACTGGTTGTTTAATTGTGATATGTTTAAGTTGGCTGACGTCTCAAAAGTCTGGAAAAGAAGGCTGGAAAAGAGTACATGTGCCAAAATGTCATGTACTGCACCTCATAAACAAGCTGATGTTGATATAGCACTAGTATTACTAGTACCTTTACACCTACTGTTACTGTTTCTACAACCCCAAATCAGAAAAAGTTGGGACAGTATGAAAAACACAAATAAAAAAAGAAAGTAGTGATTTCTAAATGTGAACACAAAATATTTCATGTTTTTTCTGGTCAACTTAATTTAATTTGTAAATATACATCCTTTCCTGTCATTCAGACCTGCAACACATTCCAAAAAAGGTTGGGACAAGAGCAATTTAGGGCTAGTAATCAGGTAAATTGGTTAAATAATGATGTGATTTGAAACAGGTGATGTCAACAGGTGATTGTAATTATGATTTGGTACAAAAGCAGCATCCAAGAAAGGTCTAGTCCTTTAGGAGCAAAGATGGGCCGAGGATCGCCAGTTTGCCAACAAATACGTGAGAAAATTATTGAAATGTTTAAAAACAATGTTCCTCAAAGAAAGATAGGAAGACATTTGCTTATTTCACCTTCAACAGTGCATAACATAATTAAAAGATTCAAGGAATGAGGAGTAATTTCAGTACGTAAAGGACAAGGGCGCAAGCCTAAGCTGAACAACCGTGATCTCCGATCCCTCAGGCGGCACTGCATCAAGAATCGTCATTCTACTTTGGACTACTTTGGCAAACCTTTGTCAAGTACCACAATACGTAGTTACAGCCACAAATGCCAGTTAAAACTGTACTGTGCCAAAAGGAAGCTCTATGTTAACAGTGTCCAGAAGCGCCGTCGACTTCTCTGGGTTCGGAGGCATCTGGGATGGATGGACCATCACACAGTGGAAACGTGTACTGTGATCAGATGAATCAGTATTTCAGGTATTTTTTGGGAGAAATGGACGCTGTGTGCTCCGGACCAAAGAAGAAAAGGATCATCCAGACTGTTACCAGCAACAAGTCCAAAAGCCAGGGTCTGTCATGGTATGGGGTTGTGTCAGTGCCCTTGGCAAAGGTAACTTGCACCTCTGTGATGGCACCATTAATGCTGAAAAGTACATAGAGATTTTGGAGCACAATATGCTGCCTTCAAGAAGACATCTTTTCCAGGGACGTCCATGCATATTTCAACAAGATAATGCAAAACCATATTCTGCACACATTACAAAGTCCTGGCTGCGGAGGAAGAGGACACGGGTACTTGACTGGCCTGCCTGCAGTCCCGACCTGTCTCCAATAGAGAATGTGTGGCGCATTTTGAAGTGCAAAATGTGACAACGAAGACCCCGTACTGTTGCCCGCCTTAAGACTTGTTTACAGCAAGAATGGGACAAAATTACACCTGAAACACTTCATCACTTGGTGTCTTCAGTCCCTAAACGTCTTTTAAGTGTTGTGAAAAGGAATGGCAACATTACAAAGTGGTAAATGCTTTACTGTTCCAACTTTTTTTGAAATGTGTTGCAAGAACCAAAATAGGATTTTTTTTTTTTTTTAAACAAAAACAATAACAATCATGAGGAACACATTAAATGATGTGCTGTTGTATTGTCTGCAATGAAATACAAGTCAAAGTACATTTAGAAATCACTACTTTCTTTTTTTATTTGTGTTTTCCATACTGTTTCTGATTTGGGGTTGTACTACTTATCAGCATTACTGTTTTCTAGCCCCATAAGACTTCTTCATTTCTTAATTTTACAGGCTAAAAACAACCATTCTTCACTTAAATAAAATGGTGGGAATTGTTATCACCACACAGTGGGTGAAAATGTGCAATGGCAAAAAAAATGTTTCTTTCCATTGAGCCAAGCTGCAGCTTTGTGGTTCATCAGTGTATGAGAGTGTTGTGTCGGCTGATTCACATCTAATGTATCAAGCTTTAAATAGCAGGCACGTTGCCTCAACTCAGGGAGATAACACACTTTTCAGCATTTTCTTTGCAAAAGTGTGTGTTTGAGGTTTTCTGTGGCAAGAGGCTGCATGTGTGTGTGTCCTTGTGTATGTCTCTGTGTACACATATGCATGTTTCTGTCTAAGTGTGTGTATATGTGTGTGTGTGTGTGTGTGTGTGTGTGTGTGTGTGTGTGTGTGTGTGTGTGTGTGTGTGTGTGTGTGTGTGTGTGTGTGTGTGTGTGTGTGTGTGTGTGTGTGTGTGTGTGTGTGTGTGTGTGTGTGTGTGAGGAGCGAGGAGTGAATGGCTTGGCTCCACATCAAAGGCCCCTGCGAGTCTCTGCATTAACGAGGCCCTTTGTTCCCTGCCTCCCAGATTACAGCACGTCTCTCCCAGTGCTGCCAGTGAGCAGTGTGTGTGTGTGTGTGTGTGTGTGTGTGTGTGTGTTTGCAGGGCGCAGTGACCTGTAGACCAAAGGCCAAGGTCTGATCCTCCTCAACATCATCTTGTTGAAACTAAAGTTTCTCAGTCAAGTTGATACATTCATTTATTTATGGTGATACACACTTTCATTGTTACTGTTTATTTGTCATGTTTTATTATATAATACCCTATATTATGTAATTCCCCTCTAATTTCTTAATGCCAATTATGTATTGTCTATTTCTGCTTCCCTATCACAGAAAATGCTCTTGTGGGTACTGAGGCATTTAAGCAACACATGCAAAGTAAACGCAACTATTAGTGCATAACAAAAGTTTCTTCATAATAGTAGATGTATGAAATAAAAACAGCAGAAAGCAAATAGTGTTTGGACATTTGTAATCAATAAATGTCTAGCATCTGATGTAACTGTTCCTTATTTAGAACAAGACTTCTGAATCCTGACTTGGACGTTGGAGGGAAAAAGGGGATATGGGGATTTTAGTTCAGAGATTGTGTATTCAGTAACTGAACAAATAAATGCAATCTGTTTATAGATACTTTTGAAAAACAGAATTTCTTTTCTGGATCACTCAGAAACATGTTAGAAAGAGGGTACAAGTGTCATCTTGCATTCCTTTTCTTAATGACTAAAAAACCATCTTCCTGAACCCTAGCTTCACTTTGATCATTCCTGAGTTACACAAATAATCTTCAGTATAATCAATGGCTTTGGAGAATGAACTAAGTCAGCAGTGAATTTGTAATCTGAGCTTGAAGTAATGAACACCAAAGCAAGTGATCAGCAACCTGTCATGGAATACATTTCAAAAACAATCTTCCAACCTTTATAATTTATACTTTTTATTAATCCCCAGTCGGGAAATTACAATTACAATTTACACTCAATTACAATTTACACTCACTGACGCTTTTTCACAAGCCTTCTCTCTTTTTTCTGAGGCATTTAAAACGTTATTTTCATCTGGACCTCCTCCCATTGCATCCACATCATCCAAATTATGCAGCATGGCCCAGTGAGATATTATGGCACATTTTTTGTCAAGACTTTCTCATTTTCAATCATAGACATGTTAGACCAACTTTGTTTCACACAACTTTTTTTTTTTTAAATACAGATACAGACAGTAGCTTTTTCATTACACTCTAAGTATATACAGTACCATACCAGGTCATATTAAATGAAAAGTATTTATCTCCAATATGTGCTGAAATAAGAAAAACAGCCACAGTTTTTTGTGGATTTTTTTAGAGAATTCAATTGGTTTTCAGGAGGACTTTTCTATGAGTTTAAACCTTGGTGTTTCGTTGACTGACAGACTTCCTGACCATTATTAAAACTGACTCCAAACTGACTGCAGACTTAAAAGACAAGTCCCAGGACACTGACACCGTAGAAACAAAATATGTATTTCTTGGGTTCATGTTGTTGTTTGATGTACTGTATATCAGATCACAGGGCAGCTTTAATTGAGTTGGATGACAAAACCTAGTAGAAACAGGTTTTTACTCAAATATTTTCTCAGTCCACAAAGCAACATTACTTCTTCCAGTATCTGAAAAAAATAGATCAAATATGGAGCTACATGGATTTCATTGGATAGGATTGTCAGTTCTTCTTGAATTAATGCTTTGTGTGAGAATACTGATCCTGATTGAGGATGAGGAAATTAGATTTTCTTAACCTTTTGCCCCTAATTACTTCTTCATCATCATATGATAAGTATATCATATAAGTATTATTGAAGTATGTGTGTATGTGTGTACACAGGCACGTATGTATGTGTGGTGTGCACAATGGTACATGTGTTTGCTGCTTTCATGCAGATGTTTTCTACACACATGTGTGCACGTACTGTGGGGCCGATCCTGAATCCTTGATCTTCAACTGCATGGACTGGCATGGAAACACTCACACACATACGTGCACATTCATACACACAGGCTCACACACCCACTCCCCAAACCTAAACAATGATCCATCATATGATTCCACATCCTCCTCTGGGCCACATCAGTCCCTTTGCTGCGGAAAAACTGATCCCAGAATCGGCTGCTAACTGTCAACTGCAGGACTCTGAGCCGCCCACTCACCACTAGAAAGAGACCACTGTGGACGCACGCATTTAATAGGCCTGCCATCAGAGTAAATGGAGGCTTAGTTTGAGAGCGCTCTGATCTCTCTCTGGATTTGTGACGCTCCTCTTTTTGAAAAACCCCAAGGAGAGCGAACACAATGGTGGATTTGTCGAGGCTGTAATTGTGATTTTAGTTTTAGTTTTGTTCCTTGTCATTGTAGGTGAATTGTCTGGCATGTCGCAGCTGTCAGCGCTGTTTGTGTGTGGTGTGTGTGTTTGCATTTGTGTGTGCTTGCATACATGTAGGTCTCTGCTCGTTCCTCTGAACACATGCAGCCATAAAAGGTGGCTGTCGGCAAACATTACAGTAAGTGACTTTTGATCCAAATTAAGATGAAAAAACACACCACCTGCTTTCCAATTAAATTAAACAAATTAATGTTCAGTAACGAGAAACAGCTTAAGACACCAAGGTGAATGTGTGTGTGTGTGTGTGTGTGTGTGTGTGTGTGTGTGTGTGTGTGTGTGTGTGTGTGTGTGTGTGTGTGTGTGTGTGTGTGTGTGTGTGTGTGTTTGGTCATCATCAGCAACCACTACCCTTGAACTGCCCATTGCTTCAGTATGGACGTGGCCACCCACTCTCTCTGCCCTGATCTACCATTTATATCAAACTCCACACATAATGGACCATCTGGGGACTCTGTATGGCTAACTCATTAGCATCACCACAAGTTCCTCTTTGTGCCAGTTACTAAGTGATTTCTTTTTCTTTTTTTATTATTTTCCAGCCTCTTGGTAGCCAAGTCGACAAATATGTAAAGGCTAAGATAAATGTTGAAATTTGGTTCAGTGACAATTTTAAACATCATGGTTTTCATGGGAAGCTAGGAGCAAAGAATGAGTGTGAAGACTGCCAGTGAGTTTATTCTCAAAGTATTATAAATCTGTTGTAACTTTACAGCTCTTCCAAGGGGGGTACACTTCAATAAAAAGAACAAAATGTATGAAAGACAATCAACTGTTTGTGAAGGCAATTGCAGCTAAACGCCGCTATTTGTTTTCTATAGCCTTTACATACATAGTTTAATCTTTTAATCTTTTACTAAAGACAACAGAGCCAAACAGTTGCTTTATATCACAGCTAAAGAAGACGGGTGTGTCAAAAAAGAGCAATCATATTGTAAACTGTGCCAGCGCCATCAAACATTTTGGAAATTTCAATGTGGTCTCACCATTGAAAGCAGATGAGTGTGTGCTGTGCTTCTTTTTTCCTAAATCCATTAGAGACCAAAACCAACAAGGCAAGTTATGCTGAAGCAATGCAAGATACAAAAAAATAAAAAATATAAAATATAAAAACTGAGCAGGAAATAAATGAGACCAAAGCAGAGAAGACAGTCTAAGCAGAATCAGACTTTGATTATTAACGTCCTGTTTCATACAGTGTGTTGTGTTCCGTTAGACAAAGCTCTGGGCAGAACCTTCATCTCAGACAGAGTCGGGCCTCTCTGGCTGTGGTGAACACACTAACCACTAATATCAGGTTGGTTCTGCAGAGGAGAACAACAGCACGGCCACACTAACCAGACAGCTGCAGCTTCCTGCATCACAATATGCTCAAAGAGGGATTAGCCACTCAGTTGGCATAATAACAACAACAATACCGATGACAATAGTACAAATCATTTGCGTAATTACACTAAGGCCACTATACAGCTACAGCTGCTACCATGGAGATATTATATGTTGTATAGAGTAGTTGGGATGTTGGGAGTTCATGGTGTTTTACAGAGATTAAAAAAAATGAGATACAATAAATAAAACTGAGCAATACATCACATGAGGATGATTTTACTGGGGCACATCGGTGCTTTGAGCTAAATGCTCACACGCTTTACTGACCATGCTAATATGCTGATGTTTTGCACATCATATTTACCATGTTTACCATCTTAACTCTTTCACTCATAGTGATCACTACAGTGGACAGCTGTTCAAAAGCCATTTTTGTGCATATGCATGGGTTTTGATGGTATAATTGCACATCACCCACCACAGTGGACACACCTGGAGTGACATAAACATTATCATTTTCTTCCTATAAAATGAATAGAGAAAGACTGAAACAGTGGCCTATGGTATTAAATCACATCCAAAAAAAGCAGAACCAGGACTGGCCTGCATGCATCTTGTGTGGTTCTCATTAACAGATGTCATATTTGATTGTCAGTTTATGCAGATGAAACTCAAATTCATGAAACAAACCACTTTAGAGGAGACCACTTGAAGTTGTAAGAGCATTTTTAAGGATATATGCAGAATTTTCTTGAGGACTTTTTCAGTACTGTGCTTTGAACTTTGTGGAAGTCGCAGGATCTAACAGCCCACTGTGGCTAATTTAGTGCCTCATGGGTTCCCTTTATTACCGGTATGTTGGACATAAGATGCTTAATGTACTGTATGTCAGCCATGAAATCACTTGTCCTTTTAGTCATATACTACATGCATCTACTACTACAAGCACTATGCCTTCAAACTGCTACGACTGCTAGAGTCAATCTGACTATGGAATTGCTAGTAGTGGAATGTAACCAAGTACACACTCTTTTGTACTTAAGTACAGTTTTGAGGTAGCCTACGTGTACTTTGCTTGAGTGTTTCATTGTATGCTACTTAATACTTCTACTCCACTACATTTCAGAGGGAAGTATTGTACTTTTTAATCCACTACAATTACAAATAACACTTAGTTGCTAGTGATCGCTTATATGATATGATGCAGTGTAATGGTACGATGCCCAGTAGTATACAAAGTATCTAAAATTGGCTCCACATTGACAAACTACAGCATTCAAATGTTGACAGAATTATGTACTAGTACACTTTAAAAGGACCCATTCTGCACAATGACTATTTATATTTTTGATAATTTAAGTACATTTTGCTGATAAAACCTCTGTACTAATTACATAACATTCTGAATTCAGAACTTTGACTTGTAATGGGGTGTTTTTTCGACTATGGTATTTCTACTTTGACTTAAGGATCTTGCTTCTTTCAAAAGTACTCAGGATATAATAAAAAAAAATTTTATGCACAGTTAATCATATAGCTCTGGAAGTTTTATATGCTGTATATTATCTACAGGAACAATTTGTGTTTTCAAAACCAAATTGTTTCTTTTTTCCATTTACTTTTGTATTGTACATACAGTATAATGATTTAAGATTGACAGTTTTCCACGAAACGGCTCAACTAAACTCTGACATATTCTGGTGTACAGATGGTCAAAGATTGGACTGGTTGTTTAATTGTGATATGTTTAAGTTGGCTGACGTCTCAAAAGTCTGGAAAAGAAGGCTGGAAAAGAGTACATGTGCCAAAATGTCATGTACTGCACCTCATAAACAAGCTGATGTTGATATAGCACTAGTATTACTAGTACCTTTACACCTACTGTTACTGTTTCTACAACCCCAAATCAGAAAAAGTTGGGACAGTATGAAAAACACAAATAAAAAAAGAAAGTAGTGATTTCTAAATGTGAACACAAAATATTTCATGTTTTTTCTGGTCAACTTAATTTAATTTGTAAATATACATCCTTTCCTGTCATTCAGACCTGCAACACATTCCAAAAAAGGTTGGGACAAGAGCAATTTAGGGCTAGTAATCAGGTAAATTGGTTAAATAATGATGTGATTTGAAACAGGTGATGTCAACAGGTGATTGTAATTATGATTTGGTACAAAAGCAGCATCCAAGAAAGGTCTAGTCCTTTAGGAGCAAAGATGGGCCGAGGATCGCCAGTTTGCCAACAAATACGTGAGAAAATTATTGAAATGTTTAAAAACAATGTTCCTCAAAGAAAGATAGGAAGACATTTGCTTATTTCACCTTCAACAGTGCATAACATAATTAAAAGATTCAAGGAATGAGGAGTAATTTCAGTACGTAAAGGACAAGGGCGCAAGCCTAAGCTGAACAACCGTGATCTCCGATCCCTCAGGCGGCACTGCATCAAGAATCGTCATTCTACTTTGGACTACTTTGGCAAACCTTTGTCAAGTACCACAATACGTAGTTACAGCCACAAATGCCAGTTAAAACTGTACTGTGCCAAAAGGAAGCTCTATGTTAACAGTGTCCAGAAGCGCCGTCGACTTCTCTGGGTTCGGAGGCATCTGGGATGGATGGACCATCACACAGTGGAAACGTGTACTGTGATCAGATGAATCAGTATTTCAGGTATTTTTTGGGAGAAATGGACGCTGTGTGCTCCGGACCAAAGAAGAAAAGGATCATCCAGACTGTTACCAGCAACAAGTCCAAAAGCCAGGGTCTGTCATGGTATGGGGTTGTGTCAGTGCCCTTGGCAAAGGTAACTTGCACCTCTGTGATGGCACCATTAATGCTGAAAAGTACATAGAGATTTTGGAGCACAATATGCTGCCTTCAAGAAGACATCTTTTCCAGGGACGTCCATGCATATTTCAACAAGATAATGCAAAACCATATTCTGCACACATTACAAAGTCCTGGCTGCGGAGGAAGAGGACACGGGTACTTGACTGGCCTGCCTGCAGTCCCGACCTGTCTCCAATAGAGAATGTGTGGCGCATTTTGAAGTGCAAAATGTGACAACGAAGACCCCGTACTGTTGCCCGCCTTAAGACTTGTTTACAGCAAGAATGGGACAAAATTACACCTGAAACACTTCATCACTTGGTGTCTTCAGTCCCTAAACGTCTTTTAAGTGTTGTGAAAAGGAATGGCAACATTACAAAGTGGTAAATGCTTTACTGTTCCAACTTTTTTTGAAATGTGTTGCAAGAACCAAAATAGGATTTTTTTTTTTTTTTAAACAAAAACAATAACAATCATGAGGAACACATTAAATGATGTGCTGTTGTATTGTCTGCAATGAAATACAAGTCAAAGTACATTTAGAAATCACTACTTTCTTTTTTTATTTGTGTTTTCCATACTGTTTCTGATTTGGGGTTGTACTACTTATCAGCATTACTGTTTTCTAGCCCCATAAGACTTCTTCATTTCTTAATTTTACAGGCTAAAAACAACCATTCTTCACTTAAATAAAATGGTGGGAATTGTTATCACCACACAGTGGGTGAAAATGTGCAATGGCAAAAAAAATGTTTCTTTCCATTGAGCCAAGCTGCAGCTTTGTGGTTCATCAGTGTATGAGAGTGTTGTGTCGGCTGATTCACATCTAATGTATCAAGCTTTAAATAGCAGGCACGTTGCCTCAACTCAGGGAGATAACACACTTTTCAGCATTTTCTTTGCAAAAGTGTGTGTTTGAGGTTTTCTGTGGCAAGAGGCTGCATGTGTGTGTGTCCTTGTGTATGTCTCTGTGTACACATATGCATGTTTCTGTCTAAGTGTGTGTATATGTGTGTGTGTGTGTGTGTGTGTGTGTGTGTGTGTGTGTGTGTGTGTGTGTGTGTGTGTGTGTGTGTGTGTGTGTGTGTGTGTGTGTGTGTGTGTGTGTGTGTGTGTGTGTGTGTGTGTGTGTGTGTGTGTGAGGAGCGAGGAGTGAATGGCTTGGCTCCACATCAAAGGCCCCTGCGAGTCTCTGCATTAACGAGGCCCTTTGTTCCCTGCCTCCCAGATTACAGCACGTCTCTCCCAGTGCTGCCAGTGAGCAGTGTGTGTGTGTGTGTGTGTGTGTGTGTGTGTGTGTTTGCAGGGCGCAGTGACCTGTAGACCAAAGGCCAAGGTCTGATCCTCCTCAACATCATCTTGTTGAAACTAAAGTTTCTCAGTCAAGTTGATACATTCATTTATTTATGGTGATACACACTTTCATTGTTACTGTTTATTTGTCATGTTTTATTATATAATACCCTATATTATGTAATTCCCCTCTAATTTCTTAATGCCAATTATGTATTGTCTATTTCTGCTTCCCTATCACAGAAAATGCTCTTGTGGGTACTGAGGCATTTAAGCAACACATGCAAAGTAAACGCAACTATTAGTGCATAACAAAAGTTTCTTCATAATAGTAGATGTATGAAATAAAAACAGCAGAAAGCAAATAGTGTTTGGACATTTGTAATCAATAAATGTCTAGCATCTGATGTAACTGTTCCTTATTTAGAACAAGACTTCTGAATCCTGACTTGGACGTTGGAGGGAAAAAGGGGATATGGGGATTTTAGTTCAGAGATTGTGTATTCAGTAACTGAACAAATAAATGCAATCTGTTTATAGATACTTTTGAAAAACAGAATTTCTTTTCTGGATCACTCAGAAACATGTTAGAAAGAGGGTACAAGTGTCATCTTGCATTCCTTTTCTTAATGACTAAAAAACCATCTTCCTGAACCCTAGCTTCACTTTGATCATTCCTGAGTTACACAAATAATCTTCAGTATAATCAATGGCTTTGGAGAATGAACTAAGTCAGCAGTGAATTTGTAATCTGAGCTTGAAGTAATGAACACCAAAGCAAGTGATCAGCAACCTGTCATGGAATACATTTCAAAAACAATCTTCCAACCTTTATAATTTATACTTTTTATTAATCCCCAGTCGGGAAATTACAATTACAATTTACACTCACTGACGGAGCTACTGCCACCCAGCTTTAGAGCTGCCTTCAAACCTGATGCTTCAAACCTGCAAATCACCTCACCTCACCTCAATCGGCTCAGCGACACATTGAGACTAACCTTGCGGTGTGTTTGTGTCTCTGTTCATGGTGACACAAGGCGTGACGCAGAAGCTCTCTTCCTGCTATTTCCAGTCACTATCAGCCCTGTTTTTCATAAGCTGGGGCATGATTTGTTAATGCACGTCTTTAAAAAGTTTGTGAACTGAAGCGGGGGCCTGAGTGAAGATGGAGCTGTTCCAACCACAGCTCGCTTGTTCTTTCCTCTGAGCACACAGGGACAAGAGAGCAGGCTGCGTGCAGGCATTTGAAGGGTTTTGTTCCAAACAGAGATATAGACGGTTCAAAACTAAAAATCTCCTCTTACACACTTGATGGATAGCACCGAATGAAAAAAGGATGATACTTTAGAAGACGATCCTTGGAGCAGTAAAATCAAGTCCTCAGTTGCCAAAGAAAATAACTGTTTTATTTATTTATTTCAATTTGTGCCTATATTTTTGGCTAAATCTGCCCTTTATTTAGATGAGTATTGTACATTAGCATGTCTTCATGTGTTTGGATTTGATCCGTAGCTTTTTTTGTTATGTGATCTGATGTAGTTGCTGAACTCGGATGTAGTTGCTTTAAGTTGCTCACGATGTACATTAATTACAGATTTAGATTTTGCACTGGACTCAAAGTCACAAATAGTGTTTGCATCTTCGTCATCACTTCATCACTGATCCTCTAGTGAAGACCAGCGATGTGTTTTCAAAGCTCTTTCCCTCCACTGTTTATGTTTGTTGATTTCACCCCCAAAGCCCACAGCAGATCTATGATATCAGCTCATAAATGTTTGAGAAGGAGCTAACGAAGAGGTAAAGGGACGGCTATCTGCTGATTCAAAAGAGACAGACACATTTAAATCAGCAAACACTCAGCAACCCAGAACTTGAACAACCCTCATTATCCGGCACAACACATCAAGTTTATTTCATATAGGTTTATTTTGCTGAGCCTCCGTTTCCAGTGCTCACACAGCTACAGCATGAGAGCTGAAACCAGTCTTGGGCAGTGAGTGGTTTCACAGGAGCAGGTGCAGGTTGAGTGCCTTGCTCAAGGACATCTTAATGGGAACTGCTGGTGGACCACACTTTTTTCTCCCTGTCTTCTCTTTCACCTTTGCACCGATCAGCTCCTTGGTCTCAATGTAACCCTTATTCTGGGTAGTAAGCTGTGTATTTCTACCTCTGTGCGCCACTTCTTATATAAGTGTTTAAAATTCTGAAATGATTCAAAGGTTATTCAGCCTCCTACAGACATCAGAACCACCTTCAGGAGCTACGTGGCATCCCGTCAATGTACTGAGTCAGCCACTTTGTTAAAATATTTATTTACTGTTTTGCACAAATTGTGAGTGAGTTTCTACATTTCAAATACAGGCTGCATCTTAAGACACATCTCAGATAATAAATAAGAGGATATGCAGGACAAAATTTCTGGTGAAGGACTTTGAGACGTGAATATTTTGATTTAAAACCTGGGTAACCCTCATTCTGCTGCACAAAAACATTTTTTTTTGCACGCAGATTGATGGTAAATCTTCATATTAAAAAACAAACATAAATCATAATCTTTAATTTCACTAAAACTACTTGGAATAGTTGATGATTGAGTAGATTAGGTTACTGTTTCATAGCAGAAACCTAGACACAAAATAAAACTGTTGAAAAGATTTGTCGAGGTTCCACATTGCCGGCTGGATGCTGCCATGCCAGGACATGGTTTTGATTGCAGGAAAACTACCAATAAAAAGCACACAAGTGGTTCCAGTTAAGAGCTGTTCGCTTGGATGTGGCTTAACCCCAATGAAAGGACATGATTTAATTACTCTGCAGCTTTAGTGTACCTAATGTTTCTTTATAAAGCACAGTATATAATCAATTTTTTAACCAACTGTGATTCATCTTTTTTTTTTTAAACATGTTAAATAAGGAGCGTTTTCCCCACCAATGATTGAGCAATGGAAAGAGACTCGATGTAACGATCTTCTCCTATTGAATGAGTCATTTACACACTGACAGTGAAGTTGATGTTTGAGTGTTGTGCACTGAGTGGCATCCTTCATTTGCACTGTTAATCATGTTTTTCTTTTTTAACAAATGTTTGGGTTTAGGTTAGAGGTTATCCTGTTTGTGAGGATCCCGACTTTTTTGGCATGGCCTTTAGGTGATCTTAGTCTGAAAGTCTGAAATACATTTTTTTCTTGTGACCCGCTTGGATTTATTGGGTCCAGATCAAACCCCCCAACACAACAACATTTTAATTTATTTTTTCCGATTGATGTATAAACTTCAGATAAATAAAAACAAACATCTTTGCATCAAACACACTTACTTTATCAGAACAACCACTGCATTTGTCTTGTTCAGATATAGCGCTCGTGTGGGTCACAGCAGCGATGCATCCTTTTGTTTTCTGTGTGGGCTGCTTATCTTTTCTATCCACTCATGTTGCCTTATTTGGCCTTTCCTGCCAACAGATGATGTGTGATGTCACGACAGTCATTAGAGTTGGAGATAAAAGAGGAGGAGAAAGGATGCTCGGGTGTGTGTGAGTCACAAAAAACTTTAGACTGATAAGGCAGGGTGGTGGGAACTTTAAATACCACTCTGATCTGACAAAAATAATCAAACTGCTCATAGCAAAACAGAGTGAGAGAGACAAAGAGAGAGAGACAGAGAGAGAGAGAGAGCGACAGCTATATAACGACAGAAAGTGTTTTTAGGTCAGAGTGCCTCAAAGTATTTCAAGAGAGACAGCATGTGTACAGAGAGAGTGTTCATTTCTTTGTATCTGTCTGTGAGAGAGACATACAGGCTGTCTATAGCCTATAGCCTCAGGTGAACCTGTGAACCCATGATGAATGTGCGTAACTATCAGCACAGATATTCATGGGAAACTGTGTTAAGATCAGAGCGCGGCAAACTCACGAGGCAGCGTGGCCTGCGCAGGAGAGGTACTGTCTCTCTGGAAAAACAGCTGTCTATATTTAATCAAGGCGAATAAACAAGGAGTTTAAACAACTCATTTATAATTTAGATTTGCATACATTACAACCGCTCATTTTAATCTTTTTATTAATATGGATCGACGATATTGTATAAATATGCAGTTTTATGCAAATACCGGGCCCATTTTCTGTTTGTATTTAATTCTGTTTCTCAGCTGTGGATCATCATTTTCATTCAAGGCAACCGACTCAGATTAAGTCAAGTATTAAGTCACAGCATGGGAGTGTATAAATATTTCTCAATTAAAAACTCTGAAGACCAGCTATGATACTGTATCAGCATTAAAAATGCATTGGCATTGGGAGGAAAAGAGGGGAAGGCAAGTTACGAGTTTGATAAGACATCAGAACATCAAGTCTACATCTTTGAACTATGTTTTTTTCTTCTTCTTTTCAAACCAAGTAGTTGCAACAGCTAACACTTTTTGCTGTTTTGGAGACTGTTACAAAATCCGGGGGATGTAAAGACCAGTCAAAAACACGCAGTGCATCTGTTATTGATGAGCATGGCGTGCCTTCTGATGTTTTTCACAAAATGTCCTACATTTTGCAGTTTCTTGACTGAGCTTCCAATTTTTTTGTCGATGCAAACGAGGAGGTTTTGTCCAACAATGTGAAAACTACCAAGTGAACAGTGTGACAACAGCCACTACAAAAGGACAGTTGGGATAGGAGTAAAACTCACAATGCATAATTAGTTATCAACTAACTTGTAACAGTAACATTTGATACCAGTATGGTTAAATTTTTCTTAGTAGAGCTGTATGCTGCTTAGGAATCACTAAAAGTATGTTCGTTAATGAGAAAAGGTTGACCTTTAAATCCAGTGCTCATGACAAGACACATGTTTAATGTGAACCAATTACAAGAAAGAGAGGGCAGGGTTTCAGGCATAAGAGGCAGCTGATAGGAGCCACTGTTTCCATCACCACAGCCGACAGACAGCCCTCTCTGTGGCAAAACAAGACACACACAAAGTGAAAGTCAAGTTGTTGTTTTGTGTGTGTGTGTGTGTGTGTGTGTGTGTGTGTGTGTGTGTGTGTGTGTGTGTGTGTGTGTGTGTGTGTGTGTGTGTGTGTGCGTGCGTGCGTGTTTGCGTGTGCATGCGTGCGTGCATGCGTGCGTGCGTGTTTGTGTGTGTGTGTGTGTGTGTGTTAATTTAGTTTTGTTAACATAATCAAAGTGTTGCATTTTTGTAGCAGTTTTAATATATTTCATGTATGTGTGGTAATAACATTCCACAGCCAAATTATGATTGCAAAATAGAGGCACTCAAATACAAGAGTTTCTTTTTTTAAATGTATATATTTTTTATTATTTGTAAAAACATGGACCGATGCTTTTTATCAGTGTTCAGTTTGCAATGCCAGTCCCTAGATGGACCTTGCAATCTGAGGATGGATTTGAAGTGTGGCTGATGAAAAATAATCTAATCTTTCCACTATTAAAAGTCATGCATATTTAAGTGATACTGTAGGTTCTGGATAATGTGCATTCATGTGACCTAAAGTTCAGATGAAGAAGCCTGCAGGGAAACCTGAGTAAAGAGCAACATGGACAATAATGAATTGGCTCCACATTAGAGAAGAAATTCCTCATCCCTACATTTAAATTTAAAAATGAATTTTAGCTCCTCAGAGTGGAGCATTTTTATTTGTAGATAATTTGATTTTGTCACCAGTTGGTGACAAAAAATAGTAGAGATTCTGTGCAAACTTTGCTTTAGGATTATGGCTGAGCTCCAAAGTAATGAGGTAGTGATCAGCATTTCAATATTGTAAATAAAAAATAAATTAAACAGAATGAGAAAATTACTCTAGGTGCAGGTACTTTGAAGTATTTAGTTTAAGTTTAAGCATTTCTTTAAGTAAAAAAAAATCACTCTGGAAATACTTAATGTAAAATGTTACTTAAGTAAAATGTATCATTAGCACAATGTACTTTAAGTATCCCCTGTGAGTGTTATACTATTATTATACTTTTAGATTATTGTCAATGCATAAATGTGTATATTGCATTTTACTGTTGTAGTTGGGCGAGGTGGAGCTTTCTTATTTAAATATTGTTTAATTGATTTAGGCTTATCATATGCATTTTTATGCAAAATGTACAGGTAACAACCTATGTTAAAAATATGTGCATTATACTACAATATATAAAATCAGCATAGGCTATAAATAGAAATATAAAATATGTAAAAACAACATGTACAATATATAACAACCGTGTAAATAATAATAATGCTGAAAATGGGATATATGATTGTGTTAAAATGAAAATACAGTATACACAAGAATATTATTTGAAATGTACAGTATGAATGCAGTATTAATGCCAGTTATCCAGAGTACTGCACAGTTGAATTATAGGCTAACTGCACAGAGTAGCTACAGCTGTTAGATAAATGTAGTGGAGTAGTAAAGTAAGATTATAATCAAGTAAATAAATGGAAATAATCAAGTAAAGTACAAGTACCTCAAATGTGTAGGCCTACTTAAGTACAGTACTTGAATAAATGTAGCCTACTTAGTTACTGTCCACCACTGACTGGAAATGAGGACGGATACAAATGATATTTCCTGAAACCAGAACACATAATTCTAATCAGCAGTCCTGACCAAAATATTAAAACTATCAGGATTAACATTTTACCTGCAGCGACTCCATCTACATATCTGCACTGCTGCCCTCAGATAATATTTGTTTCTACTTTAGTGAAGTTTTCATGGCGAAACGCAGCAGCTGTCTGCAGCCAGGGGAACGTGGATGGCGTGAACCCGCCCCTGAAAGTCATGAATAATGCCTGTTCAGCTGAGCTCAGGGAGGTGATGTCTCTTTAAGAGACTCACGCTGCCGAAACAATCGTACAACCCCCCCCCCCAACAAGTCATCGGACCTGTCAATCATCCGGTCGGCGCCCTTTGATGTCGGGTCTCTTCGCCTTGTCTTGGGCTCAAATGAGCTGTTTGCTGTTGTAGGGAAACATTAGTCCTCTACCAACCAGCCAGCCGGGGACGACACATCTCAACTTTTTTTCCTGCGTGTGGTGGGGGTTTCTACACTTTGGAGGCGCCACAGACTGAGGAGTTTTAACAGACAAAGTCCCTTAATTCTTTTCTTTATTTATACTTTTTTTGTTGTTGTTCTTTTTAAGTGTATAATATCGCAAAGGAGGTGGGAGAAGAAGACATGCCTCAGCTCAGCAGCGGCGGCGGTGACGACCTGGGAGCGAATGATGAGATGATAGCGTTTAAAGACGAAGGGGAGCAAGAGGAGAAAATCCAAGAAAACGCGTTCACGGAGAGAGACCTGGCCGACCTCAAGTCCTCTCTGGTGAACGAGTCGGAAATAAATCAAAGTCCGAACGCAGCGGTAGGTGGCATATAGTGTGTGTGAATGGATATACGTTAACACGGAAAAGAGTGTGTGAGAAAGCTTGTTTAATTTTACACGCTGCTGACAAGTAATAGCGCCCTTAAAAACCGCTATGAAGTGCCTTCAGGGCAACAGTAGCCTAGTAACACCCCACACACCTTAACGTCTGATAAGGTTGCTTTAAAGTCACCCTCGCTCTGTTTGACACTCTGCAAAACGTGTGGTTATTTGTCCTCGACTTTTTCTTTACTTTTTGGGGGGAGTATCTGACCCCGGGTTTGTTGTCGGTCCCTTCCAGGCGGTCAGACGGGCACAGCAGGGCGAACAGAGGGGCTTCCCAGAAAAACACCGGGTGCATCATGACGGAGGTAAGAAGAAAACATTTACACACTCGCTCTCGTGCGGTTTGAGTAGCCACTGCTGTCTGAAAAACACCTGAGAAGCGATACAGAAACCCCTCCATTGTTTCAAACTAAGGAGTATTTTGGTAACGAGGACACGTGTTGCAGCATAAAAACCAACTTCAAAGAGTTGTTTTCAGGTGTACACTGCAAAAGATGTCCATCGTGTCTGCAGCTCTATAGTTCTAAATCTCTAATAGCCTGTCTGTCACTTAGGTGGGGGAGATTTCCTTTGTTTCTGTTTCAGAACGATATTTAAGTAGGCCTAGAGATAACCTGCTTTAAATGTCCATCATGACAAGTTATTTAGTGAAACATGGACTCTGGAAGTCTCTTGGCCTTAAATACAGTCACAACGATCAGATTATTTCACTCTGTACTCAGTTTCTGTCAAACATTTTAAGATAATGTCTTCAGTTCATAATACTAGTGTGATTTGCCCTGTGCCCATGTAACACATTTTTAGAATTAACCCTTGACATTTTTTGCAGTGTAGTTTTTGCCAGACTTTGCCAAAAGTGAGGTCAACCAGGGTCCTTGAGAGGTTTGCTTTTTCTTAAGGGTTGCCACCCAAAATGAACAGAGCAATTTCGTTTTCCTCCCTAGGATAACGCACATTTAGAGAATGTATACATGGCAGTTTTAATTATAAGGCGTCACTGTAGGTTGGACTCAAGTTTTATAACTCATTCCAATCATTTCTAAAAGGAAAAATGTTCTCACATTTGTTCCTTTGTGCAAAATCTTTATCTAATGTGGATTTGCGATATAAAATCTAGTGTCTATATGGAAAAAGCTCTGAGTAATTCTGATTGATATTTTGTTGTCCGTCACCTTGGTTACGGCCACGTTAAAAGCTCAGCGACAACAAGGGATTAGGCTGAAGCAGTAGACAAGTTTAATGTGTCTCTGTGTTTTTATATAGACCACGTACAAGCTAGTTACAGCTGACCCACAGAGAGGCCACTGATGCTTAATATGGGTGGTGGTGGTGAGAGATAAATTAACACGTAGGCTACAGGAGCTCACGCCTCACAGGCTAGGTGACGCTTGTAACGCTTTTGCTCAAGTATTGTAGTCTGTGCTCACAAAAGGATATAACATGTAGTAACTAGAATACTGGTGAATAGTTGACCTACTTTGTATGCACGTTTATTTTGGAAGTCAGGGTTTTCTTTTTGTTCTTAGGCACACATCTATATCTAATCTTATCATTGTGGAACTATCATCTTGTTTTCATTATTTTAATCCTCATAGGTGCATACATTGTTTCATTTAAGCAACTTTTATATTCCTTTTAAATCAAATTTCAAATGATACCATACTGATATATGTCCTCTCGGAGACCAAACAAAAATATTTTGTTCAGAAAATAAGAAACATCTTACAAAAACTGGGATAAATGGTGGCATTAAAACATTCTTTTAGTTATTGAGTTTCTAACTCTTGTTTGTTTTTCTTCATGTCTGACCTCAGTGTCAAAGCATCAAGATGGAGGCATGTACAAGACGCCGGCGTATCCAGGGTATCCGTTCCTGATGCTGCCTGACCCCTACCTCCCCAACAGCTCTGTTTCTCCATCTGTAAGTCCGCTTCTGTTTTAATTCCCCTGCTGGCTACAGTGAACTGGTCACTGTTGTTTTCCTAATGGTTCTTGTGACAGTAGCTGAGGGCAATCTGAGGTCTTTATGTCTACAGCCTACATTGGACTCCAGTGCAAGTTTATGCATGACATGGTTTTGTACTTCAGGAGGGAACTTTTGAGTAATATTCAATGTTGGTGGTGATGCTCTCGCCATAGTAGCTCACCACTGCTTAAACAATAAGAACAAAGACAGAAACATACGCTCAAGGATGGAAATGTTTCCAGTCTGGTGGCCGCTGGCTAGTATTTATTTTTATTTTGGGCTAAAGCAAATAGATCCTCAGTAGCCAGAAAAACAGTACCAAACAGAGATGGCGTAGACATATTGGACAATAAAGTGCTGGTGATTTTTCTGGTCTTTTTGGATAAAGACATAAATATTTCTTCTGGGAATTTGTGCATAATTTGCATTTCATTTGTTGTGCATCTGGTCTCGCAAATTTATAATCTTCCACTTACTGTACATCTGCCTAAAAATCAGTGGTGTCTTTCCCTATTAGATGAGATCGGCATACTATGGCCTCAAATATAATATTTAATGGCTCCTTCGTGGATAAATAAAATTTTCGGAGGGGTTTGAATTAAAAGTAGATTACTGTTGGTACTGTGTCTTTTTTCACATTTTCTTTTTAAATATTGATAATAGATGGGTTTTTCTGCTGTTATGCTTCTTTTAGATGTAGTTATATGGGATTGAGATATATAATGTTTACATTACATATGCTTGTCAATTAAGCCCAAGAAACACTTCCTTCACCCTTTCAAATTGCAAAGCAGAAACGGTTGATTTTATTACAGTACTTGGACGTGCCTGTAGTTTAATACAGCGTAGGCCGATCAGGTTTAAAAGATGCTGAAATAGCCACCGTCAGATCGCAGCACTGCAACTACATCACAAACTTTACATATGCTCTGATTTGCCTTTTGAACTGTGTTTTTTTTCCCCGCCTAACTGCCTTATGAAATAAAGCGCAACTTAAAACGAAGAGGTTGTTTTTGTTTACGCCTTTGCTGAAGTTGGAATCTGATTGATGTCGTCACCGTGAAGCATTTCACATGACGTTTCCCATCTGTTTGTGCTCTGCGTGAATGACAAGAGGTTTGTTGCTGCCTTAATAGCTGTTCTGAGTGTTAAACCGCTAAAACAAACATCAGAACACTCATGGAAGGAGTTCAAGTATGCAGTATCACTCATCCAGCCAGACAGCCCTACAAAATTAATCATAAAATCCCTTCAAGTCACCCATAAGAACCAATATCCATGGATAGGCTGACTAATTGCACCAAACATGAGCGGTTGTGCCTAATTCATTTTTCCCTGTGCTGTGTAATCCTGTTGCCTGAATTAACCCCCTGCTCTTGCAGACAAGACGTTGCTAAACAGCAGAGATGCCTGTTTATGAGATCACCCTGTACTGTAGGCTGATCTAACATGAGGCACAGTGATTTAGGAAACTTCTGTATTGGTTAAGACCCAGCGGTTGGTCATGGGAGACTTTAAATGGGTCGTTTAAGGGTTAAAAAAAAATAAAAATAAAGAGACTGTTGACAGTTTCTAGTAAAAATGTTATATCTAAAAATATCACAAGCTCCTCACATTTAAAAGATGAATTGTCAAAGCTCTAGTCTATGGGAATTTCAATGTCATGGCATCTGTGAAAGTTGTTTCTTTGCTCCATGACAGTTCAGTACAGTATAAAGTTAAAATGCTTCAAAGTAAATGTAGGGAACCCTGTTTATGCCCTCGCTTTGACTTTAAATCACTTTTGTACTTAAATTGCATATTTAGCCCCCTATAATTTGACTTTAGGCTACCAGATTTAAACTTTGTGTGGAAAAAGGTTAGGTAGCACCCATTTTTCAGTTGTTTTACAGTGTTATAATCTTTTCTTAAAATTCTAGCCAATAGTAGCTCCACTTGTTGGGGTTTTACATGTAAAAGGTGCGGTTGTCAACACATGTACATAACACATGTCATATTCTCCCTAAGTGTGGCACCTATAACCCTACACTGTGACTGAGAATATCATTTGAATGGACTACTAGTACGAGAGAGTGTATACTCGTATTTCCTTTCTTCATAGTCGTCGTTGCATAACATGGCACATCCGGCATCGTGTTAGACAAACACGGTGAGCAAGTGTGATTGTATAAGTTGCTCATCAATGTCTCCACTTCTTTCACTGTCTCACAATCTTCTCGTCTCTTCTCTTCTCTTTCTCCAACCCTGGAGTGCTAACCGCAAAGCCTCTCAGAGATTGTTTTTGTTGAGGGTGGGATGGGTTGGGGTGGGGGTGGCAAGATAAAGAGCACTTTCTTTCCCCATGTGTCTTTGAGACTCCACACAATGCTCACTTGTTGCTGCTTCCCTTGTAATTAGCCCGCTGGTTGCGAGGCGATAGTGGCGCGTCAGGCCCCGTCTACCTGCCACTTGAAAGGGCTGAGCATAGTGGTTTAGAGGGTTTGGGGGGCTGGGGGTGATGATTATGGATGGAAGAGATGGATCGGAAACTATAGGTCTGGGAGACTTAACAGAAAAAAGGTTTTTAAGTTTTCTTAGTTTCTTAGTTGTGGTGTTAATGTGGGACATGCAATGCATGAATGTATGTGTGTCCATGTCTGTCTGCATTATGACTTTGAGAGTTTCCCTCTTTATTTCTAGTTTCTTCTAGTGTTGGCACTACTAGGAAGTGAAGTAGCCTGTAGATTTATGTTTTTGAGTAATCATTTAGTTTGTCAAATGTCAGATAATAGTGATGATTTCCCAGAGCCCAAGGTGACTCCTTCAGATTGCTTTCATCTGACGAGCAGTGCAAAACTCAAAAAGACTCAATGTAACAATGATGTTAAAAGCAGCAAATACTTGCATTCAAGGAGATAGAAGCAGATACTCTAGAATTGTTGATGATGTTACTGTCAATCCATTAATTGAAAAAGTGTTTCAGCACTAATGGCTAGTTTTACGAGGCATTCTTGGTCAACTTACCTGTTCAGTGATAAGAACATCTGCTCCCACACTTCATGCTTATATCTTCTTATATGTCCCGAAGTTTGATCAATTGAAAACCTAAATATAGATTATATTTGGCCAGTCTTGTCCAGATTATCTTTGAAGCTATTTCAGTGGAGCAATCACACCGCAGAGAGGTTTTCATTTGCTTAGCAGCTGAATTAATTAGTTGGTAAATCTATTAATTGTATAAGTGGCCAAACTTTTGTGGTTTCAGTTTCACAAGTGTGAGGATTTGCCATTTTTCCTCTGTTTTTATAGAATTGTAAATTCAATGTCTCTGTGTTTCGTACTGTTGGTTGGACAAAGTAAGACATCTGAAGATGTTACCTTTTTGACTCTGAGAAATTGTGAAGGATAGTTTTACTATTCAGGAAATTTATTTGTAGATTAATTGATAAGGAAAATAGTTGCGGCTCTAATTCTGTCACTAATCAGTTTCTTTGGAAACAAGAAAAATCACACTTTGCAACCAGTTTGTTGAGAGGCAGTGACGGTCTTCTTTAAATCAGTGGGAGGCTGAATGTTGTCAGCATTTACCAGCTAAACTGAACAAACAAACAATAATTTCTCAAAACCTTTGTGTGTTCCTGTAAACTGCATCAGCTGAATGACTAAAAGTCAGATAGTAATTGTAATATTTGTTTGTCTATATCTCCCCCTCCCCTGGGTACGCCATGTGGGTTTTTCTCTGGTTGAACAAGACTAATCTATATATCTCTGTCTATCCTAGAAAGAAGGTTTGAATAAGAACTTGTCCAAGGACGTTAAACGTTTGTCTCGACAGTTGGGGGTCACATACAGAACAGGAGCCGTTTTATTCTGAAAAGATTATGATTTTTTTTTTTTTCATGTTCACCCAAACCTGATTGTCTGAAATAGACAAAAAGACGAATAAATCACACCCCTTATTATGATGGTATTACTGTAAACATCTCATGTAAAAGCTTCTAATCTCTGCTGCTGCAAAGTGTATTCCCGCCTTATCCCATTCAGTGATAATACTCCCTATTACAGCATTTCATGGGACATTTCACTGTTGTTACATTAATGTAGATATCAGCTGTCCTTTCAGAGGAAGTGGCCAAAGAAGGAGCTTAGTGGGATTCAGAGATATGACTAAACTCCCTCAGCTTGTTGTCTTTGTCGTTAGCTTTATTGTGTGTGTGTGTGTGTGTGTGTGTGTGTGTGTGTGTGTGTGTGTGTGTGTGTATGTGTGTGTGTGTGTGTGTGTGTGTGTGTCTCTCTCTAGGGTTCATGGTGTGTGCGCGCTAATGTCGACTGTATGGGTTGTGTTTGTAGCCAGAGTATGTGGACGCTGTGTGTGTGTTAGACCTTCACTGACTGTGTATAATACTGTGGATTACCAGCAGACAGTGTTGTTGAAGGGATCATGAGTCTTTTGCCGTCTCGAGGAGTCAAACCCCAGCAGAGGGGACATTGTCAATACAAACTCAGTATGATCCTCTCTTCAGCATCCACCAGTCTTTCTCCCAACTCTTTTCTATTTGGCTTTTCTCATGTATCTATCTCTTTACTTGCCTGTGCTGCCTTCATAATCTTAGCTGGTTCTAAGTTTCTTTTTGCTCTAATTTCAACTTTTTCATTTTCTTACTCTGTGAGATAATTTCATGGCACTTGTGAAGCATAAAAAGATTCCATAGAAAGTGGACAAAGAATGAGTAAACAGAAGAAGGAATAAAGAAAAGCATTAAAGAGCTGGGAAAGGAGAGATGAAGAACCAAATCTAATAGCTCTGCATCACACAGAAGTTTGAGTGTCATATGTTTTTGCTGTGTTGCAGTCTTTTTGCATAAATATGAGCTTACTATGAATCTATGACCATGGCTTTTAAATAAAGATCTTCGAACTTACAGAAATGAGTAAGAGCAGCGTTTCCCCTAAAATGTCTGATATTAGTGGGGTGGTGTTGGTTATTAACAGATGGAGGAGGCATTTAGTAAATTAGTACCTTATTTGTGGGCATCTGTCTCCTGCACTTCTTTACTTCATTAGATTCTTGTCCCCTGTCTTGCAGTTTCTCAAACTGATTGTTTTACAGAAAAGTGGAAAAACACACCCATATCCTGGCGTAGACTACTATGAATTAAACAGTGAGCTAACAGTTGGCAGTTGGCTTCCATAACTCAAGCTGCACTTCCTTCAGCTGCTTCACAATAAAAGCCTGCCAATGTTATACTGGTGTAAGGCTTTTTAATGTGAATCGCCACATTGATATTACCTACTGCGGCAGTGGACTTCAGCTATGATAACACAACAAATGACAGCGGCTCAGAAAACAGCAAGGCGTCTGTGTATTAGATCAAAGTAGTAGCAGAAATAGAAAAAAAAAAGTAGAAGTCGCATTGCATGATTGTTGCTGGACATTGTTGGGTGCTTGGTCAAAAGTAGTGGGTGGCTAGCCCACTAAAACAAAAACGGGGGCTGTAAATGTGGTGGAAAATAACTCCCTCGTAAGGAATGATTGGTGGTTATATTTTGAGCATTTAGACTAGATTTTAATCCATAACCTTTTTTTATAAACCATTATTCAATGAGTTCAGCTTGTCTGTCCATTGTTTAGATTGAAAGAAGCAAAACATTTTAGTTTAGATCAGCTTTAACAAATATCAATGAAAACCGATTCTGACTGTTAATAGTCATAAAGCTCTCAGAGGAGTAATACAGTTGGTTGTTGGGACACTTTCTTAGACGGTCAGCTGTTTGCAGGTCATTGAGAAGCAATTGAATCTAGCATCTGATATTCGTCTGTGTGCCGTTTTCTTCACTGTCAGAGAGACCGACAATCTCTCTGTGATGTGGAAGCTGTGGTCACACAAAGACGTCAACAAGCTCCAAAGACAACACGCTGCTCTGAAACACTTTACCGCGCACTATACCTGGGCACTGACTGTAAAGAGCTTGCTGTATTAATTACTTTGGGAAAACGGTACAATGTTTTAAATGCTGTTTGACAGTATGTAAACTTAGTCACTGGAATTTACAAGCTGTGTTTAACAGCACAGTGGGCAGTGTCATTGCATTGTTTGGGGGAATTTCCTGTTCATTTGACATTTCATTTCCCAGACTAAAATTGAAAGGAAGACTGCTGAGAGACAGTTGACATGTTTGGTAAGGGTAGGGGTGAAACTTTGGCATTTCTAAGACTCTAAAAGGCTCAGCTGCAGTGCGTTTTGAAATGTTTATGGCTTTCTCTAAACCAAACCAGAATTTCCAATTCATGCAAGGAAGTTTAATTTATTACCCACTTCAAGTGATAGCTTGTGCACTTTTTTTGGGGGGGGGAGGGGATTTCAAGTTTAATGTAGCCTATAAGCTTTTTCATATGCCTCCTCCTCTTCCTCGTATCCATTCAGAAATCAGCTGTTGTTGCTAACAAGCCCCCTCCCCATCCTCTCCTCCTCCTTGTGTCTCCCAAATAATACAAAGTCGATCCTCCAAGATCAAGGGAATGGTTTGTGTGTGTGCAAGTCTCTAGGATCTTGCCACTTCCTTGTTTCCTATTGTATTGCAGTGTGGACAGGGGGGTTGTTCAGCCAGCCCCTAGTCCCTTGGTAAACAATGGCAGCAACACGGACTGAGGCCTCCCTAATCCCCCCTTCATACAGACCCAGGGGCTGGGATGAGCGGCACGGGGGCCTCCCTGCCTCTGACTGGCTACGATAAGGACCCAGCCGCTCAGATTTAAGAGGCCTAAAAGAAAAGCAGCTTTCACTAGAAGGCAGCAAAAGCCAGGGTCGGATGGAAATCTTTCTTCTCCAAATGTCTTTTTTAAGGGCTATTTTCTTTTATATGTATATAGATCAACACTTAGGACATTTAAAATAGCATCTATGTTGTATGTATGTATGTTGTTGTTCAAGTGAATACAAGTTTTTAAAAAGCTACTAATGTTGGGTGTTTCCAAGATGCGATGGGATAGAGGGCAGTGTTTCCCCTAGGATTTTCTTTAGCTGTGGTGGCAGGTATGTCAACAAATTAATGTATACCTAATATGCCTATTCTCGTTCAAAATGTCCACTTTCTTACTGAATTAATGCTATTAACTCCTCAAAAACATGGACTCCATAATGATAACTGACTCTTTAACTAGAACAAGATCTCAGACTAGGAGGCAGTTCACTGAGTGATTGTTAAAGTCTGTGATTGGAAACATGGTTGTAGTATGCAGGAAAATGCTTGCAGAAAGAAAGGCTGTTGTCAGGTAAACATGTCACAGTCAAAGAGGCTGAAGGGAAAATTGGTGGAAAAGCCTTTAATGATGAATGGACTGATAAGCAGGCTACCATTCATACTGTATGCCTCATTTGCAATGAAATGATGCTGTTGCAAAATAATACAACCAACATCATCATCATCAAGAATGAAGAATGCAAAGGTAACGATCGCGTCATTCACGTGCATATTAAGTAGCCACATGTATCTGTTTTGGTCTAAGTTATAATACATCCATAGATTTACTGCTCCAGTGGAGACGACGGTTCGCTCAGCCAGCAGATAAGTTTATAAGAATTTGTCCAAATTTCTAGATTCCCGCCAAGCTAAGCTAAAACTACAACCGACAGCTTTATTTGTTTTAGCTTGTTGGTAAAAATTCGCTATTTGCAGAGTAGAGCTGTGTTTGCCTAAAACAGCGCGGTGGACGAGAGCAGACAGCAGATTAAAATATCTCTTTCTACATGTTTATGCTGGTTTATACAGGTGAGTGCATTGATAAGTATTGACTTTTTACTCACAAAGGTTTTATCATAACCTACTTACAGTAACGAGACTAGTGTGAGTTCATCCGCCCCCCCCTCCCCCCCCAGCGGCCGTTGGTAATCCCCTGTATCGTTCCCAGTCAGCACACACACATCTCAGCTGCGTGTGTGTGTGGCGCGCAGGCAAGAATCCCGGCATCTGAATAGAGACAGGGGGCTGGGTTTGTGCTCTACCTGTGAAGCGCGTGTCCGCGCTATTCTCCGACAATCAACATTGATACCGTGGCGGCAGAAATTTAACTGTGGCGGTGCGCCGCTTGCCAATCAACATAGGGGAAACACTGGAAGAACTGGCAGCGTCTTAACTTGCCATTGTTGCAGTGTATGTAAGTGCAAGATTATGCTTGTATAAACAGTGTTTCCTATATGTTGATAGCATAGTGGCGGTCCGCCATGGTAAAATTTCCAGTGCCACGGTATCAGAAATAGGGCAGATGCACAACAGGGTACAAAACTAAATAAAATGATTAGGCCCCAAAAGTAAGAAAACACACTTTGTACTGGGTTGATGGTGTAACATTATGCAGGGTTGCCATTATCCTTGATAGTTCTAGTTATTTGGAAAGAAATAGAATTTAGAAATAGAAATCTATGGCGGTTTCCCGACCTGATGAGATCAGGCGTAGGGCTGCAGCGGAGGATTATCTCTGTTATGAATTCAATTATTTTCTTAATTATTGAAAGTTTGTTTGGTCTTGCCTATTGAACTTATTATCATAAAATAAAAAAGGTTACATGCTAAATACAACTACCCAGACACGAGGTGACATCTTCAAATGTCTTGTTTTGTCTGACCAGCAGTCCAAAACCCAAAGATTTAACATCACAGATATACATTTAAATATCGGAGTATCTTTTGTGTGCGGTCAAAGATTGTCAGATTTAGGCCCCATGCTGCTTCAAGGAAGTACAGGTAATATGAGCAAGAGATCAAAATTGATGTGGATGAAGACAGATAAATAGACAGTAAAGTAGGAGGGCTAGAGAGGTAAAGAGAGCATTATAGAGGAAGAGGAAAGGGAGGGGGTAAGATTAAAATTTAAATGACCAAAAGAATGTCCACATCGCCCTTTTGGCTTTGAAGTAGCGGGCTGTGAAGGCACCTAAAGAGTAACTGTTCAGAGGACTATTTCATGAGGCGGAAATGTTTAAAAGAATATCAGAAGAGGAAAAAACCCTTCAGATGGCCCGAGGTGTTTGTACCTGTAATTATTCATCCACTTATTTCTTTCCGGCGCAGAGGGAAGGTGGGATGGGGAAAAACTGTAGAGCAGTAAAAGACAGGTGTTGGCGAAGGAAGTGTGGGTTTGTTTGATATTCGTCTCTTTTATACATTCAGACACATTTAATACAGTCAAAATCTCATGTGCTGTTGATAATAACACAAACCATCTCTGAGTACAATCTCTGAATAATTGTGATGCCTTGCTGCAGTTGGTATTAAAAACAAAAACAAAGAACAAGAGGTTGACATGGTTGGTAACCTCATGTGGTGTTAGTGCGAGTGTTTCTCTAAATTAAGTCCACATTTCCCATAATTCCTCCCACGCTTCCTGTCGCCAAGATGATGCTAGAGGTCAAACATGTTTTTCCATCTGCCTTTCACTTGTGCTGCCATCAGTCTTTGAAATTAACTCTGAGAGCTTGAGCTCTACTTTAGTGGCCATATTCTTTTTTTCATGCTTCAAAGTAATCTCCCATTGAGCTGTAAAGCAGTTTGGCGAACCTGGTGTTATGGTGCGTGCAGATTAGACAAAATTCAGACCATGATTTGTGATAACAATTTAAGTCTTTTATTAAGTAAAATTGCCACATTTTCTGGTTTCAGCTTCTGAAATGTGAGGATTTGCTGCTTTACAGCACAACAGGAGCTAACTGTCTCTCATTCAAATGGGGAGACTGAGGTCACACGGATTTTTGATAATTGAAACTTTCATAACCGAAAAAGGGAGAGACAGAGGAAGACAGAGGGCAAGTTATGACTCTTTGTTTAGGCTCAAGTGTTTGTCTACAAGGTCTTCATAAGGACTCTTTGTGTGTGTGTGTGTGTGTGTGTGTGTGTGTGTGTGTGTGTGTGTGTGTGTGTGTGTGTGTGTGTGTGTGTGTGTGTGTGTGTGTGTGTGTGTGTGTGTGTGTGTGTGTGTGTGTGTGTGTGTGTGTGTGTGTGTGTGTTGCACCCAGGTAGGTGAGTCATTGGCCTATGGAATGAAACCATGCAGAGTTTCGTTGTTTACACAGCTAGCTGTCTGGGCCTCCCAGATGTGTGTTCTCAGCTTGTAGTTAATCAATGACAACACTGTCTCCAATAGGATATCAAGATACCTACAGATATCTACTCATTCATACTGCACACATGGTCCGTCGACCATTTAAAAATATGAAAACAATGGAAACGTCATCACTAAGGTACACAGCAGACAGCAAAGTGTAATCAATGCACAAAAATGATGCAAATGTGACATAGCATTTCCTGCAGCAAGGTATTGAAATTCAACATTTTTTACGTCCTCAGTCACAGTTATGTGTCCAACTTAATGTCAATGGGAAATCCAATTCTTGACAAGTTTAGCAGTTGTCTTTGTGGGAAATGGAGTGATATTGAAGTGATTATACTCTGTTGGTTTCTGTTAGAGCGAGAGAGTGTATTTTTTTTAAAGAAATCACGTGACCTATGGGAATTAAATTCGTGTTTCATTTCCTCTTCATTACTGTCAATCAGACTGAACAGTTTCACAATGCAGTCACTGCCTCTCTAGATTAGGTGAGGTTTACACTCCACATATCAGCAACACACACACACACACACACACACATAATCACCCTGTACTGTCCAAAAAAAGAAACCAAGTAATGTGTAACACCAAAGAGATTTACGAGAATAAATCTCGGGTACATTTACATAACCAGGAATTTCCTTGATGAGCTGAATGTTATATCATTAAACTAATTTGACATGAAGAGGCGGAATTAAATTTAGATATGCACTGTATGAAATCAACACTAATGAGAATATAATAAATAATCCAAGATTACCAATCCTTGCCAAACTGTGGACTGTGCCATGTCAACACTATCACTGTGGAGGACTACAGATGGAAAGTAGCATAATGCTAAATCTGGTGCAGCCATCTTTTTAATGTAACTGCACATTGTCCTGCTAAATAAACTTATACTAAACATGACCTGGTCAAGCTTGGCACTGAGACAAAGGTCAGATTTAGCTTCATGTCCCCCACATGGAAAAAAGAAGAGTGTATAACTTTAGTCATGGTACCACATCTCTGCGTCTACATCAAGCAAACAAGTATGACTTGCATTATACAAAGCAGTACTGGAGGAAGTTAAGAAAAAGTTAAAACTGTGACACAGCAAAAAAGCTAAAAATAGGTCAGATTACCAAACATGCGCTACATTTACTTTAAACTATACTCAGTATATTAATCTGCTAAAACAGCACATGAAAAATGAAATGTAGATATTAGGCAGTCACCTCCACTCATGTTGACTTTAACATTTTAGAAGCCTGCAGTCTCACTCACACATAATGTGCTGGCGCTTCTACTGTTTGCAAACAGTCAGTGTGACGGCCATATGTGATCGTACATGACAATTTGCCATGTGCTCTGCCTCTTTCATCTGTCCCTGTAAGGAAATTTACAACCTGTTTACACTCTCCTACTGAGAGGTGTGTGTGTGTGTGTGTGTGTGTGTGTGTGCGTGTGTGTGTGTGTGTTCCCAGATTGAGTGTAACTAACTTCACATCTTGTGTGTGTTGAGTGAGGATCTGGTACAAGATGGTACTTGGATTCTTGTATGTGCTTGCCTGCATGTGTTGTTCAGTTGGTGGGTACTTGTTCTTGATTATTCCTGTACCAACAGTAACTTTAAGGTTAGGCATAGGGGTGCACTTCTACCCATCTGACACTTTTTTAGTTTACTTATTTTCCAATGTCTTCTCAGTAGGAGGGTTGAAAGGGCACTCTGACTTTCTAACCTGCATTGATGTTCTCATCACCAGAATGTGAACGTATTTCCCAAAATGTCAAAATATTGCTTCAATCCATGCAACCACATAAAATTAACCCAGCACCCTACAGAATTACTTGGAATTTAATATGTTGCAGATTTTGGGTCATATCATCCAGCCCTACTGTGTTGAGTCTTGTTGATTGACTCTCTGACAGGCTTGTTAGTGCATTACCTTGTCACTCGTATCATTAACTCAATGGTTAACCTGACCACTAACTCAAAAACGGACAAGAAAATTATTTTGGTATAGCTATGTCCATCATCATGTGTTTTTCAGTGTGAGTAAACATTCACATTTGTTGTGTTGATGTTTGTAATTGATAAAGTCCTGTGATGACTTTTCCCTACACCATGACCCATCTCTCCAAACCTCAGCCTCTGCAGCCAGCCCTTTTATCATCATTTTAATATGCACTTTATTAAAATAGTGTTCATAAAAATAGTCGACTAAATGAAACTCAAACACCGTCCTCCTCCGCCTCTCTCCACCCCGTGCCCGTGGCTCTGCCCAGACCAGCTGGAGCCTCCACAGCCGCATGAAGCAGCCCGACACACATGGCTGTGATCACACACACGCATACTCACACACACACGCATACTCACACACACGCATACTCACACACAGGAGCAGAAGTCTAATCCTCCCTCATATGATACTCATCTGCTGAGAGAAGGCTCCACCTTCATATTCTATTCATATATACATACATTCACGTCTGTCTGTCTGTCTGTCATTATCCCTTATATATATATATATATATATATATATATATATATATATATATATATATATATATATATATATATATATATATATATATATATATATATATATATATATATATATATATATATATATATATAGTATTAGAGGTCTGTTGGACGTGTGACCCACACAAAGGTCCAACATACCTCTACTACTGTGCTTACAAACGTATACTAAAACCACACACACATGTACTACACAGAATAAATGTACAGTACATACCCTCATCCTCACATACACTCCTTGTAGTATAACCTGTCTTCACTTCCTTCTTCCTCTTTATGCACTGACACACTAACATACATTGAATACGCATGCGCGCGCTGCAGCAGTAGTTTAACGCATAGTGTGCGTTCAGAAACGAGACCATATATAAGTCAGGGACAAAAAAACATGTTTTATTCTGTCTTTCTTGTTTAGCTAGTGCAGTTAATTAATTCATTTTAACTTGTATGCATAGTTAATAATGCAGAATGCTTTTTGTCAATTACATTCTTGGTGTTTTTTTTATGTACATGTACAATTTAGCCATCAAATTACTTCCGATGGTTTGGTTTAAAAACTGTAACAAGTGAGACCAAGAGTGAGATATTCAGTACAGACGGTACCGTTTTCAGTTTTTTCTTTCCACTTTGGCATCTTGGAAGGTTTTAGCCAGTGCCCTGCTTCATGCTGCTGGTTTCCCATAAGGCTTGTCGATGCCAAGCGTGTCAGTGACTGTGTCATTAGTGATGTTAAAATGACCATGTTTGCCATCAAAGAAAAGTGCAGAAGGAGGGAAATGAGTCCCAGGTGAATGGGTCGCAGCTTACTGCCAGAGGTGTGTTTGCTGTGATTTCTTCAGTCTTTGGAAGCTCATAGGTTTCGGCAATGTGTCCATGTGTTAATGCCATTTTTAAGCCAGAAAATGGAAAGGGAGGAATTCCCTCTTCAACAGGTTTCCTCAAAAGGAGCTCGGCTATGCGTCAAATTGATTTCCTACCTTTGTTTTGCCCTGTTTTGTACGGGAAGACTCCCATGCCCACATTTTGTGGCCATGGGAACCTTTTCTGTTGGTCTACAGAGAGAAAACTCTGGCTTTCAATAGATGCAACCCTCACACACAAACAAGGACACGCCATGTGAGCATATTTTTCTATGATGGAAAAGGAAGAAAGACATGGACAAAATATTGATCGCGTGTCCGATAATTTGCGTCAGGATTTCAGAGTTGTTGAAAATGAGAAACGAGGAAGAAGAGGTGGCCTTGAAAAAACATTGGGTGATGTCTTGAAAGAGGAAGGGAGGGGCTGAGGGAGGAGAAGAAAGGGAAGCTGATGGAGGCTAAAAGGAAGATAGAAAAAAATTAAATCAAGGTGCTTTAATGACAAACCTAGACACAAAGTTGTTGTCACTGACTACCAAAACTTAATATGTTTAGTTTCAGGAAGTAATGGAGCTCATAAAGTGTGTGTGTGTGTGTGTGTGTGTGTGTGTGTGTGTGTGTGTGTGTGTGTGTGTGTGTGTGTGTGTGTGTGTGTGTGTGAAGCTGTTGTGGTGAATCGGCTTGTGTGAGCATTCTTCAGGGCCAAAAAAAAAACTAGAGCAACTGTGATGTGCACTGCACTTTGGTCGGTGTGTGTATGAGCATGTGTGGGCGTGCGTGACGGCGTAGGTGTTGCACATAGTACAGGACATGTATGTGGGAAACACTGTATGCACACCAAGGGCAGATGAAAGGGAAGAGGTGGGTGGGCAGGAAGTGAAGAACAAACGAAACACATCATCTGATTTATCAGATGGGTACAGATTGGGTTGATCAGATGGAGGCAAAAGACAATGGAGAAAAGGGAGAAAGTGGTTGCAAACGAGTCTGAGAGAAATTGGAAAAGGCAGAGAGATTGATAGAGTAAGAGAGAGAACAATGAAGAAAGAGAAGATAACTGCAGTAGCGGAAGGGAGGTAGCAGTAAACAATGAGAAGCGGTAACCGCGTTGTGCACCTGGTAAAACTAAACCACAGCCCCAGTTGAAACAGACTCTGACACCTTAAGGAAACCTTTAACCGTTTCACCACCGCACTCAAGGAAAAGAAACACAAATCCAGGTCTAATTGAAATCTCGAAAGTCAGTTTTTACTTTCAACAATAGGAAGTGGATTTGTTAGAAGAAACCAAAGTGGGCAGCAGAGTTGCCACAGCCTAAATGATCAAGGTTGAATAATTTTTTTGTCTGCGATTTTGTAAAAAAAAAAAAAAAAAAGTCCTGGCCTGCACTGAGTGACAGCGATGCCTCCTTTTTTGTAGCTTTTGTTATTTATCACACACACACATTATGCTTTTATTAAATATTAGATAGCAAACAGTGTCAATCACCATAGAGGAGGAGGATGTTCCTCTAGTGCGGCAGAAGACACTTCATCTTCTTGCCACATTTTAAATATTACATTGTTCTGTCATGTTTCTTGTAAAATGAATTATTCACGTGCAGATAGTGTTGGATCTCCTCACCTTAAAGGACTAATAAAATACCTGAGTTTTGGTACGGATACCAAAAATGTAATTGCCTCCCAAGAACTCGCAACACTGTTGAATGCTCCTTCAAGCCCAAACTAGATTCCTCCGTTAAGTGCCAATTTGGCCTTAAGATGTTGTACTTTTTGTCTCAAAAAGTCTCGCCCCTGGTTACTAATGCCATTGAAAAATAGTTTTTGTATCCACCCTGTCATATCCGCTCTTAAATCAAATGGGTTTTTCCTTGACCCATGCTGACAAACGGCAAACCCAAACATAACCTCCATTGCAGAGGTCTGAATAACAATCCGTAGTAGTCATATTTACAATATTTGTATGGAAGACTTATCTTCTACAGTTTCTACGTGTCCCTTAAGGTTACTAGAAATTTGGGGAAAGTATAGTATGAAAAACAGCTTGTTGGGGAATTTAACAACTGAATTAAGCTGTAATGTCAAATACTACCCAGCTGCATGCTAAAAACCAATCAAATCATAAAACAACCAGAAAAAAGGTTAGAAGGAAAGTGAACCCGGAGTCTAGCATGTGTCGGTATTTGCATGCCACCATATAAGCTTTCAGTACGTTTCTGTAATGTTGCTGACATTTTTTAGTTCAGATATTGTATTCGGCCAAATGAACTCTGACGCCGATGGTTGAAACCTCCCAAAGAAAAGTTATTAATGAAGAAACAAACAATAAATATGATGCACATAGGATTTGTTTTGATTAAACTACACCCCCATCATCCCCATCAAGCTGTGGATGTCGCACTGTAATTCTTGTGGAATAGGCGCCATTGATTAGACGTTAGTTTCTCTTGTTAAGAGGGAATGGGAGACAGACAGACTTGCAGTCAGTCACACAGACTCCATCGATGACGTTTTTATGCCTCCCCCCCCCCCCCCCCTCCCAGACAGAAGCAGATTTACAGCAGGCACAGTCAGTCCATTGTAAGGACCCCAGAGGACTCATTCGCCCCACCTACCCACCCGCTGCGCTGCAAAGCGAGGCGGCTGTCACTCCCCCCCGACTCTCCTTCAGTCACTCATGTTGCACTTCGTCTCTCTTTTTCACCCCATCTCCCGCTTTAATTTCTTTTCTGTTTGTCTTTAAAAATGTGCCTGGGGTCTTAATGCTGCCAATTAAAGGCCATAATTCTGACACTGTCACAAACAAGCAGCGCAACGTGAGTGCCATCCAGGCTCCAGTTGATCCCCCCCCGCAGAGTTGCATTAATCCCAGGCCAGCTAAGGGAATACTGGTTTCAATTAAGCATCCATTAGCTAGACATTAAGTCAGTGGTATGCTGTTTTGATTAGAGGAAGCAATGGGAGAAGACGGTTGATTTTATTTTTCTCCTCCTTTTTTTCTTTTTCGTGAATTTCACCACAGGGAGTGTGGAGTCCGCAAATGTCCCCAGAGAGTCCCCGCTGCCACTTAGTTTAGACTACTATAAAGAGTTTGATTCCAGATGAGACCTCCTCATACAAAAAAGTGTGACCTACATTAATCAGTGATTATTAGCATTAGAAATATATAAAGTTAACTACAGAATGTACTGAGGGCGAACTCTTTACTCCTTTTAACAATAAGGCTCTCTCTCTCTCTCTCTCTCTCTCTCTCTCTCTCTCTCTCTCTCTCTCTCTCTCTCTCTCTCTCTCTCTTCCCCCCCTCATGTGTATGTGTTCGTTGTGTACAGTTAGGCGAGGTTAAGCCTGTTGTGGTTTACCATGGAAAATAAAGGCCTCTAGTGTCATTGTCACCTGAACGAACGAACACACTCTCTCTCTCTCTCTCTCTTTCTCTCTCTCTCTCTCTCTCTCTCTCTCTCTCTCTCTCTGTCACTGCTCCTCCCTAACCATGTGTTGGTGGAAAGTTTTAAAGCTTGACTTGCTCAACTTCAACTTATTTTTTTCCTTTTTACGACTTTAAATTGAGAAGTTACTGTCTACAAAACCATCTGACCTACAATGGAAAACAATGTATAACATAAATACATATCTAGAGACAATACAGTTGTAGAAGTTGATTTGTTTTAGATACAGATGAGATAAATTACAATTATGGCTTGAAACGGCATTAAAAAAGTCTTTGCATCAGCACTATACTTATTCATATGTAACTTATTCATATGTAACTCCCTGCTTATCAACCAGAGAGGAAACTCAAGACGTACCACATTAGCACATTCATCACTTGGCATCATGGAAAGACGTTTAAGGTTGCATTTCCCGGGTGTTGAAGTGTTGCATGAAAGAACAAATCACGAGTAGAGCAAAGCAGAAGTCTTTGAAAATCAAAAACCTTGTTGCACGACATGAAATTATCTTATAACGTGTTGGCGGTGGATGAGGTGCTTTGTCATGGAAAAAGAGTTTGATCGGTGAAGTAATGGGTTGAAAGCCTGTTTGTCCTTTACAGCGGCATCACATACAGTAACAGGAGGGAGGAGCGGAGGGAAGGAGTCCAGGGTGGGAGCAGGGATCTCTGGTTTGGTCTCTGCAAGCTTCTTGGCTTTGTGGTTTCCCACCATGTTTCTTTTGGACTGAGATTAAACGAACGAGGCAGCAAGGGAAAGACAGATAGGAAGGAACTTTTAGTTGAAGTAACAGATAAATACAGACAGAGGGAGAGACATCATGAAGAAGAAGATGCAGACATTTGAGGATGCAAGGGAGGAGAGAGGAGGGCAGATGGAGCTTGTTAATGTCTTAAAAGTAGCTTACTTAGTTTTGTATAACACCAACTCGCAAAATAACACCAATAACACCTTTCAACCAAGGAAGTGCAGTATTTCCATTCCATTAATAAGTTTACAAGACAATCGCATGTCAAGGTTAATTTTAGTAGATGTGCTGGAGCTTTCGATCTCCATCTTTTTAAATTTTCAAGTCTACATGGACGAGAAGTCCTAAAGTGTTCAGAAAAAAAACCAGCTGGGCAAACTTCATCTGCTGATGAAGATTGTGTGAATATGATTGGAATCTTAAATGAATTTTTAAACTCAAAATGTCTGTAGAAGCTTTATAGCTGCATCACAAGTTGAGCAAGATGCCCCTTGGTCCTTGGGGACTCTCGATAGTCATATGTCCTTAATTGTTTTAAATTAGAAAACACATTAAATAAAATAAACAGTTAATCATTTGTTGAAACCCTGGAATGAAACCGCAAAGTTGCACTGTGAGAATTCTAATCAACTGACGGTCACTGTAGCTCACAAAGCAGAGGACCTCTAATATTCCTGGCAAAGGCTGTTCTTTCACCTGAAAGCTCCATTAACGATTAAATTATGTTAAAAATGGAACATGCATTCTTGTTTTTGAGTGTTGGCCACGCTGCGTGCTGTATCTTGTGCGGAGACTTTCGGCTACAACGCGGGGCGGTTGGAGCCTGAAGGCGAAGCGAGCCATAAGGGCTGCTGATGGTTAGCCGCTTGGCTCGGGTGGACCAGCACTGAGAGAGCAGAGGCCCGGGAACAATTATGGCTTAGTAGGAGTAGCAGAGCCGAGCCAGGCAGCTGCTGGTTGTTCCCTGAAGTGTGTGTGTGTGTGTGTGTGTGTGTGTGTGTGTGTGTGTGTGTGTGTGTGTGTGTGTGTGTGTGTGTGTGTGTGTGTGTGTGTGTGTGTGTGTGTGTGTGTGTGTGTGTATTTTCAGGGGGCGTCCAGAGGGAGCGGTGCTCTCACACGCAGCCACATATTTACATTACAAATCATGACTAAACAATTCAGCCAACCACAAACGCAAACATCATAACTTTTTGTATAGATGGGATGGATAAGAATGATGGAGGGATGGGTAGAAGAATGCAGGAGGAGGGCACGAAAAACAAGGGATGGATGAGTGACAAGAATAAAGAAGTAGACTCTTAAAGCACTATACCAGTGTCTCTTGCTGGACAGTTTTGAATGCAGAACATATAGGGATGGGGCCGATCCGATCCAGTATCGGTATCGGGACCTGATACCAGCGTAATTCAGGTATCTGATTTTCCCGATCCAACCTGCGGAGATTTCCGATACCATGAGCCATGTCTGCACTTTAACGTTGTCTGCTGAAATGGCTCCAAAAGTGATTCCTGCTGGCTGGCTGCAAACTGTGGAATAGATTTCCTGAACGGAGGCGCGGCTCAAGAGACACAGAGTTATGAGACACGCCCCCGCTCAGGAAGTCCATTCCGCAGTTTGCAGCCAGCTAGCAGGATAGTAGCGTTGAGCAGCATTGTGGCTAGCTCAATGCTATCCTGTGTGCCTGCGCTGTGTGGAAATACTTCACACTGGAAACACAGCAGAGCAAGACAGCAAAATGCAAAAACAAAACAGGACTTTCACAACTGTCTGTCCCGGTGTCGTCGCCGGCTTTTGGCGTTTCATTTCCCCGTTGTTGCGTCCCCCAGAGACCTCGGATCGTGTCCCGGCGGCCGCCGTTTCAGAGCAGCCGCTGCAGCCGTGAAAACAGAGGTGTGTGTGTGTGTGTGTGTGTAAGATGTTTACAGTTATTGCACTTTTCTTATATTTCAGATATTTTACATTTTAAAACCTTGATTTGTTGATGCTACAAGAGCCAGTGTGCTTGATTTGCGCTGTTCAGATGCCCACTGTTTTATTGATAGTGTGTGTGTGTGTGAGAGAGATTTTTACACTTGCACTTTTCTTATATTTCAAGACTCAAGCATTTGACATTTTGGGAATGTAATAAATATTGACATGACAATCAATTTGAAACCCTTACAGTTGCATATCTGTTTTCAGAATGAGATTTTTCCTGTTTTTCTGACTTCCTTTTCTGACCTTATACTTACCTCAAGTTGCCTTTTGGGACATACATGCATACATACGTACATATCATACTTGCCCGTTGAGAGGAGTTTATTTCAGCATCATAAAATCAACAATAATGATAATAATAAAATTAAAGCAAACGCAGCTCTGGTATCGGAATAGTATCGGTATCGGCCAATATCCAAATTCAGGGATCGGATCGGAAGTGAAAAAATGTGGATCGGTGCATCCCTAAGAACATATATTTTTGTTTTGTTTGTTTCTATCATTCATGAAATCAATCAGCAGACTCTTATTTACACAGTAAACGCAAAGTCTACAGGGCTTAACTGATTATTTTCATTATCGATTAATCGGCTTACATCTCATTATTAGATTCATCATTTAATTGTGTGGTCTATAAATGTCAGGAACTAGAGGGAAAATTGCCCTTTACAGTTTCCCAGAGCCCAAGGAAACCTCTTTAAATTGCTTATATCTGACCAACGGTATAAAAAAACAAAACGAAGATCTACGATTTACTTTTATAAAGGATTAGGAAAACAAGCAAGTAGTCACTTTAAAAAGCTGAATAATGTACCTTTGTCAAAAATCCAGAGTTGATGTTCATAATGATTAACTGGTTTTCATAGCTTACTGCAATGAATAGAAATAAATGGCTTTATACATTCACATAGCTAATCACAACCACATGATTCTCAAACCGTTTAAGTAGTGATATAGAGTATATGTGAAAATGGGCTAAATATGCAAAAACACTGATATTGTCCTTTACTTGAAGTGACAGACAGAATGTGGTAAGGTCAATGGAGATGGTGAGACAGGAAAAACAGTAATACATAACATTAAACCCTTTTTACACATTGAACCTGCAACATTGTTGGCTTAAATAAGTATGGAATGACAGTCACAAGTTCCCACATAACTGCTGCTGCTTTTGTTCCCACCACAGCTGTGGAGGAAGCTTTTACAGAAATTGTACGAGGTCCTGAAAAGGAAAACTGCGGGAGCATCTGACACAGAAAATCGTCTACAGCCTTAGTTCCCACATGACACCCACAGGGAAAACTGTCTGAGGATTTACACTTTCAGGTGCACACAGAGTGAACTCTTATATGAGGGGCGCAAGAAGAAGCAAAGAGTGAAGGAGTGAGCAGATGACAAAATCTGATTTTAGAGGGTAGAGCCAGCCACTTTATTTTGGGGTGATAATTACACACTGCGGGCAAGTTGCTATGTTATTAGTTTAGATGATCGATAGCAGAATATCAACCCCCTCTGTTAGCGAAGCGGGCAGTTTGGCAGGCGCTCCATAAACCACAGGCCTGCCCTGCTCTTGCAGGAAGACACAAACACACAAATGTTCTTATAAAAATTGTGTATGCACACATTCCTAAATAGACGGAAGAACATAAATGGATACACATATAAACACATGAACATACAGTTCAAACACATAAATAAATACATGCACACACACAGTACGGCAGAGAGAACACTGTGCCCCAGAGATGGCGAGTGGTGACAGGCGGTCTCTCTGATGCTGCTGCACAGCAAGGCCCCCTGGGCTTGTGCATGCAGCTCTGTGGTGGAACGCACTGGCTCTAACTGAGTTTTGGACAAGCTCCACATGTGGTCAGTTGAATGGTAGCACCCTCGCTTCACTCTCCGTATACAGATGACTCCAGTGGAGTTGTGGCATGTCGAAATCCTCAACCCAGTTTATTGCCTCCAAACCGAGAGAAAAGTCCTTTCTCTTTTTCCTTAACATCTTCATTCTCTTTATAACATGAGATTCAAATAGACAAAAAAGTTTGGGGTCACAGAGGGTTGCTGATTAAATCTGAGGTGTCATTTTCTTATTCCCTACATATTTTATAAATATGAAAAAAAGACTGAGCTACAAGCCCAGAGTCTGTGCCGTTAAACCTGGTGGGGAGTGCATCTCTTCTCTCTTCTCCAACACCTCCTTTGAGTTCTTGGAGATAAAAGCAGCTGGCGCAACATCAAATCAATAGGCCCATCAATGGGAACATCTCCTGAAGATTAAAGAGAAACTCACTCAGATACAGAAAGGGAAGGTAGGGTGCTAATCTAGTACAAGACCTGGCCAGTGGAATGACAGTTAATTGATGTGTAGAAGGGAGATGAATGAAAAGGTGAGGACCGAAGGGGGGGTTGTCCTTTGTATTCATCCATTAGTAGAAGTCTATTTGTCTAAACATTGATCAACTTTAACATTTCAATCATTTATCCACCTTTTTAAACGCATGCATTCAGTACTGTATTTACTTGAGCATTAGTGTTTGTATCCCCTCCTCTGTCTTCCTAAACCTCAGTCTCTTCAGCTTTCTTTTGAAGTTTTTGGTTTTAACTCCTTTCACACGCAGTTCTTTCCCATTGGCCTCCCTTCTTTCAATGTCCTGTTTATCTGCTTTTCAAATATTCTGTGTTTGATCCATTAAAACAGGAAATTAAGCATTAAGTACAGGTCTGCTGAACAACATTATCACCCCTTTAATGAAAAGCAAGTCTGAATCCTCACCACAGACTGTGTAAATATACTGTATATCATGGAGGGGGACTGTGATTCATTTGTTTATTGTTCTTTTTAATGTCAGACCTTTTGACTCGTTAGTCACAGTTGTAACTATTAACATTAATCATAGCTGAATTCCATTTAGATATACTAGCACCTGTGCCCTGATAATGTGTATGGTGGTGTGCTGGCACAACAAACTGATTTGGTCCAGAGCTCATTTCTGTCTGTAATAGAGGTGCAATGATTAGTGGAGTAATGACTCTTTCTTTCTTAGGCAAATTGGCATAAACATTCTCTGGTTCCAGCTTCTCCAAAATGAAAATTTGATTTATTTGTCATATACGGAGGTAAACTAAATATCTTTGGGTTTTGGACTGATGGTCGAGCAAAACAAGCAATTTGAATACGTTACCCTGGGCTCCGGGAAATGTTTTTCTTTTCTTACATTTTAGAGACCAAACGATTATTTACTTAATTGAGAAATTATTTGGAAGATGTATCTTTTGTGAAATGAATCGTTAGTTGCAGGTCTCGTCTTTAACAACTATATTATATTCAACAGTAGGATTTACATGTCAGTTTGTTGGCATAATGGCTACTTTTTCAAGTGATGGATATTTTATTTTGGAAAATGAAACTAGTCGGTACCTGTCTAGCGCTATCCTCATATATCAGTGATAGGAGTTTGGTGACTTTTTGCGTTTGCTTCGAGTCCAAAAAAGTTTGTGAGTGAGTCTGTACCAATAACTTGTTCTGCCTTCAAGAAAAAAAAGAAGAAATAAAACTACAATCTGCTCACCACCCTCAGCTCTGACATTGGTTAGTTATTTTCAGTTCTTTCCAATTCCTACCAGAACCTTCTGTCCAGAAGTGAAACCCGATGAAGCGCTTTGTGCATCCCTTCAGAACAACTTGTCACAACCACCGGCATACTTGGCAACCCCCCATTAAAACCCCTTTTTAAATGAGAGCAGCATGTTGGGGGAGGGGGGGGGGGGGGATATAGTTAGGGAATGTACAAGGCATTCAAAAATATTCTTTCATAGTGAGGAGACCACAGGACGGGGCCTGTGCTGAGCTGGTCTGTGTGGTTGTGGGCCGGGGTTGGTACGCTCTCTATCTGAAGCCACATCAGAGCCCTGAGCCCTGTGTAATGTGATCTGGATGGGCAGAGGAGGGTTCCCCCTTGGATTCAGAAGAACCGCCGCTGAGGTGCAGTGCAGGGACGGGCGGTCAATGATGTAAGGCAGCTCTCGGTAACAAACAATTATGGCTGCGGGTATGGTGACTTTTTAACAGGATGTTTTCTGCCACCATGATGGCGGCGTGTGTGTCACCGTGTTGCCTACTTCTCTTTTTATTTCGCCATTATTTATCATTTTTGTCTTTATCAATCTTTTCTTATTTGTTGTGTATGTGATTAGCATGACCGGCAGTGGTGTATAGGAGGCTACATTCAACATCTAAACCTTTACAAAATATTACTCCATCACACTAAAAACCAAACTCAGCTGATAACAAACTACCACCAAATAGTGCATGTTGCAGCTAAGGATGAATGCACTAGCTTCATCCTTGATTTTTATGCACCCTGTCATTTTATCTGTTCACTGTCAAATTGTTTTGTATCCTGATAGCATGAACATGTTAATTTTCAAAGCCAAACTCTGTGTCCATGTTCTCAACAATCTCTCATGGATTGATGTCCTTTTCGGTTGTTGTCTTGCTCTGTCCTTCTGCCTCTCTCTATCCCATCTTTTTCTGCCCTTTCCTGCTTTCCTTTTTTAATCATCGTTCCCCTCCATCTCACTCTGCACTCCATCCCATTTCATATCTCTCTTTTCAAAATGTACTGAGGGCGAACTCTTGACAATAAGGGCCTGCTCTGAGGTGCATCTCTCTCTCTTCTTGTGTTCCCTGTGTTTACTCAAAGTCTAGAAGAGAGAGAGAGAGAGAGAGAGAGAGAGAGAGAGAGGAGAGAGAGAGAGAGAGAGAGAGAGAGAGAGAGAGAGAGAGAGAGAGAGAGAGAGAGAGAGAGAGAGAGAGAGAGAGAGAGAGAGAGAGAGAGAGAGAGAGAGAGAGAGAGAGAGAGAGAGAGAGAGAGAGAGAGAGAGAGAGAGAGAGAGAGAGAGAGAGAGAGAGAGAGAGAGAGAGAGAGAGAGAGAGAGAGAGAGAGAGAGAGAGAGAGAGAGAGAGAGAGAGACTTATTGTTAAAAGGAGTAAAGAGTTCGCCCTCAGTACATTCTGTAGTTAACTTTATATATTTCTAATGCTAATAATCACTGATTAATGTAGGTCACACTTTTTTGAGAGAGAGAGACTTTAAGAGTGCGATGCACTTAAACTCTACATTTTAACAGGTTTTCTCATTTAAAATAGACCTGCTTCTTTACAAATTGTATTAAACCACAATACAATTCATTATTTGAAAGTATAAGAATGTGCTTTTCATAAGAACAAGATAATTCTTTTTTTTTTTTTACTTCAGGGCTTCTGTGTCTCAAGGACACCGATGCAGCTGCGTAACAGTAACTGACTTCAGGCGTTATCCGTCATACAGAAAAGCATCTTATCCCCCCTGAGACCAAGCCAAACCACTTGTGGTAACCACCACTTATAACCATAAATGAGAGTCGAGAGGAAAACCAAAAGCTGTTTTTCCAGGTGTTTGGACTAAACTCCAGAATATAGTTTTCAAGTCCATCTGATGATCTCTGGCTAAAACCGTTCACTTCTGGCAAAAATGAGTTTTGTAACTTTTTGCCTTTTTGCCAACATGACTGCACACACACAGAAGCAAGAAGAAGTCTGTGCCATCTAAAGTTCTTATTTTTGTTGAGTATATGCAGCGTAACATTATAGACACAGTTTTGTGGCCACAGTAGAGCTTGTTTGAAAGGTCACCATGGTCCCAGATGATCTTTGTACTGTGTCTTGTTCAACATATTTAACCTCTTGCCCTCTGGTCCAGTCGGTTAGGGTTAGATTGAGTTTGACTGTTAAGGTTTCAGGTTAACATTTAAATGTCTCTGAGGATACAAAGACAACTTATCTGCAGATTGTTTTGTTCTTTTGATTAAGCAATCGTTTGGTCTATAAAGCCTCCGAAAAGTATAAATACACTTTTTGGACCTCTGGGAGCCAGCTGCCTTTTCTGCCAACGGTCAGCCGTCTGGTTAGTGTGCCTCGGCCTTAAGGATTAAATAGAAAATAGTTGTTTTAAAGGGTCACTTCCTAAAAACAAAGCATTTTCTCACTTACTCTTAAACGTACAATATGTAACTTTCTGCCGCTAGGGGTCTCAAAACCAAAACAATGGATTGTAAACACGGACTTTTAATGACGTTGATAAGTTGCGTGGCATTATGAGAGTTGTAAACAACTTCGCTGATTAGAATGCATCTTCGCACGGACAAGTTTAGCCACCCATTCAAATGTATTCACTTTATTCATGTCATTCTAATAACATAGCGGCATTTTCCCAACATAATTACGTTGTTCTTGATTCTATCTGTATTGGAAGCTGACCAGTTAGCTAGCTAGTGAGCCAGCAAGCTAACGTTAGCCAGCAGCTAAAATCACAGTGACTATCACAATATATTTCACATGTCACTGTCACCTTTTGGATAGTTTCACGGGGTTTGTTGTAACGCTAGCTAGCAACTCAACGAGGCTGAGAGACTGGTGTGGGTGGGGATTGCCGGGGGAATCTTCGGCCGGGACGGCCGATGGCCGATGTTCAGCAGCAGGACATCTCCAAGCTGCCCGGAACGATCTCCCCCTTCACTTTTCTTTAATCTTAACTATTCGTTTTGGTGCTTGTCTGGTTAATTTAGCTAACTGTAAAGACAGCTAAACGCGAAGGGGTGAGAAATTCGGCAGGGAGGAGATTTTCAGCACGAACACCGGTAGCTAGCGCTAACGGAGACGCAGCTAACACTAGCTATGGATGGCCGCTGTTGCGACTCGGATCTGGGTCTGGGTCTGATGTGGTCTGTTTCCCGATGCTTCATTAAACTGCCGTTAGTGTCGTAAGCACCCGGCACTGGAGTTAAGTGCTGTATAGTACTTATACTGTATGGATTGCTGTAATGGTGGCTGTCTGTTGGCTGGCTGTGGGCTAAGCTACATATCCCGGCTGTGTTGTCAGCTGTTATCCCAGGCAGGCAGACCGGGTGCTAGCTGGCTAAATTAGCATTAGATTAGTCATCGATATATAGCTACAGCTAACGTTAACATTACTGGTAAACTCATTCGTGGGTTAGCCCAGCGCTGCATTTATCCGTGGTGAAACAATCATGCTACCAATAACTTTATGAGTGTGTTGAACGATGTGGTAACCGTATAATGTTATCCACCAAGCATTAGCTAGCTAGCATTAAGTTAGCTACTTGTCAACCAACACATTGTAGTAACGTTAAACTGGATCGATATTGATATGTATCAATAAATAAGATATCTGCTGTATTACTGTGTTGCAAAGTGGCATGTTATCAATCACAAAATGATGCTGTGTGGCAGAAAAAGCAGTATTATGGTTAGGAGTATTTTGTTCTGTGATGTATGATTTACAATTACGCTCAAACGTATCATCTGGGTGCCGTATTTTGAAGGAAGTTACGAGTAACTAGAGGGTGAAAGGTTATATGACCCCACTGACAGGCGACTAGGAAGGAAAGGAAACGTATCGTGTCTGAAAATAAAATAACAGATTTCTCTGGGTTTGAAGTTTGGTGGAAACATTTGGGAGAGTGTAACTACACATCTCATAAAAATATATAACATAGGTATGGTCGTTTTTAGACATTTTAATGCAGAAATGTTACATATTGTACCTTTAAGTATGTATAAATCCTAATCCTAAACAGCAGATACTGTTTGTGTGTGTCCAAGACGAATTTCCTTTGGGACAATAAAATCCATCTTATTTTATCAAAACCTTGTCACATAAAATTAAAACTTATCTGAATGAATAAAGGTCTAAATGAAATGTTTTTTTTGTAATTTCTGCGATGAACCAACCCTTTCTAATGTACTAAAATCTTGGCCCATGTTCCTTTTTTGAATTGAAGTTTGCATTCTGCCCATCAGGGTTCAAAATTAACTTTTTTGTTCACCAGCCAAATGGCTAGTGAACGTTCAAATGTTACCAGCCACTCAATAGATTGCCATTGTTTGTTTTTTTGGCTGGTGAGTGAGCATTTGGCTAGTAGATGATCCTAATTTTAAACCCTGCTGCCCATACAAATTAAACAAGTGGAGCAACAGATCTTAGACCAAGAGCCGGGACTTTTTGCGGCATGTGGTTGAAGCGGTGCTATGGTTACGGCACGCCTGCTCTGTTTCCTCACTGCTGCACTGCCGTGTGGAGAGGGGACCAGCCCAGCAGGTGGGCCAAGAGAGAGGTAGAAAGAAGAAAGGTACAGTAGAGAGAGAGAGAGAGAGGAGAGCCGGGGCTGCTGGTAGGTGGGGCACACTGCACATCCACAGGGATCGCTCCAGCCGCTGGGGTAAAAGGAATTAATCAGACAGAATAAATTAGGACATGAAAGGAGAGAGAGGGAGACAGAGCAGCATCCATAATCTCCCTCTACACTTCCATCCATCCATCCATCACTATCATTTCCTCTATCTACACATTCATCAATCTCTTCTGTTCTTTTGGCCTTTTGTTCTTCTGAAACAAAGTCGATTAGTCTGTCCATAGAAGAGTTAATCGTCACTATTACTATAATCACTATTCACTATTATTATTATTATTATTATTATTATTATCAGTCAATCATTACAGCAATTTTTAATGATAAATGGTGAAAATTCACTGGTCCCAGCTTCCATTCTGGTTTCAAATGTGAATTGTTTGCTCGTTTTCTTCATCTCCTAAGATAATACATTGAATATCTTTGGAGTTTTGGACTGTTTGTCAAAGAAAACCTCTTCCCTTCACCTTTCCTCAAGCCGGCATTAACTCAAGTGGGCTTCATTGATGGAAATGCACTTTTTGCCAAAGCACACGCAACACATAGCACTGACTCAGTTTGCAGTCGTGACAGTTGGACTGTTGGAACATTTGATTCTGAAATATATTAGCAAATCATCTGATCGTGGAGACTGTTCTCTATTCTGTAGAGACCTTGATTCTCTAAAAGACCTTTCAAGGATTTCAGAAATATTATCTTTTCATCAACTTTTTCACAATAAAGAATTTAAGGTTAAACTTTTTCTTTTCTACCATGAGTGTTGCAGGGTTAAGAAAGTATATAAAGCAGTAGGCGAAGCACAGATCAAGCACTGTCAACTAAAAACTGAAGTTGAACTAGCAAAACATTCCAGGTATTGTCATGAATGTAGGTCTTCACCCAGTTTTGAAGTTTGTAATGGTCAAAGGTCACCATTTTGGGCCTTTGCCCTCCACCTGAAGATGAAGAGTAGTGTCACCACGCATCAAGACTTCTGAGAAGACCCTTTAAGTGGTTTGTGTCAGCCCCCAGTGCGGACACTGGTCATCAGTGCTGATAAGTAACCTGTTCTCAGAAGTGTTTGTTGCAACGGCCGTAATCTTTGGTGAAGGATGGTTTTAAAAACGGTCCTGTTGGACTGCTTGATCTCTCTGAGAGACAATGAAAGGAAGGAGCTGATTGGCCTCGGGGCTCTAGTTTGTCCCTGATGTCATCTGAAGGCTCCCCTCTTGCAGTTTGTATGCTTGTCGGTTTGTGTGCCTTCTGGTTGGGTCTGAATTGATGTCCCCTACTTTGTCCTCCTTTTGTCCTCCTGAAACAATAGCAACAGACAAATAATCTAATCTATAAATCATTGTAGTCAGTTTTAAGCAAAAATGTCATACCTTCTCTGATTTCAGTTTCCTAAAGACGAGGAATTACTGCATTTCTCTGTTTCTCATCATTGTAAATAGAATATATTTGGGTTTTGTCAGACAAGACTTTTGAAGATGTCAAATTGGGCTCTGGGATATTGTGATTTCGTGGATTAAATGATTAATGGAAGAAAAAAAAATTGACCGATTAATCAATAATCCTAATGCTAAATCAGAATGTACAGTAATATTACTGAAATAACTATCCAAAGCTTTATGTCTCCCTTCACCTGAAAAGAAATGCATTATTGATAAGAATGTTTGACGTCATGGACACAGATGTCGATTTGGCTCTGTTGCTACCTCCGCTGCCGGCCAAATTGCGGAAAAACTCTGTCCTCTAATTGTCCGTACAGAACAGCGAGGCAGAATACCGGCGTAACACTCCCGACATGAACAGGCTGTGCGAAAGTGTCTATAGTGAGGTCAATACGCTGAATAAAGTTTACATAAATGTTTATTAATTTGCAAAAAAAGCCTGCCCACTCCCCAATTACACACACACACACACACACACGCGCATGCATGCATGAATGCACGTATGCAAGAACACGCCCAGTGCATGCAAATACCCCACACAAACACATGCACACACATACCATCGTCCACTGCTGCCACACACACACCACTGGAACATCTGGGCCGTGGCCATGATGAATCAGTAACCACTGCTTGTTACTTACAGACAGAAACACTTTGTGTGTGTGTGTGTGTGTGTGTGTGTGTGTGTGTGTGTGTGTGTGTGTGTGTGTGTGTGTGTGTGTGTGTGTGTGTGTGTGTGTGTGTGTGTGTGTGTGAAAACGCATATCCAAAAAATATTCCTGTTTGGGTTCGAGGATGTTGAGGCCATTGAGTACACTCTGCCCCCCAGCTATTTCTTTTGCATGGCCTTCAATTCTCCCATAACGACGAGGGATGAGATTATTTTGATACAAACATCAAAGCAGCAGATCAGACAGAGAGCAGCGTGCACGTGAGGAGAACCGGTGGCCCAAAGGGCAGAAAGCATGTAAGCTGATTGAGTTGTCTGCTTCCCCAAAACTTGAGTCACCCAACAGTTGGCCTACATGTAGAGTCAGCCATGTACGACCGCCTCAATGCCCTGATCGCTACAAACACACAGAAAACACAGGTGAGTCAAATACACCGTGTTTGGTGTTTTAAATCCCCCAACGTCTCCTTCCAGGCAGCGCGGCAATGGTTATGTTTAGGGTTAAGGTTGGGGTTAGCTGCCTGGAAGGTGACGTTGGAGGCTTAACACACCATCGAGCCAAATGCACTGCTAGGAACAGGAACCATCAAATTTTTTGGCGAAATGATTAATCTATCGTCAAACTAGTTGCCAATTTATTTTGTTTGATTAATGGAACAATTGTTCCAGCTCTTAATTGTTTGACTTTTTTTGGTAGCATTGTGGGACAGCGATTTTTGAGAGCATGCTAAAATATTGTAAATTTTTTTTAAACTGAAGGGAAGGAAAACAACTGGCTTGATCTACATTTAGGGACGCCCCCTGAAAGTCCATGAGGAGAACCTCTGTCGGTGACCCCTCAGTCGACTTGAAATACTTTGAGCTGTTGTTTTTGACATTGCCACAGACCCCTGATGTACTGAGGACAGTCCGCCCCCTTGACAGCCGTCCCTCCACACAGGGAGCATCAAGTCCACAGCCCCGGGATGTGGCGAGGTCCGGGTGAGGGGTGCTGTAAAGCTCACAGCTAGAGCCGCAAGCCATCTTCACCCCAAGCCTTTCCAAGCTCACCTGGAGCACCGCCACGAGTAAATGCGGAGAGACGAATGGATCCTCCCTGACATGCCGTGTTGAATCCCCCCGGGCAGACTGTGTGGACTGTGCCACCTGTTGAGGTTAAAAATATGTTCAGATCATTATGAAACTGAGGCGGGCGACATTTGTCCGGATTTGACTGTTTTGTGAACTGAAACTTGTGCCATTGGATATTCTGATTGATTTAAAAAAAAAAAAGAAAAAAGGAATGAATAGTCAAATCTTCATATTGAACAGCCTAATCTGATTGATATCGAAAAATCAAATTCAGGTATAACCCTAATTATATTATCTGTGTATATCTCTATCTGAAAAGAAACCGTGACCTGTGTGATTCTTTTCTTGTGGTATTCGGTGGCCATATTTGTGTCATAAATAGATACTGGGACACAGAAAACGCATCAGTGCATGTTTTTTTTTTTTTTTTTTAAATGCGTGGTGGTATTTTCCATTTGGGCACATGGTCTGGTATTTAGTCTGAGCTGATGAGTGAAAGCTGTCCTCAGCAGCCGTAGGAGAAAGGTTTCACAATGAGTGCACGATAGATGTTCTCAGTCATCGCAGCAGGGGACGGGACCACATAACCTCCGGCCAGGATGGCAGTCACCCTGGGGATCTTTAAGGAGATAGAAGAAAGAAAGAAAAGCTCTGAGGCCGGGCATTTCCTTCCCTCATACAATACAGTAGGTAGGAGGAGATTCGCTGAGAGGTCACTCTCGAGGCTAAAAACATTCATCCCAAACCGCAGCCACCAGATAAATCTGGTCAGATAATCACAGTTGTGAAAGTTTGACATTTCACACTGGAAACAATCCCGACTAACTTGTCTGAGAATAAATGCAAACACAGAGCGCTTTTCCACCACGGCGAGTCTCTTTTTTTTTTTTGACAATACTGTTATCAAACCGCTAGATTTTATTTTTTTCCGTCTGCTAACTGGCTCCCACAAGACAGACATATATGGCTGTGGCCTGTAGTAGTCGTATCTATTGTTTGAGCAAACCAAACCCTGGAGGAAGTTTGTCTCAAAGAGGATTTATGTCCTCTGTGGTCTCCTCATTTCCTCCTGACTCCCTGTGTCAATATTTTTGTTGCGGATGATTGCCCAGATGTCACAAACAAGTTGTTAATTGTGGAACTTTCTGATAGAAATAAACAAGTACACCATTAATTAGCTCCCTTTAGGACCGTTCATTAGAGGTCATTTCTGCAGAGTGAAGCCGTCACCACAGTCTAGAAGAGAAAGTTGCCTGTTTGTCTGTCTCCGTCCGCTCATTATCAAAGCGATAACTCATCTCTAAATGGCATCGCAACGGTTGGATTTGATTTTGCACCCAGACATATCCATGGCCCGGAGCCAGCTGGAGCCGAGCAGAGTGTTGTCTCTCATAAAGGGGATTTCACACCACATCGAGCCTGAGCTGTGATGTCAGAATACGTGTGAAAAGTGAATCTGCACTCTCTCCTGTCTCTCTTCTCTCTTTCTCTCAAGTCTGGCCAAGACTACTACTTGTTTTACAACTGCTACTACTGCTACAACCATTATGTCTAGTCTAATCTTCTGCTACTGCTGCAACTCTATTGTTATTATTTACACCCGCAGTGTTGGTAAATGTAACAAGATAGTATTATGTAGGGCTGCAACTAACGATTATTTTCATAGTCGATTAATCTGTTGATTTTTTTTTTTTTTTCTCGATTAATCAATTAGTTGTTTGGTCTATAAAATGTCAGATAATGGTGAAAAACGTGGATCAGTGTTTCCCAAAAGCCCAAGATGACGTCCTCAAATGTCGTGTTTTGTCCACAACTCAAAGATATTCAGTTTACTGTCACAGAGGAGAGAAGAAACTAGAAAATATTCACTTTTAAGAGGCTGGGATCAGAGAATTTTGACTTTTGTCTTAAACTATTACTCAAACCGACTAATCAATTGTCAAAATAGTTGCCGATTTAATTTAAGAGCTGACAACTAATCGATTAAACGATTAATCGTTGCAGCTCTAGTATTATGCATACATAAAAACATATGCATAAAAACGCTGTGCAAGAAAACTGGGAAATGAAATAACATCAATAATGAATCCGAAAGGATGGAAACGCAATTGTAGGCAACACATTATAATAAATACACTTCAAACTTTTTATACATTTTCTGTAAATTTTGGTTCGCAATATAAAAATCTAAAAGATTTAGATTTCGATCCAAAGCCTTCTTTATACTGCCTGTAACAACATTCTGGTGGATAAATGCTGACTCCACTGTTCGATATTTATTATTGCCCTAAAAGAAGTACAATTTGAATAACTTGACTGTAAACAATTATAATATTGGAATCAGCTAATTGTATATCTAGCAAGTAGATATATAAACTTCCCTGAGATTGCTGAAACTCCCAAATCCCCCCCCCCCCCCAAAAAGAAGAAGATCTTACTGGTAATCTAGTTGAAGTAGGAGGAAAAGTGGTGGTTAAATAAAAACAAAGTGCCCTTCATCCTAAAGGTGTAAATAATGATCAGATTATACACCTCTTTCCTGTTGTGATCCAAACAATTATGTTTTTTCATATCAAAATCAATCATTGTTGTCAGTGAATGTTAAATTTGGGTGTAGTATTCATAGTAATATGTATATATATATATATACACACACACACACACACACACACACACACACACACACACACACACACACACACACACACACACACACACACACACACACACACACACACACACACACACACAAGTGTTTCTGTCTGTAAGTAACAAGCAGTGGTTACTGATTCATCATGGCCACGGCCCAGATGTTCCAGTGGTGTGTGTGTGGCAGCAGTGGACGATGGTATGTGTGTGCATGTGTTTGTGTGGGGTATTTGCATGCACTGGGCGTGTTCTTGCATACGTGCATTCATGCATGCATGCGCGTGTGTGTGTGTGTGTGTGTAATTGGGGAGTGGGCAGGCTTTTTTTTGGGGGGGGGGGGTGTTTGGCCCTTTTTTTAAACATAGCTGTGTTGTTATGGTTGCCTGGGCTTTGATGTTGCCCAAACCTCCAACTAAGAGGCTCTTATTTTGGACTCCTGACTCTGGAGAAGGCAATGACTTCCAGATTGGCAGGCCTACTCACTACTCATGACGGGTAGAGCAGGTCACCCTGGTGGTACTGGGGGCAATGTTGGATGTAAATCTATGAAAGCACCGGACTCTGACACCAGAGTACAGAGATTGAGCTGCATCCAATGAGTTTGATTAAAACACTTCAAGTTAGGAAAAGATAATGCTTTTGGTTAAATATTTATACCACAATCTTTTCCTAAACTTAACCAAGTGCTTTGAGTAGCCTGAACATAACCATAAAACCTTTTCCATATGAACATTTTGCATTGGCGGTGAGCAGTTTGCAGATGAGTTCAATATCAATGTATTTTCACTATGTCCGTATAAAGAAATGTAATCCAGACAGCGTTACTTTTCTTACAAAACGTATTTACTAATGCAAATTTGTTGTGTATGAACATAATGTCTCCGAGTAAGATTGTGTATTAAAGAGAGTATTTAAGTAGCAGTGGAGGAGAAAATTGGAAATATAAAAGTACTCTGGTTGAAGAGTTACAGTATGAGACGTGTTCCATTTCAATGTATTCTCAAGTCATCGTGCTAACATATTTGACAACACAATGCAGCTTTAGACCATAGCAAAAGAGCATTCATTTTATGTATCAAGGGATAGAAGGGGGACATACCAAGTCAAATAATAATAATAATAATAATAATAATAATAATACTAAAATGGCATCCTGTATAGCCTTTTCCTTTCAGCAAAGAGGGGCACCATTTCTTTTCAGAGTCATTTTAATCATATGAATGTTTTCTTAGTCATACGGGACAGTTTCAGAATTGGTCTAACCAATGTCAAGCAGTTCAGGTATTTCCCACAGCCATGCCGTTTTACTTCATATACATTATGTTTCCTCCTGGGAGTCTATATAATCACATGAAATATCGATAAAATCTAATATCAGTCTAATCTATGCCAAGAGTTTCAATGGGATCAGATGCTCCGTGAGATTTTTAGTTCTCTTTCATATGGAGTTGCCACCTCATCTTCTCCTCTTGCTTGCATTTTGTCTTTCTCTTTCTGTATATCTTGTCTGGGTTTCTGTCATTCTTTTTTTTTTTTTTGCACTTTCTCTCTGCATGCAGGTGTGGGGAATTTTACCGCGCTGTAGACAGTTTTTCCCCCCTGTTCACCCACAAACCTGTGTGTGTGTGTGTGTGTGTAACCTTGACATTCAAACCAAGGATAATTTGATCATCCATACTGTTGAAATTTAAAGCAATAGTTGATAACATTTAGAATATTTTCCAAGTTCCACCACAACCAAAGGAATTATTCCCTAAAAGGTGCGACCAGTTTCTCATTTCTAGAGTGGTACATTTGTTGTAACAGTTAATTCATGTATCTGGTTTGATTCACACACTAAAACACGATTTATTTAAGTGGTTGTTTTCATTTCTCTTTGACGGACGCGTTAAGTGCAACCTCAATTCATTTGACAAAACATGGCGCCCTTGAGCTCAGATGTCTTTGTGAGAAAGGTCTTTCCTGCAAAGCAGTTTGATTGCAGCCACTTGAAAGGATTGCAGAGAACAAGGTGAATCCACCATTAATTCCCAGCAACTGTGCGTATTTTTGAATTTTCTTTATTTCCTCCACAATAGGGCAAGGATGACCGTGAAAGAAAGAGAATGAATGAGTGTTTTAAATGTGTCATCTCTGTGAAATTTTAGATTAAAGACACTAGACTCAAAAGCACTCTGGAGGGGGGGCAAAAGGGAGGGCACTTTAATTTCCGCTTCAAATATATAAAGAGACAGATCTACTTAGTCTGTCATCTAAAAGCTAAAGAATACATTAGAGGTCATGTGTGTGCATGCGTGCGTGTGTGTGTTCGTTCAAAAGCATGCAACTGCGTTTCTTTGCGCAAATGTTCATATGATATGCATATGTGCGCGTGTCAGGGTCAAGGTGGAGGGCCATCGTTACAAACAAGTGACGTCTGAGATCCCATTAACTCTTGTATTCAGCAGTAGATTTCTGTTCAAATAGAGTGGAGATAAAAGACAGCAACAATATGCTGATAAATCAAAGGCCTTTCAAGTGAAATTAGACTACAGAGAGACTGAGGGCTACATGTACGATTACCTGACGCACTTAAAAAGGTGTTGATATCTAATTGAAATCTTTAAAGTAATCGCGTCTTTGAAGTAATTACATCTTTGATGTAATCAACAAACAGGAGATTTATTATTCAGTGCTGTTGCAGTTGGGGTTTGGTAGTGGGTTTATTCATGTTTATGGCTAAATACATGATAAATGTATGTACAGTGATACACAGCATGCTACGACTCTTTCAATGTAGTGTGTAAAAATGTGTCAAACAGCCACCAATATGCACCAACTACTGTTTCTTGACCATTGAAGACATTGTGTAACAAATGTTCAAGTTATCTTGTATCTGTTTTCTCGTAAGCAAAGTTATGTTTACACTCAATGTTTCTTGCTAAAATGCATTGTGTGTATGCTCAATGTCTGACAAAAGTATTGAATGCATTTCCGTCCTCCCTCTTTTTAATTGTGCATTGTTTGCTACCTTGCAGTCTTCTTTATATAATAATAATTTAAAAAGATAAAATAAAGAAGAATTTGTAAAGATTTACAAAGAATATGTTTACGGTATTTACCATCTAACTGGGATGTTTTGGGACGGATTGGCGGAGATCTGCTATGGACAAAAAACAGTGATACACTGGTAAGAGCAAATTACGTTTAACCATGTATCCAGCTAATTTAAATAGCTCACATTACAGTATTTTGTGAACAGTTAACTACATTTAATATTTTATGTTGCTTTTTTTTTTTTGCGGGTTGCAAATGTTCTAACAAAGCAAGTTCCTTCCTGAGACCAATTTGCAGATCCACCGGCTTTGTGACTGGAGCTTAGCACCGCCCAAGATGATTGTGATTGGTTTAAAGAAATGCAAACAACCCAGATCATTTTCTTCTCCTATCCAGGAGTGTATGCATGGAGGGGCCAGACCTTACTCTGCAGCGCTGTGGAGATAGGTCTGGCAAGCGAGACTAAATGTGTCATAATCACTCCCGAATGGCACTAGGGACAACACAGCAGGATGATACACTGGCTAATTGCTGCGTCATGACGTGTCTGTCTTATTTCCCAGTGTCAATTTCCATTGATGCTGCAAAAAAAACAGCAGTTTTATCACATTCGCTCCCCAGCACATCCTTGCTGCCGTACCTTGACTTCTTTTTGTGTCTCTACAGTAAGTCCAGTGTTTTTTCCGTACTCGCAGTATATATATTCCAGATTGGAATTGTCTGTAGTGAACACAGATAGTGAGGTAATTTAAAGAATATCAGGGGATATAGAGGGAAACATTTCTAGGTGGGCACACCTAGCCAGTCGCTGCCGAAATTAGGTGCGACTCATGTATGTAAAAAATGTGTGAAGCAGACCTTTTTACCCCTTAAGACTTCCCTAACAACACTTTTTGTTAAAAAAAAATGTTGGGCTTTTATGGCCTTTAATTGATAGGATAGCATGAAGACAGGAAAGGGGAGAGAGAGGTGGGACGACACGCAGCAAAGGCCCGCGGGTTGGATTCGAACCGGGCCACTGCCAAGGACTCAGCCTACACGGGGCGCACACTCTACTTGGTGAGCTGGAAGTTGCCCCGTCCTAACAACACTTCTGAAAGAGCACATAATTAGTGCTTCCTATAGGCAGATGTACCCTCATGCATATTATTTTCCTATTTAAAAAAAATAAAAATTTGAACACCCTGTATTTAATATTGATTTGTACTACGAATTTATTTTCTGACAATTTATGTCAGCCTGCAAGGGTGGGTAACTACTCCTGTAAATTAAAGGGTTAGTGAACTTTTCCTGTGTGTGTGTGTGTGTGTGTGTGTGTGTGTGTGTGTGTGTGTGTGTGTGTGTGTGTGTCTTTTCTGTTACCAAAAACATAGCTGCGAGTTTACGTTTCAAAGATGCAAAAGTGTTATTTGATCTTTTTCGAGTGTGTGTGTCCTTCACATGCATGTACACACTTGTCTGTTTCAGCTAAGGTAATTATGTGTAAGTTCTGTGAGTTGTATGTGTGTGGTGGGGTGAGGAGGAGGGGGGATTTTTTTAAATACAGAGGGGTTGATAATTATGGGTTAAATGAGTGCTCTCAGTCAGCCTCCCTGAGTGTGTGTAAAAAAAGGAAGGCGCAGTGAAAGCCACTTCAAGGCCGGCTAATTACCCCGAGGAAGAGAGGAAACATAAATGGACGATTTTGCGGCTATAATGTTACAGCAAAATGGCTACATCGACCTCAGCACGTGAAACGGAGCCACAACTTCTTCTGAAGGCTCCTAGCAGCCCTGTACAGATGTGTGTGTGTGTGTGTGTGTGTGTGTGTGTGTGTGTGTGTGTGTGTGTGTGTGTGTGTGTGTAGAATCAGTCAAAACAGAACGTGTGTTTGTGCATGGGTCTGCACAGTGCTGTAGGTGAGGTGTAATTTGTGTGCAATAATTCACATGTACTCTGGAGAGTGTGTGTGTGTGTGTTGTTGAATACTAATGTTTCTGCAGGTGTTACGTCAGGCAGGTGTTGTATTGGTTTCCAGTGGTGTACACAGTGGTTTTAAGTGTACAGTTAGTCTTTTTATGTCACATGTGAAAACTCATTTACATATGTGTTGCAGTCACAAACACAGATTCTTTACATTCAAGGCTCAGTCAGATTTTTATGTCACGTAATCTCTATACTCATAGCACTCACTACTGATGCGAACTACCCAGTTTTGGGATTTTCCCTGAAAAATGTTGTGTTGCATCATTTCCTTTGGCAGAAATGAATTCAAAACCTTTGATTCTTGTTATATGCAGTACAAAAGATCAGCAAAATGTGTATCTGAGAGCCAAATGCTTTGAAGGCAGCAGAGTCATTAGAAACACATCTGACCCACATGACTTAATGTTTGATAAAGTGACATGGCAACTTGTGTCTACGAGGGACATTGAGATGATTTTGTTGTCTGACGGGCCATTTTGTCAAAATCTTTGCATATACCTTAACCTACAAGGCTCCTCCCAGTAGGTGTACAACCGCTTTCAGTTTTACCTCCCACCTCTCAGCCTGACATCTCACCTCCCAGCTCCCTCCTTCCAGCAGGAGGTGGGGGCTATGAGCAGGGAGCTGGTGGCACTCGCTCCTCCTCCTCCATCTCTGAGGGCTTCTTCAGGTTATAATGAATGCAGACCACCTTATCTAAAACCTCACCACCACCTCAACCCTGCTCCCACACTACCTCCTACACTGCACCTCCTCCCCCACCCTCAAACCTCCCACCCTTCGGCTCTCTAGTACAGAGGCAGTGTGTTTTGTTTTCATGTCTTGACATTAAAAGCAGTTTAGCGGTTTGATCTTAGTTCCACACCTAGCAGTGTAGCATACACATGAGGGTCAGTTTGTGTGTGTGTGCGTGTATGTCTGGCCAGTGTGAGAGACTTTCAGATATTGATGGATAGGAAAGGAGCTGTTGAAAGTGTGTGTGCTTGTGTTAATGTGGAGTGTAGCGTGTGGAAGCTCTGCCTTTAAGTGATAAGGTATTCACTTTGTAACTCAGCAGGAGGCCCAGCAAGTAGTACCAGATCTGCCCCTCTGTAGTGCACTCCATGCACACAGACACTCATGCAAATGGATCTACACACACACACACACAGGCGTGTCCATCTCAGTTTACAAAATAAAATAACTTAAAGTTTTCTCCAGAGATATTCATATACATGAAAATCGGCGCCTCTGCCAAGCTTTCAAAGACTTAATACAGCTTGGACACACACACACACACACACACACACACACACACACACACACACACACACACAAATATATCCATCCTTGCACATCCACCCACTCAAAAACACATTCACACTCGCACAGAAAGACACATATTTATACTCGCCTCCCACAGAAATAGTTAACACTGCCCAGTCTGCACACACAAAAACACATGGCATGGTTCAAACATACGCAGTGTAAGCCCGTTCAAGGCTGCCTGTTTCGCTGCCTCCAACATTGCGAACCACTGTGACATATCGTATGTCAGCCAGCATGCTGTGAGCATTAGCAATAACTGGATTTCACGTAAGTTATTGAAAGCCATTTGTAAACAGAAACATGAAAGCAAACCAGCTCGCACGCAGCCTCACTTGATCATCAAAGGCTTATCGATCAAATGGACCTCCGCCTCCTGCTCCTCCCTGCTGCACTAAAAACCTATGGGAGCAAAGAATAGCGCATCTTGTTTGTTCCACACCAAATTTAAGATGTCCAGCTTTCTTTCTTTCTATTTTTTGTTTATGTATGTATGTATGTATGTGTGTGTGTGTGTGTGTGTGTGTGTGTGTGTGTTCAGTTGGATGTTTGTATCTGCGAGCAAATGACATTGGCATCATTGTGTATCTGTGTTATCTTTCATCTTTAAACAACAGTGATTCAATTAAGAGAAGAGAAGAATTGAGATTTGTCTAATTCATTTCATGTTGGTTTCTGGTTGAATTTGTCTTTTCAAGCAAATGAAGAAGAGGAGAACATGCATCGTTGTGATGTTCTTTGATCCTCTCCTGTAGTCTGTGGCTAAATGACTTATCTTAAATCTTGAAATACAATTGCCAAACATCCTAGTGATTACTATAATAAAGATTGTTGTTGTTGTTGTTATGAGTTTCCCTTTGCTGAATTTGTGATCTCTCATGTGGTGGAAAATTCTTTTTTTATTATTATTATAGTAAGTCTTGCATCCTGAAATAGTCTAAAAGCATAAAACATATTGGCATTTATTTAATTGAAGTGTATTTAATTGAGGTATTTAAATCAGTCCTGCATCCTGGATTATTTCAACCCGGGTCTTAATTTAATCATTTTACCTATTGTTTCTATCCATGATAACATTACACTCAACACTTGAATTGCTAAGATATGGAAAATGAGTCCTCAACAATTCAGTCAGTGCAAAAACAGCGTATGAATTCATTATAATCTAAATTGATTTTGTATCATTGTGTCTCGTCAACAGTCCAACAAAGTGTCGGTGGTGCAGCAGTCTCATGGGATGCATCCGCTGACGTCCCTCCTGCCCTACAGCAACGAGCACTTCAGCCCAAGTCCTCCACACCTGCCCACAGACATGAGCCAGAAGACAGGTAAGAGAACACACACGCACGCACGCACGCACGTGCGCACACACGACAGAGCTTTATGTAAACACACATATTGTAGACATGGATACAGTATAACACACACAGCCATCATTGCTGATGTTGTATTATTGTTGAAATACAGAACTACACACAATTAAGAGGTCTCTCTCTCGCACACACGCACGCACATAGTAAACACAGATATACTCCAGACAGCTGCTGAAATGTTGAAATCCTCCTCCACATACACACTGCAATCTGTTTCATTCGTCACATTGACACAAATGCAGCACACACACAAGCGTAATCTAACAAATACATATTCCTGTTTTCTTTCTATTTCTATACCCCTCTCTTACACACACACACACACACACACACACACACACACACACACACACACACACACACAGTGTGTGAAGTGGCAGTACCGGCTCCGTCAGCCTGTGGCGGTTCCATGGCTGCTCTGAAGTGGCCTGCTCCTCTGAAGGGACCGCCACACACACACACACACACACACACACACACACACAAAGATGGAAACAATTAGTGACAATCGCACACGCCATCGCTGCAGCACACACAAGGTTCTCCTTAGCAAGCGCTGTGCATACAAACACACACTTGAAAGTCACAAACAAACACACCCTGACATTTAAACACTGTAGGATTTTTGCCTTTCAAGAGGCGGAGCTGAAAGGGCAGCAGCGTTGGTTGGTCCATCTGTCTCGCTGTACGTCTCACATTTTGCAGTACAGATCAAGATGTCTAAACTGCTGACCACATTACTTTTGAATTTGTTTAACATATTCCTGATCCCCAGGGGATTTTGGCAACCTCATCCTCTTTCGTCTGGCGTCACTAGCCAAAATCATTTAGCACATTCATGGTCCCCAGAGGACTAATCATATATGTATTAAAGGTGAGCGCCACTGATTCTACACATTGTCTGTTTTTCGATCTTGGGGAGTGTCAGTGCAAAAGTTGTAAAAAAAAATCCTGTTTTGGCTCCAGAGGGAGCTGCGCAAAATCTGATAAATTGGTTGGTTGCGGCTGAAGACTACAAGTTAAAAGTTAAAAAAAAAAAAAAAGATTCAACCTTTGCTGGTTGTCCATTGATCTCGAGGTTGGTGGTTCAGTCCCAGGCTTCTCCTTTTCACATAGTGTGTGTGTGTGTGAGTGTGTGTGTGTGTGTGGCCATTTAATGTAACATCTGTAAAACTATGTACAAGGCACCTCAAAGGACTAAACCTAAAAATGCAACGTTAGTTTTTTGTTTTTTGCGTGACATCATCTCAGTACACAGCCTTTTGTAGGAGCTAATACAGTAGTTTCAGGGAAAGAGACACTAATGCACATGTGCCGTGGGCTGCACAATAAGGGGGGAAACAAATGTTGGCATATGTGCTGGATGAGCAACTTTCATTGCATTGGAATGAATGGATTTATACATCCACGAGACTTAACACTTTTATTTTGGACCTGAGCTTTGCCATGACATTTATTATACATGTATTGGTAATTTTTGGATGTAATCCAGTGTAATTCCCTAGTTTAACAGTGTAGTTTATGAACGACACTGCAGATTGGAGTCATTGCTTGCTAACAGTGAAAACTGTCTTAGTCATTTGGCAGGGGTCAGCAACATAACTCAATATTTAATAAAGCTGATAACCATGAAATTGCTCCCTGGCATGGTTCAATTCATTGGTCCTCTAACACTGCCTGGGTTTTCCTCAGACACTTCAGAGAGTTTCTCAGTTTCTGAGTCTGAACGATAATTAAAGAATTTTGACAGTGGATGACGAGGAAAGCAAGTAGCTTTTTTTCAGAGAAAAGTGAGAAAACAGTAGGAGAGAAAGAGGTTGATGGCAAAAGAAGAAACTTCAATTGAACAAGCCTTTTCTTGGCTCTGATAAGATATTGGAGTGTGACTTCAGGCAATCTTCTGTCTGCTCTGTCTGGAAACCCCCTTTATCCTACAAAAACACTCCCCTTGTCTGGTCTAGACTCTTTGTATGTGTGTGTCCATGACTGACGCTAGCATAGTGACTCAGCCCTTAATGACAGACTGAGCCACCTGCTTCTAACACACACACACACACACACACACACACACACACACACTGCTGCACATAACCTTCCTCACACCGTCTCACCTGAATTCTTACTACGTTGTTCAGTACAGTGTTTTCACGCACATGCACACATACCACCTTACCTCACTCTCATATCATTCGTCAGCTCCTCACAGGTAGGGGTTATCTCATCAGTGATGTCATTTTTCGGCACAGCTATTTACTCTGCTGTCTTCAAACTGTTCTACTGCATCGCTGAGCTCAACATGGATCAATATGGTTCTATATCTGTTGGCAGAAAGTCAGAAGATTAAAGCTAAAGTATGATAAGAAGTGTGATGAAAGCTGATCTGAGGTTTTTGAGCACTGGAAAGCATGAAAAAACGAGCAGTGTTATGTTTTAGAGATGTAGTGTACTTTATAACTGAAAAGCTGGTGTTTTGGCCCACCTTTCTTATAATTCAAATGTGTGACATTTCATAGAAATAGTAACAGGTTTTAGCAAGTTTAGAACACCAGTTCCCAAAGCTTTTGGCTCGTGACCCATCAACGGTCAACTTGCCTTGTCAGTGGATGCATGTGTCTGCAAGTTGTGACCAGTTCAACCAAAGACAGATTGTCCTTTTGTCTATTTCTATATTTGAATAATCTTTGTAAGTTCTAAAAAGGTGAAACGATCCTTGTATTCACATTCGCAAACATTTGAGAAAAGTCAGAGAAATAATGAGAATTTTGTAAGCAGAAATGGTATTATTCTTGCTTTTTTTCTGCTGTTAATCATCTCGCAACTCCACTGATTCATCTTTGGTTTGGAATCACTAGTTTTGATTCTACTGTTCTATAGAGCGCAGTCTATCGGGGGCCTGTTTGACACAGTCATGCTTTTGCTTTAATTTGATTGTTCCAAGGTTGAAGAGAGCATACAGTGGCCAGCAAGGGACACAGTCTGAGAATAGGCAAAGGCCAAACACTTAGCTGAGGCATTCAAAATCAATGGTAATATGAACACAGGTGTGACATTTATGTACCTTGGTAAACACCCTTCTTTTTGGTCTTGGTCATTCAAAAGCAGCCTGTATTCAGTCTGTTTGGCTGCAATATGCCATGTTTACCACAATTGAAGAGGAGTATGTGCACTAGGGTTGGGTACCGAAACTCTGTGCCAATAGGGCCCCGGTTCCGACGTAAACGGTAGTAACGAGACCGAATAAGAACAAAAATTTCGGTGCCTTATTTTGGTGCCTGACTTTACACTACACTCGACAGCAGGTAACGTTAGCCTACCTTTAGCTAGCAGTTGGATTAAACACGGTTAAAATGCTGACAGGTAACGTTAAACAGTGTAAAGTGTGACTGTATATCAACAGCAGGACGCAACAGTCTGCTCTGCAGCGCAGCAGATGCCGACGTCGGAAAAACACAGACGGTGCATTCACTGAAACTGGTAACCTACAGCCTCGCGGTGCATTCAAAGTTATTGTAAAATACCCTTTTCCCATCTGGTTGTTATTTTTGTCGTTCAACAGCAATTTACTGGTGAAATAAGTTATTGTGTATTATAAGTTATAGTTATTACATTACTTCTAAATCATTTAATTTTGACCATATGGCCTTAGTAATAAACTTCTATAGCCCAAACTTCTTAAATGTCACTGACTGTTGTTTAGTAGGCCTATCCTTCTTGTTTCTTCTTTTTTTTAAACTTTCTTAAAAAGTATCGGTTCAGGCACCGGCACCATTTTAAAAGTACAGATTTAGCACCGGTATCGGGAAAAAACCCAAACGATACCCAACCCTAATGTGCACATTGTAAATCAGTTTAGGTTTACACCACCCAGTATAAAACCTGCATTTATTTAGATTAACACATGCTAATTTGTAATTTCAGTGCTTCCCTGCCAAACACTCCACCATGTATGTTTATACAAGAAGCATGCAGTGTTATCAGCATTATAGAATCTGTGCGTGCTTACATCATGTTAAGGCTCTTGCCCATTTAAAATAGCATCCCAATGCCTCTCTGTGCTGTCGCCATCTAGGCACTCTATCTTCACGCTCATAGCTGGTGTGATATGATAGAGGTAACTGATGTGGTGATTTCTGCTCATAAATGTATCTGTTCCTTTCTCTTCCACTGCTACAACAATGTAAGTAATGTTTTTTTTTTTAATAGATAGAAATATTTTGAGCTGAAACTGTTTTGATTGTTTATTGTCTGTGAACAATTGTCAAATTATAGTTCTACATTTCCTCAGGGTTCACCTTTTTATATATCTCCTGTAATCATTTGAGCTCTTGTAATTTCTGTGCTCTGCCAGTTTCTTTCTCGCACTCCACTCTCCAGGCCTATAATTATACCTCTCATGCATGACTTGCATGTAAAGGTTGAAGGAAAATCAGAGATGTGACCAGTTTCCTTCCTTTTTTCTTTAATCTTTTTGTGTCCCTCTTTCTACATCGCCACACAGATGATAAAATACGAGGGTTGCGCATCAGTATAAAAATTCATCTTTTAACTCCTGTTACTCTTCAGAGGCATCATGTTGTCGTCATGTTGGCAGCCAGTAGGATGTTCCTGTGAAATCAGCTCATTGTAGATGACAGCCACTTACTATAATAATCATGCATTGTTTGTGAACAAGGAAAGTTTTTTTTTTGTTATATTTTAGCTCAAAGTTGACACCTCTCTTTCTTTAACCTCCTTTGTTGAGCGTGGAGCTCACAGCTCTGACTTTATTCTCACTGAACAGTTTACTTCCTGTGTTGTTTCCATCAGCGCCCACTGTTTTTCTTCACTGCTGCCTAAAAAAAGTTACTGAAGGACCTTTAGTACAATTAAACTTTATAAACCCCTAAACTTTACCTTTTTAATAGTGAAATTAAAAAAGACAACTTTCTGTCGTATAGAGCTGGGTATCAGTACTTGATTCTTTTTTTTAAGGTATGGACCGAAAAAAAACAGTACTAAGTAGTATCAAAACTTCTCCAGTCAGATAATACCTGCATTACATCCTTTTTCTACCCAGATCTAGGAAAACAATAACTATTTGTTTGGTTTTGCTCGCAGCCACTCACCGCAAACGTTCTTTGATTTAATGCACCATGCGATTGGCCCACTACTGCAGCAGCTACATACAGTCTGTGGTGTGGTGAAGTCGAGCGTGGTGTATTAAACGGAGTGGGCTGTTCAGTGTGCCAAGATGCCACCAAAACGGGGGAAAGTAGGGCTATACTACATGCCTGTGGGTTCTGATAAAAATAAATGCATCCAATGGGGAAGGATTATTTCAAATAAAGTACTCTATTGGTAGCGGTATCACTTTAGAGGTACTGGTATAATTTTTTAAACAATACCCAGCCCTAGTGTTTAATGCCAGTGCACTAATATATCTCTATATTACAATATCCCCCTTTATTTGTTATAAAATATCTTCTTTCACCTAAAATTGGCTGTTGAAGTACAGAGCAATCTATGGCCGATCAGTTTCACCAATTCAGGCATCAGAAGCAACATAATAAGCTGAAACGTTATTGCAGAAAGTTTGGTAAAAATAAATATTTTCATAATCAAGGTTTTAAATTTAGCAGCAGTGCAGTTTCAAAACATGACAGTGAAGGTGCAAACTGTCACACCTGAGCCCGCGCTGTTTTACCTCATCACCTCACATCGATATGGCAAGAGACTTACAATGACAGGAATGCAAGGATGCCAGTTTCCATGGTAACCAGAGCTTGTTAACAATCTGTCTGTTTGTGTTCTCATGTAAGTACACTTGTTAGATCACAGCAAATTAAAATTTCACTTTATCACTGTTATATCTGACAGCAGAGTGGAAAAAGTGGAATGGAGAATTACCTTTTCATAGAACAGCAAACATGTTCAACTGGTCTAGACTCTAGACCAAAAGTTCTAGCACAGTTTAATCCTCTAGACTCTAGAGGATTAAACTGTGCTAGAACTTTATAAATGTATGTATTTTCAGTTTCATTTTCAAATGTTTCTGTTTTTGCTTTTTTCATCTCAAAATATTTGTTAACCAAACACCATAAGTTTATTTTTTTTATTGTTTAAAACGTATATCTTAGATTTACCAAACTACACTGAACAAAATTATGAACGCAACACTTTTGTTTTTGCCCCCATTTTTCATGAGCTGAACTCAAAGATCTAAGACTTTTTCTATGTACACAAAATACATTTACAATTTAATTTAATCTGAGACTCCTTGTGCGACCCAGCTGTTCAGTCCAGTCACTCACACCTACAGTCAACCATTACACCACATTTAGCATGTGATTTAAAAGTAACCGTTCCCAGTCATATTGCTTTGAATGTGTTTCAGATATGACTGCTCGGACAATAGAGTGTACAAAAATGAAACATGTCTGCTCGCTGTCACACTTTTATGTGCAAGATGAGCACATAATAACACTTACTGTAGAGTCTCGTATGGGCTTAAGATATTACTGTAAGTGTGTGCAGTAGTGTGAAGGAACTAGATGCAAACAACACGCTTCAGTTACCTGAGCAGCACTTTGGATTGTCGCTGCATTTCTGAGTTTTTTTAAAAGTAGGCCTATTATTTAAGAATAAGGCTGGCGATATTCAATATTCATATATACTGTATATAATATCGTCAACAAATCCATAAAAGGACCAAAACCTCCTACTTACAAGTATTGTATGTGTAAAACCTGATATAGCTTATTCCTCTGTGCTATGGCTCCATTGTCCATTTTGTTGTTCAAAAACTACTACTAAAATCACATCAGTGAGCCAGACTGTTGCACTGAGTGACATGTTCCTTCATTACCATGAACACAGATACTGAAGTTTAATTTGGGTGAAATCCACACACACCATCCTGCTGCTGTAAACACTCACAAGAGCACCAAATGTGTATTAATCCGCAGCTGAAAATAGTCCCCAACAAATGCACTCTTTATTCCAGTTTGAGTAGGTGGTTGCTCAAATGTTTGACTATATAATTACTAGTGCTGTCAAACGATTCAAATATTTAATCGCAATTAATCGCATTAATGTCATAGTTAACTCACGATTTATCGCAATTAATCGCACATTTTTATCTATTCTAAACTTCTTTAGATTTCTTTTTGTCCCATTATATTTTTTCATTTTAATGCTCTTATCAACATGGAAAAGTGGATCGGCTTGCTTTGTGCAAATGTTTTTTGATTGAAAACATCATTGTCATATATGTAGTGTTCAATTTCACACTAACATTCTCACTTGGATCTAATAATCTGTCACATAATGTAACGCTGTTACCTCGATTTTCCATTGCAGGTAGTACTGCCTCATGCCTCAGGCGAGCGTGGCTGGTCCTACTGTCTATGGGCTCATAGCGTCGTCAGCGGCGTAGCCGTCGTCATAGCGACTGGTTTCCCGTGACTCATTTCCTGGTTCTTGTTCTTGTTCATAACCAACGTAAAATCAAGGAGAGGGTTTTCCTGCTCCATGTTTCCCACCGTGGTCAGAAAGAACAGAGGAGACACTTTGTTTCTCTGACTGACTGTAGAGTCACTACTCGCTCACTCCGAAGCTAATCGCCGTGACGAACCTACTATCTAGCTGCGCGGCTAGCAAGCCCAAACAGCGGCCAGTTTCCGTTCTGCGAAACCCGCCCTTCAATCAATACTATTGGCCAAGCGTCAAAGGTAACGTAACCCCATTTGTTCAGTTCCTATCCCCTGACCAATCCGCTATCCTAACTACTCCCTAATCCCAACCAATCGAGCTGCTTCGTAGGGCGGGTCTTGGCGTGGCCATAGTGGGATTCGTAATTTTACTTCCTGTCTAGCTAACTCTCTATGCGTTAATCACCCGATTCAAAAAAAATTGTCGCCGTTAAAATGGGTTTGCGTTAACGCCGTTAATAGCGCGTTAAACTGACAGCCCTAATAATTACCTATATATTTATGATCCATTTTTGAAATTAATTTAGTGTTGTTTTTATTTTCATGGTTTGTTATAAAGTAAGGGCAGCCTCATCTTTTGAGGCAGTTCTGTTTTCTTTTATTTCTGTTTTTGAGTTTAGTTTAAGAATATCATGTTTAAGTTTTTAATTGAGTTTGATTTCTACGCTTAACATTGCTTATGACTGTAGCTCTTCCAATTACCATTGCATTAAAGTAACTATACCTTCTGAAGTAATTTGTTGCCTTTCATTATTAGAGAAAACAAAAAAGAACCCTATGTTTACTTTCAGATGACTGATGGCAAGAGTGTAAGACTCTCTGAAAAGCCGCACAATGAAAAAGGAAAACTGTATTGGAAATGAAATGTGCAGAATAAGAAGGGCTAATATTAAAGGAGTCATATTAGACATAGCTTTTATAATCTGTAGTTTTACACTGTAAAAACTGACTTCTGCTATTACTGTGACATTTGATGTTTGCTCTTAACAAAAGTAACTGTTCCTGTAGTTTGAGTAAAATTTGTCAGTTCTTATTACCGCCCTTACTGTAACAAAACACTACAAAGTTTCTTCTGGTCTTGGGCTCTTTTATGTACACCACACAGGCTGCTTGTCAAGTCATTTAAAGGCTCAGATGCTGCAGCACTTTCACTCTGTGGTTATAACCACCGCAGCACATTATCAGTGCAGGAATACTATTTTCAGCTCCTCGAGTCTCGGTTTAAAATGGACACGTTCTGATACCGAGCTCACGCAGAGTCAGATTTGACTCAAATGGTTTCTTTTTTAAGTTGTTTCCCGAGACGCTGACATGGAGAGCGTGAGATAGTTGCTTTAGCTGTCATTAGACGGCCGCTTTAAAAGGGGCATTCCAAAGAAAACTGCCCCATTACTGCTGCTAATTTTCCCCTTCAGGTTTCCCAAAAACAAACAGGGCTGCAAAAACGTGACTTACAGAAACCAGCGTCAGCGTCATCACATCCAAGTTTGACAGATTAACAGTCAGAATAAAACTGTGTTTAGGATTTCTGTTTAGATGTTAGGGATACAGTCATTTCATATGGGTGATTTCGAAAAAGGATGTGAAGTTCACCATCTCAGTATCAAAAGAAGCATTAGCATTCATTGTTATTAATGCTGTTATTTATCTGTATTCCTAACAGTTATAAATTATAAATGGTTAAATGGGGCAATCTGTTGAGTTTCTCTGAGATTTAATCAAGACATTTTTCACTTTAATCCTCTACAATATTAACAGACAGAAACATCTATACTAGCCTAAGGGCACATTCAGCCTGATGATGGCCCTCTGGCAAAACAATAAAATGGCCTACAGTATGTTGGTGTGTTGACATCAAGTTTGAAGGCAGAGGCAAAGATACAGCACTGCTGTTTTTATACTATACTATACTATCGTTGAGGCAGGACTACACCTTTTTTAATTTAACATGGCGGTAAACCTTTTCTGTTTTAATGCTTACAAGGTGAACTGTAAAAGTAGCATATTGTTACAATCTACAAGACGTTCTACGAGAGAATTCCAAACTCTTCATTGTTGAAGTGCTGCAGCATCAACAACGCAGTGCTCTCATGGAAATAAATGAGGAGTCTGTGTTTTGTCACGCAGTGCTGTTGTTCGTCTGAACACAGCCTGAGAGTAAACCCTGTGTTCACAGTGGCGGAATTTACCCTGATAAAGACCTCTATGTTGAGCTATCGTTAAGGAACCAGTATCAAAGTCACGGTATTGGTACCGGTACCGAAATTCTTTGAACAATACCCAGCCCTAATTGTCATTGTCACAGGATAGAAAGATATATGCGACTAATGAGATGTCTTGTCTACAGGACAGCATAGGATTGTTTTTTTTTTTTTATATCTTGTTACAGTAGAGAAGTAAACCAGGTGAGGGCAGAGATGATAGCAAGAATTTATGCGTGAGTGACCATAAAAGTAGTATAGGGGGATGGATCTTGGAATGGATGAAGGGAAGGATGAAAGAGGGAAGGAAAAGAGTTGAGGTCTAATGAAGGAGGGAGAAGTAAGGTAAAGGTAAAAGAGAGGTGAGGAAACGTGGAGTAAAAGAGTCTGGGCCGTAGGAAAGGATGATAGAGGAGAAGGGAGGAAGGGCGTGGTGGGAGGGCAGGAAGGATCGGAGTGGTGAGACAGGTCGACTGACTCAGTCACATTCCTGTCGTCCAGATTTATAGTGGCTCGGGGTCCTGAAACAGGCCCGGAGCCACGGCCAAATTACAGTCATCTAGAGCATTCCTCTGCTGCAAACACAGGTTAGCAGTCGGGCTGAGCTAAGTGCTAGGTGCTGCCTGTTGACAAATGACTTCCTTTGAAGGGCACAAAGAGAGAGACAGAGAGAGACTGGATATTTACTCTGTGAGGGCAGAGAGTCGAGCAGTCTGTTTCTTTTGTTGGAAAACATTTCTGCCAAAAGTAGAAAATGAAAAATGCAAGAGGGTTTGTTTGGGTGTGTGTCTACCCCTATCTGTGTGTGTTTTTAAAATGTGGGAACTTTAACTTGTGTAGAATAAACCAGTGAAACCAACTGGCGACATCAGCTCCCAGCGGAGGGTCTGACACACACACTCAACACACAGTATTATGTCACAATAACACATGCACGCTCTCCGGGACACACTGTGACCGGATGGGAACAGAAGTGTGTGACCTGTGTTAAGGGTATCTTTGTCTCTTAATACCAGGTTCCCAGACTAATAGCGCTAATAGCCCATCAGACCTGGGGGCCAGGGCTGGGGGCCGCTGAACTGACTGTGTGTGTGTGTGTGTGTGTGTGTGTGTGTGTGTGTGTGTGTGTGTGTGTGTGTGTGTGTGTGTGTGTGTGTGTGAGTGAGAGAGAGACAAAAAGACAGGGAAATGACAACATTTATTTAGTGTGTCTGTACTTATGAGGTCTTTAGTGGCAAAATGCAAGAGAGAAAAGAGTGATACAATTGTGTGTGTGTTTGTGTCCTCCAGGCGTTCACAGGCACCAGTCCCAGGACCTCTCAGGGTATTACTCCCTCCCTCCAGGCGGCGTCGGCCAGATCACTCCCTCCATGGGCTGGTGAGTCTCTCACACACACACACACACACACACACACACACACACACACACACACACACACACACACACACACACACACACACACACACACACACACACACACACACACACACACACACACACACACACACACACACACACACACACATATATATCTGTACATACTGTGACTCACTCAGTCCTGTGTGTACTTGTGATGACCTTGTTACTGGATAACTCAGTCTTTCCCCAACATTAAAGGAATGCACCAGGTCTGTCCTTTACATGATGAGAACTGAGAATTGATTCTTTTAGTCAATTAGTTGATTAGTTGAGAAGATTAATTGGCAACTCCAGCCTCTAAATTTAAATATTTTCTTGATTATTATTTGTTTAGCCTTCTGTGACAATAAACTAAATATCTTTGCATTTTGGACTGTTGGTCAGATAAAACGAGGACATTCAAATATGTCAACTTGCACTTTAAAAATTGTGATACACATATCTCAATATTTTCTGATATTTTTGTGACCAAACATTTAATAGTTTAGAAAATAATCAGCAGTTTAATCAATAATAAAAATAATAATTTGTCCCAGCCCTACCAACATGCTTCTGCTGTTTAGTCCAAACTCTGGTGATGTTTCGTATCTTATCTAACCCCTAATCCTCAAACATTCATTTCAACTCACTCTCACTCTACTTTCCCAAACATCATCATCAGCATCATTATTATCATCATCTCCCCAGCATTACATATATACTGTACACACTCACATACACACTCTGACCTGGGTCACATACATCACTGTCTCACCTGGTGTCAGAGTAGCTAACCCAAAGCCCTGTTGGCATAGAAACCACCTTTGATCCCCTGTGTTTAGGACTCTTACTTCAACTTGTGGCCTCTTGTCAAGACAAAAGGAATGTGGACAACAGCACGTTTTTGGTTGACATTTCTTTTAAATTTTGCAGAGTAACAAACTCTTGCTAACATTGTTACAGACGCTAAAAGTATATATCGGTGTAGTCACAAGCATGTCCTCCAAATGCATGTTTGTACTGACTAAAATCCAATTTTCATTGAAGAGAATTAATGTGGTTTGAAACTGGATTTTGTTGCCAAGAAATTAAAAAGAGAAAATAGAGACAGCAGTGAGCAGTCATGTTAAATGCAGTACCTTCACATATATGGAACTCAGTCTTCCTTAAAATATGGTGGATTCAGGAAAATGTTGGCAGGTTTAGGTAGATTCTGGCCTTAAATAAATTAGCAAAGACCCCAAAATAATATATCAATATCTCAGCTTGTGTCTTGATGTACCTGATAGTTCCTTATGGGGACAAAGCAGTAGCATTATAGAAAGCTCTGTTGTGTGGGATGTCTGTAACAGCTACATCTGCTCCATATTTAGTCATTTCATTTAAAGTTTCCATCAATTCTGAGTCAATTGTGAGCTTGCGATGTCACGCTGGTTGATTGTGAACTTATGTCTTCCATTGATTTATGGATCAACACAAATCCATTTATTGCAACCTACAGTATCTGTGCCTGGACAAAATCCCCTGCGGGAGCAGTTAAAGGCTTACATCAAATGTCATGGAGATTTGGAACAGAAGCTTACAACTTTGTTTGTGCAGTTGTACACATACGTGTGTGTTTATGTGTTTTTCATGTTTCTGTAGGACGAGATGTCTATCCCCAGACATTTCTCAAGCCTGTGATTTACAGGCGTTTTATCTTTTTTCTGACACTTCACTGTGGATTTTCACAAACATTAACAGCTAATCTCCTTTAACCCAGATTATCTGCTTGTTTTGGCTCCTTGTAGTGTGCTTCTTTGTTGAAGGAGGAGGAGGAGAACATGGAGAATGAGTGGTTAAATGTCAAACTGTTGTTTACTGTTGTTTTCACTATTAGCCTGCTCTCCCCTCTTGTCCCTCCATGACCACCTCCACATGTCCCCCGGGCCTGTTGGCTGGTCTGTTAGTTGCCTTGGACCAGGAGGGGGTCAGGAATTATTTGAGATGTTTTGTTGTTTGTAAAGATGCAGCGTTGCAGTAGCGACCGCTGTGGTGGGAGCAAGAGTCTGACAAACATGTTGCATTATTAAATACAGTGTGAATCAAGAGCTGAAGGGGATGTTATAAAGCCTCTTTAACTTCTATCAACCAAAGCAGAGTGAGAGTGAAGCACAGCCTCCACATGTTTCCTTAAGGCTCTGACACAGCAACCCGACAGCCGACCGTCGGCAGAAAAGGCAGTCGGACTGGTCAGTCCGCTCCCTGAGGTCAAAAAAGTGCCTCGGAACACACGGAAGCAACACAGACTTGAGCGTACGTTCTGCGCATGCTCGAGATGTAATACGTCTCCATAACAGCAGGCGGTGCTAATCTGTATTGTCGCCCAAAAAATGAAAACCGGAAATGACGGAACTTCTCTCTAGACCTAGTAAACCCAGAGCACGCTGAGAGTGTTGATGGTAGTCAAGAAGGATCATTGTTGTCATTACTCGCTGAACAGAAGAAAATACGATGGCTAGTAATCAGAAGATACTGGAATTGTCATCTCCGGTGTTCTTGTGCACTGATTCGCTAGTCAAGGGCTAGCACTCCACCAATCAGATTGGTCATCGAGTCCGACTGCCCACTGGCTGAGTCAACAAGTCAAATCGGCCAAAATGAACGGCGATGGCTCCTCCGACTGACGACGGCACGGAACACACATGACAGACTTGGGTCAGCGCTTTTAAGGAACGATGATGGCCTGTAAAGGTCAGATTATGCTGAAAGAGCTAGCTTGTACAACATGTTGTTCAACCTCGTAGAAAGGCAAAAAGGGTGAAAAGCTGGTCGTCATAGAGAGGGGGGAGACGCGTTAGTGTTTAAATGTGGGGATACCGGCATGCATTTTCAGGCATTCTCACCTGGAAGACATTCATAGTGTTGCACTTTATTGTTCACAATAAAAGTGGCAGAAATAGTTGTGTAACACATGAAAAAAAGTTGCTACAGAGAGAAGTTCAAATCCTGGATATTACAACTACATGTGAAGTTGAAGATCAGGTGTGCCTAAAATGGCGAGTAACAGCCAGAAAGTAAGGAAATAAATCCAGAATGTTATGGCTTTATTTTATTTCACATTTTATGATAAAATTGTACTTACAAAATACCTTAAGAGCAGGAGAGCAGTCAGAGGTCTTTTTGAGGCCTTTACTGTCAGATCAAATAGTTACTGTAAGCATGAAATTAATTCCCCTCTGCAGTCATTCACTGACATTTTCAGACTCATTACATTTGACTGAATCAGTTTGTAGGGACGTAATTACTTTGTCACTTGTAGTCAAAGGGTAACGAATAAAAATGCACAAGGCGCAGCAGCCAGCACAATGGAGCAGGTTGCCTAGTTTTTCATTTAATTCCCAGCATACCTCTGTCTAGCCATGCCTGTCACATGGGAGGTATTGTGTGGCGTCACCATCACTCAGGAGCTGCTGTTTGCTGTTTGATGTGTGTGACCTGTATGATGGTGTATATGAGGTCTGGTCGGCCAACTGATGGATGGACTCATGGGCATATGGCTGGTGTGTGCCTGTTGAAATTAAAAGCAGATCAGTTAGTTTGAACTGTCTTTATCTGAGCAACACGTGACCTGTGTTGTAGTGTGTGACCAGATGTGAGAGAGAGAGTGTGTGTGTGTGTGTGTGTGTGTGTGTGTGTGTGTGTGTGTGTGTGTGTGTGTGTGTGTGTGTGTGTGTGTGTGGTGATAATGATGATTGTAAAGGTGGTTTAAATGCTAGATGTGGATTGGTGTGTGTGTGCATATGTTGAAACATAAGAATGAATCAGTTGAAGGGGGGGATGGTTGGGGATGGGCTCTCAGGAGGTAGGAGTGCGGTTTTCTACATATCAAAGGCTCTTGCTTACATCCAATCCCCACCCTCTACCTCCCGTGGTGTGTGAGTGTGTGTGTGTGTTTCTGTTCACGGTAAGCCAAGTATTGACACACAGCTGTCAACAGTGCTGATCCAGACTCTCCAGGGGGGAGCACCATGCACCACAAGAGCTTCTACAATGGATATACTTACATACATTTTTTTCTACATATTTAATTAGTATTGTTGGGGGGAGCTTGAGACTTACGAGTGTCATTGCCAACAACTGCTTCTTTGTAATTGTGCATAACTTGAACTTTATTGAACAATGAGATTTTTTGCTGATTTACTAAAGTAATTGTTTTTTGTTGCATATTACAAATGTAGCATTTTAAAAGATAAATACACTGATACATTCAAACACACTTACACATATACACATGTTTATATGCATATACATCAAAAGAACTGTACGGGAGAGGTGGGAAGCTAAAGGCTTGTCCAAAAGTCTCTCCTAAAACTCACAGCAAGACAAGCAATTTATATAAATTATAAGGAATAGAATATAAATTACAGGACAAAAATAAGACAGAAATGTAGATAAATTGAACCAGTCCAGCTTTCTAAGAATCCACATTCAAACTGAGAAGAAATGTTTTCAAAATGCAAACAAAGATGATGAATTACACGACGATATGCACGTTTAAAATTCCCCAACACAATGCCTCTGTATCACAGTAAAGCTTTACCTGTAAAGCTAAAAGGCATCAACTGTTGCTGTCTCTCCCCCTCTGCTGTGCCATGGCAGGCAGAGCCAGCCAGTCTATCCTGCCCTGTCCCCCTGTGGATTCAGGCAGCCCTACTCCTCCAACCTCTCCAGCGCCGCCTCCTACTCCAGGTATCGTAGCCTGCTGGTTGGACCAAGCCAGACCGAGCCAAGAAAGTAATAGGAAAAACAACAAGCATTGCTCTGCATCATAAACTCCTGTTTACAGCACATTCAAAATGCCTGAGCAGGAGTTTTCCATTCGCCATGTTCATCTCCTGTCAGCTTTCATTGGGCAACTGCTGTAAAAGTCCTATTGGAGCCAGTGTGCTGTAAACAGGACGAGTCCAGTCGAGGCAAACCGAGCTGAGCCAAGCTAGACGCTGCTGCAGAATACAAACGGCTGACACGCACGCACGCACACACACACACACACACACACAGAAACACACACTGTTAAGTACCATCAGAACATGAACTGCTTTTTTCTTGCTATTGCATTTTTTTTTAAGCAAATGTTGTGTGAGATCTTGTTATGCCGTCCCAAGCTGCAGGCATTTTTGTTTTTCAAGGACATGCACAGGAACAATAAAAAAAATAAAACTGCAAGCCTTGTGTCCCCACTCTGAGTTTGACAGAGCTACAATTTCTTCATATTGTTCAGCCGGATGTTTTGTTTTTGTGCATTTGCTTAAGCTGCGACTCCAACCTGACACATTTGATCCTGAACGATCTTGTAAGACGTGCTTGCAGCAGACTGAGTCTTTCTCGCCACAGCACTTTGCCAGTTCTTCAGGTTGTCTGCTGGGTCTTGTACACAAGGCCTCAGACCCACAGCAACCAAATGTCTTTCATATAGTTTGTTTTAGACCTCTTGTCACATAGGTGGGTATTTCCACAGTGAATGTCTAATTGTTAGGAAATCGCAACAAACTAAAAGCCAGTATAAATTTAAGAATAAAAAAAATTAGAGAATGCATCAATCACACCAAAACATTTTTTTCTTCTTGTGATCATTAATCATAAATATTGCACCACAACTCAGAGAGGGAATGTATCCTCTGAATTCACTGTTTCTGAGCAGTAAACAGTCTTTATTTATGCATGTTGTTATTTATATATTTCTGCTGCTAGAACTGAATTTGTCAGGTGCAGTAAACAACCCCACCTATGAGCAGTTACTGCATGCAGGTTAAAAACAAACAATATGATTTGGATGGTGAACATATTAATTGACTATTATAAGATGTGTATGGGGTTGGAATTTAGTCAGTGCACTTACAAATGAAGACATTTGAGATGTTCCTTGTCTCCCAACCTCTCACTCTGTAATGCTAGGCCACCCTCTAGTGGTGACAAATGCTTACATCTTTGCTGAATACATTTAAAGAACCAAATCACACAGCTGTGCTCAACATGAACACCATCCACCAATTGTTGTATTTTTTCATATTTTTTTTTTAGCTTTTTAAATAGTTTCCATTTCAGTCAGTCAACATATCTGTTCACACAGCAGGAATCCTATGTTCAGTAAATGAAATTTGGTACCTAAATGATAAACCTTTTCACGCTTTCAAGCTCATTGCTTACCAAAACTGACGCTCTTGCTTTGTTGCTCACCGTCCTCTCTGCCCCTGACCCAAAGCATTTCTCTGAACTAACCAAACCTTATTTATGTCACTCTGTCTCTCGTCCATCTATCTCTTCCTCCACCTTTCTCTTTCACTTCCACCAGGTTCCCTCATTCTCTGATGCTAGGCCCATCAGGCATGCATCCTACAGGGATCCCCCATCCAGCCATAGTGCCCCCTACAGGAAAACAAGAGCACGATCAGTATGACAGGGGCATGTATGTGTAAGTATTGCCTGCACTTCATACCACACTTGCTTTGTTTTCGGTAGAGATGCACCGAATCCAGAGTTTTGCCCAAAAGCCCAATATTCAGCCGAATCCTGGATTCGGTGCATCCCTAGTTTTGGAAAGAAACAATTTCAGTTATTGGATATATTATGACATTCATAGGAATTCAATTTGTGCAAAAAATTTGGAATTCTGATTTTTTTTCAGCTGTAGGGGACATACATTTTCCCCTAAAAGAATAGTTTGACATTTTGGGAATTATGCATATTTGCTTTCTTGCCAAGAGTAAAATGAGCCGAACGATATCACTCTGTTTATTAGATATGAAGCTACAGCCAGGAGACGCTTAGCTTGGCACAAAGACTGGAAACGGGGGAAACTGCTAGCCAAGCTCTGTCCAGTGATAACAAAATCCACCTACCAGCATCTCTAAAGCTCACTAATTAACACATTATATTTCTTCTCCTGGCTTTGTTTCATATGTAACGCACAGACATGAGAGTGCTACCAATCTTCTGTACTAACCCTCAAAAAGAAAGAATATGAGTATGACTTAGAATGTCAAACCTTTGCTTTAAATTTGTATTGTTTACAGTATGTCTGTTGTGTTTCATGTAACATATTGTATACGAGCAGCTCACCAAGTCTAAATCCTTGTATACACAAATTGACAAACCTAAAGAGAGAAAAACAGGCTCTGATTCTCCCTCCGTCTTTGCTTAAATTCTTTTATCCATCCTTACCTCCTCCTCCTTTTCCTCCTCCTCCTCCCACTCTCTCCCTCTCCCCCCTCAGGAAGCCGCATATGGAGGCCAAGCGGGAGAAGGAGCCCAAGAAGCCGGTCATCAAGAAACCCCTGAACGCCTTCATGCTCTACATGAAGGAGATGAGGGCGAAGGTCATCGCAGAGTGCACATTAAAGGAGAGCGCCGCCATCAACCAGATTCTGGGACGACGGGTGAGGGATACACACACACACACACACACACACACACACACACACACACCTAAACACACACACACACACACACACACACACACACACCTAAACACAGACTAATCCTGTTTCCAGGTCAGTTTGTAATTTCACACATGAGGCACATGAGAGGACTTCGTTAACGTGAACTCTGTTCCCCTCACATACTGCTACTGAGATTATAACAACACTGACTGGTGGTACTGGGATCCTGAGGAGTGATAAGAAAGTGAAGTATGTTATAGCATTCGTACAGTTCAGACGCAGATTATGCCGTATCGTCCACTTAGGAACTGTGAGAAGAGCTTTTTCCACCAGCAGAAGTCTAGATTTGCAACCAGCACCTTGGAGTCATGGCACCTGAACTGTGGAACAAATTACTGCTTACAATCCACACCGCTACTTTGGTATTTTCTTTGAAATGTCATCTTAAAACACACCTTTTAAAACTGGCTTTAACTTTATATCTCAGGGACTATATCATATTATTATTTATATTTACTATTTCATAGTAAACAAATAGTTATTATTATTATTATTATTATTATTATTATTAGTAGTAGTATTAGTATTAGTATTAATAATGATGGTGATCAAAACTTTGAATCCGAAGGCCAAATAGTGCAGTGTTCATAGCTTTAGATTTAGGATAAATTTATGTTTTTACCTTTTTTCTATGGCTTTCTATCCTCTCTAATGGCTCCAGAATTTAAATATTTAAAAAGGAAAATATAATAAAACAAGCCAAGCCTTGTTTTTAACGTGATGACTTTTCATTTAGGGGTTGATTCCCCAAAACAGGAGCCACACCCACCAAAGACTGTACAGTACACAGTCCGCAGTATTGTGAAGTACCTAATGTGTGATAATTAAATCAAAACACTAACAGTTTCTCTCTTGTTTTTGTGTGTCCAGTGGCATGCACTGACCCGGGAGGAACAGGCCAAGTACTACGAGTTGGCGAGGAAAGAGAGACAACTCCACATGCAACTCTACCCGACCTGGTCTGCCAGAGACAATTACGTAAGTACTTCTCTTCTTACTCCTCATCTTTTTTCGTCTTCATCCATACTCCATACAACTTTTCTGAGCTGATTTTTAAAAGCAGATCAGGAGAGAAAAAAAATCATGTGGATGTAAAAGTATTAAGTTGAGAAAGGCACTCTTACTTTGTTATGGAAAAGGCATGCTTTCTATACCTGGGCTGTAGAGGGGACCATCTCTAATGTGAAGAAGTCATTTGGTTGCTATGGTTACAACTGAGCTTGTAGAAACTAGAAATGTGGTAAGAATAGTGTAATAGTGTTTTTAATGGTCTCATATGTTGCATTACTTTACAATCATTACTTACTTAAAAAGTATGCTTTTGTAGTTATGATGAATGTAAAGATATTAGATTGTAAACTGGATCAGTTATACTTGTATTATATTTAAACATAATTTTCCCTCAAAGTAATTAAAATGATGCATTCAATTGTTAAACTACAATGTTTGTGCTGCATATGGTGTTTTTAAAATCAAATTAATTTTCACCTGGAAACAGAATCTTTTAATATTTATAAAAGAAAATAGATGCCTATAAAAAGGCTGAGTTTGATTGATATTAAGCACATCCTGGAAGCAGGAAGCTGCTTTTAAGCCAATTATATAATAAATAAAAAAACAAACACCAGGAGCCAGTCCAGCCACTTGACTTATTTCTATCTGGTTGGATTCCCTGTAAATAAAACCAAAATTTAAAAAAACAGAACAGGATCATTGTAATGAACCAGAACTTGTTGAACTGGGTTTGATCATATTTATTGTTCTCACCTCAAAGCTGAAGAAATGGATCAACTTACTTCCTTTACTGGCTACTGTCTCAACAAACTGCATGATTATTGGCTCCCAGGCCTGCCAGTCAAAAGTCATAAAACATAACAACAGACTTTTATAGCATGAAATGATTAAATAGGCCCCCCCAGAATACGAGAGGAAGTCAAACCTGTGTGGTGCATGTGTTGTAGTCTAATGTTTTGGGGATGTGCTGTATCTGGGCTGCTGTGTGCCTCTGATCTGTCAGTTTGCTGTTGAACTCTTGCAGGAGGCGGGCCTTAGCGGGGTCGCAGGGGAAAAGAGTAAAGCTGATTGGGTAGGGACACGTCTTATGGTGGATTTATGCCTCTGTGGTGGGAAAATATGAGTATGTGAAGAGCTGCATGAAAGGGGTTGTGGGTATTCCTGTGCAAAGTTTGCATGCACCTTCCAAAAATCTTAATGACTCGCACATATCAGCCTTACAAACAACACGTAAGCTGCAAAAGCAGATCTGATTGGTCAGTTTTGACTACATTTCACCAAGTCTTGCACGTTGCCATGGTTATGACTACTAGTCAGGTAAACTGTAAAACACTGAATCACACAGAGGTATAAATCAACCTGTTTTGCTCAACTAACAGAGAGCAGGGCCGCATGGCTGGCCTCACTGCTTTAGTTTTTATTTATTTTTGGGCATCTATTTAAAAAATACAGCACCTTCATTTTTGTTAGTAAAGCTAAATACGTTATGGTTATACAAAAACACAACCTTTTGACACTGCACTTAGTCGTGATTTTTATATTAAGTAGTCATTTGCTTTTCAAATAATTACAGGTAAATCCTGTAATGTATATAAATATTTCCTACCAGAAAATGATGAGGAAAATGTGTCATAATCAGGTGAGGTAAAGGCTTTGGTTGTAACTAAGGCTGCTTTTCAGTGCCTTTTAGATTCCCGTCAGAGTGGAAACCTGTTTACGCTTCTCTCTGCTGTACTGTCTTGTTTCTCTTTAACCTGACTGAGCTGAACTCTGTAGACGGGCAGGCATGGCACTCGAGTTATGGTGACACTTTATTTGGGCTGTGGTTTATAACACGTTCTATAACATCTGAACGAGTGCTTCATGTCACAAACATGCACACTGATTCAGTTCTAATGTCATTTTTCATTTGGTTCTTATCTCATTTTATAGCTGCAGCTGACAGAGCAGCACAAGGTGATGCCAGTTGATTGAGCAGATATTTCAAAATAAAAGCCCTGACCCTACCCGTAGAGAGTTACTTCTCTTTATTTCTCCTCATGATGTTCTGAATGCATTATAAACCAGAGCTCTAGTAAACTGTGATCATAGGTGTAAGAGCTATTGCTGTATGCATGGAGCTTTGAGCATTTTCTAAGCAGCTCAGCAAGGCATAACACAGTGGATTCTGTTTGGTTAGTTCCTATGGACAAATGTCATGACTAAGTACTACCGTATATGTAAATATCACCTTGGTGGCTAAATGACAGGTACAGTGCTTGTTTTTATAGTATTAAACTATAGGGCATTGGGCAGGTAACTTTGTACTGTATGTCACCAAGTCTTTTCCAATCATTTGTAATGACAAGAATGTGATCAATCAACCAATCATTCTGCACCTGTAAGGTGGAATTATTGTTGCCCCATTTCATCAGAAAGTCACAAGTGTAAAGAAACTTCAATGATTTATCTAAAATGTTCCTATTAGGCACAGGGCAAGAGACTCTGATAAGCTCATACTGTATGTATAGAAACGAACAACTTGTGTAATGATGACAGATACATGCAAGCCCTCTGGGCTTCTTGGCTGCGCTTAAAATATTGTCTGAGGTTTCAAAAAAAAAGAAAGAAAAAAAACAGTCACTGGACCTACTCGTAAAACAGGAAACAAAGTTCCCTAAGCTGTGGAGGGTTTCTCCTCCGAGGCCTAAAAAAAAGAAAAGAAAACTACACATAGTACATGCACACACAGGGACACACACACATACACCCACAGACATAAAGCTTCAGAAAGGTGCAGTTGCAAGAGGAGTTGTTGTAACCACATATACAATGCTGACAGCGAGCCGAGGAGGGCAGACATCGAAGCGTAGGCGGTAGATCTCTGTACCCACATCCTTCATCTCAGCCAAATATGAGGCCTCACTTCACCATCACCGGATCTGCGTGAACAACTCTGATGTTTACCTCAACAGTCACACATTACAATCAGAGTGGAGATAATGCAAATTAATACAAATATGGAAACAACAAGATTTGTTTGGATCTGAGGTGATCTGCAAATCTTTAAAACCCTTTTTTAAACAGATGTGTTGAGTGTCAATTGATTACTTTTTGGCGATGACACAGGTTTTGCATGAAATTTAGTTTACAATGACATTAGTGATGCATCGTATTTTCTTGTTTGTTTTTATCTTTCTTGCTCTTTTTCTTGCTTTTGTAAAGCATTATATATGGTTGCCTGACCTGGTTGCTGCTTTTAACTTTGCCCTTTTTCATTTAAAATTGATATACATGTCACATTTTTTTCATATGGTGCAGATTGCTGTTGATAAAAGAATACAGTTTTGTGACTATATTTCATCATAAACACTCACTCTCAATACCACTCTCCCAGAGGGGATTGCCCTCGAGGGTGGTAAACAAACATATTAAGCAAACCAGTAAAAGAGGAATCCAGAAGTTCTTTATGGAAGCCTTTTTCAGACAAAATCATAGAGATAGGAGGGAACAGCTGCACTCTTGCACAATCCCATTATCTTTACAAAAAAACAATACAAACCAAAAGAACTGGATTCATCAGCTTCAGTCAAAAGTCTGCTGATGGTGAATTCGTAGTTATTTAGTCATTTCAACAGCTAGTCTCATTTAATTGGGGGGATTTTGTTTTGTTCTTTCTCCCACAGGGCAAAAAGAAGAGGAGAAAAAGGGAGAAGCTGCAGGACTCCAATACAGGTAAATGTGTAAATATAATGCCTATCTCCTGTCAGACATATACCATGATAAAATGGCCAATGTCAACTATACAGTGTTTGACAGAACTCAGTTGAGCTTGAACTTGCGTTGGCGATCCGTAGCACATCTTGGTGTCTTTGAGGCAGGATGTGTCTCTAACGTCAAACCACCCACCCACTCTGCTTTCCACGTAACCTGAATTATAAACATTTTAATCCCCGGTGTACATCACTTTATGTCCTGTTCTTAGCAGTCCAAGTTTAAAATGTCTGACATCATGGTATTTTCCCACACCGTATTAAGGCAATCAAAAATATTTTCCCATCAGAATCAATTTTCTGAATTTACCAGACTGTTCTAGCTGTTCTGTTATTTGCCTTAACCCACTTAGTCATTATGTCCACATTACTGATGATTATTTATCTAAAATGTCATTGTGTACATTTTTTGTGAAAGCACCAATAGTCCAACCCTACAATATCGACATCGACGTATTCGGTCAAAACTATTGTGATATTTGATTTTCTCCCTATCGCCCAGCCCTAATGTTGATAGATGTTAATAGCAGAGCAGGGGATGAATGAGCATCTGATGGTGAAGCATGAATGATGCCAATAACATTGCAAGTGTGAGTGTCTTGCGAGTGTAGTGCCTCTTGAACTAAAGCTATGCTCCATTTTAAAATTTACAGCTGATGAAAAATCTATACATTAACTCAGATTTTCAACAAAAAAACTCTGATTTGAATATTTGAATATTTTAATATCAGGCCCAACGTCAGCCTCGCAGTAGTAAAGTGTATTTCTGGATTTTAGGAGTGCTGACTCCTGAGGTAAATCAGTTTATGACTGCTTCTTTGCCAGAAAGTGAAAAACCTTTTAAAATCCTGTACTACTCCCAGCCCGGCTGCCTTCTCTCTGCCTCTCTCTGTACGTCCTAACAGCCTGTTTCCAGGATGTCTGACTGTTTGTTTAACTAAGTTGTGTGGTTATTCTGGTGGTCGTCGATGTGTTTGCTGTAACCGGCTACTAACAGTTTGACTTTGAACGGACAGCCCTGTTGGTGCTTTTTCCTGCCCTGACATGCATTTGTGTCTTTCTTTATTTTTCTACTCTTCGTCTGGCTTTATCTCTCCTCCCCCTGTCCTCGCCCTCTCTAACCCCTTTTCCTTATCATCTTCTTCTTCTTTTTCTGCTCCTCTCTATTTTTACTTTTCCTCCCTTTGTTTTGTGCATGCTGTGCATTGTGCTCAGACCCGGGCTCTCCTAAGAAATGCCGGGCTCGCTTCGGCCTCAACCAACAAACGGACTGGTGCGGTCCTTGCAGGTGTGTACCAAACATCCACCCCTACCCACTCTGTAGCATTGCACTGCTGTCGTCCAACAAAAACAGACCTCATCTTTCCTCCCATTGAACCATCTGTCCATCAGTGCATCACTTTCCTCTGATAGTCATGGTAGTTATAACGTGTCTCAAAGGCGGAGCTGCTCTGGAGATGGTAATAATCTCCTCATTCTGATCAAGTTCACGAGGCATTATCCTTTTCATTTCTTCCTCTCTCACCCTTCAGCCTTTTCATTAGTATTTACTTACTACTTAAGTCACCAAGCTCAAGCCACTGACGATTAACCCAACCAATGAGATTATGTCTGCCTCAAGACAAACTCCGCCTTTAAAGAATGTTTGTCCAGTTGAAATCCAGCCTGATCTCTGCATGCTGTCTGTCACTAACTTGCTGCTCTGCAAATTGAAGCATTATAATCATGGATACGTAGTTGCATAGTAGTAAAAAAAATGCAATAAGGACTCCTTTTCACAGTTGAAAAGGAAATTATCAAAATGAAAACTATTCAAATATTTATAAGTTATAGTAGCTGGAGCTTTATTGTAATTCAGTAGCAAAGGTTTCCAAATAGAATTAATTAGATAATGCTAGCAACCATTTTTCTCTCTTGGTTGTAATTATGAATTAAAGCTAGGAAGTTCCCAGTTTCCTCGCTGTGAGCAAAGCCTGAGCGAGCTGGAATCATATTTTTTAAGTTATAAAACAAAAACGGGAAACTTGCTTTACAAAGTTTAGTATAATCAATTACCCCTGGCAACACAGGGTGTCACAGAGCTGTCCATCCTAACTTACCCAAGGCTTATTCACTAGAACAGCTACATTGATTGTTGTTTCCTGACCTCAGTTCTCTGTAATAAGACAGACACCGTAATAGGCGCAGCAGGATTTTACAGTAGACGACAGTCGACAGCTTCACTGCAGGAGTCAGGAATCTTGTGTGGTTCTGCAGAAAAGCTTCTACCACCACAGCGCTGTAGCAACCCCATCGTCTTCCCCACCATCACGTCATGGAAATCGAAGTGTGTGTGTGTGTGTGTGTGTGTGTGTGTGTGTGTGTGTGTGTGTGTGTGTGTGTGTGTGTGTGTGTGTGTGTGTGTGTGTGTGTGCGCGCGTTTCGGTTTGATAGAACAAAGGGGGGTGAATGTGGTTAGAGCAAATCCTTATCACCACAGCTCCACACACACACACACACACTCCCTGCAGCTTTGCATTTTGACGCCGTTCTCATCCCCATCTGCTTTCAACTCTCTCCATTCATACGATGTGGTAACAGGCGCGTTTGATGGTGAACTCTGACATTTAGAAATCACTTTCTATTTCTCTCTCTCTCTCTCTCTCTCTCTCTCTCTCTCTCTCTCTCTCTCTCTCTCTCTCTCTCTCTCTCTCTCTCTCTCTCTAAATATGGCCTAGCGCCTTTCCTTGCGGTTAAACCTGGTGACTCATATCATATTCTGGTAATGATCATGGGATCCTGTTAACTGCTTTGATGCTGCGCTCGGAGGAACACAAGTCTGCTTTTAAGTGTAACACCTCACAAAGCACAGCACATCACTGCTGTTTGCCTTTCAGACGGATGCAATATTGTTATCCTATTTTAAGAGTTCATTGTTTAAGATTAATAGTGCAGATGTAATTAGTAGTAATTAAATTAGAAGTCATTATAAATTGAAGTGCTATTCTCTGCTGTCAAATAATATAAATGATTTATTAATTAGCTTACCATGGAGAATGGGAGCAAGGGGGAAAAGTTAACCTGATTCTCTCCAAAGTTCAAAAATACACCTAACACCTAACTATTTTGTTATTGTCTTTTTGTTTACTTGAAACACAGACATAAATGCAAAAAAAAAGAGGGAGCTATGTAACTATTTACTAGCAACCGTTTATCCATCTGTGCAGCATCTCTGCTGGTTGTCTGGCAACCTCAAGGTCACAACAAAACTCCAGGAAGTCACAGTGTTGTTCACCAGGAACTCTTTCCAGCACGTCACTCCCCCAAAAACCTAACATTGTTGCTTTTACATATTTGTTGGTGTACAGATCAAACTAAAGTGATACCTGAGTGAGTTTCAGAGGTTTTGATGGGTGTCATTTTGAACTTTGGACATAGAGCCAGGCTAGCTGTTTCTCCCTGGCTGCTTCTAGTAATTATGCTATGCTAAGCAAAGCTAAGCGCCTGCCTCTTGGCTCTATTTCCATAACACAAATCTAGCACAGACGTGAGAGTGATATCGATTTTCTCATCTAATTCACGGCATGAAAGCAAATAAGCAAGTTTCCCAAAATGTTACTTTAATGCAATCTTTAACCTTTGTGTTGTCTTCCTGTCGACCAAGCACTTTTAGTTTGTCTGGGTCAAGATTTGAAATCAAAACTTCTTTTTTTTTCACACTTTTGTCACTTTTTTTGTCCAAGTTTTTTGTCTTTTTTGCACCACGTTTTTGAAGATTTTTCTAAAGGATTATCTTTTTTTTTTTTTCAACATTCTTTTATAAATGTTTTTCTTCAAATGTTATAACATTGAATAAAACACCCAAATTCAATGAAAGTAGTGAACTGATCATTTATTTTACATGTGAAGAGCGTTGTAGGGAAACATCCATGTTATTTCTTTTATTTTTTTGGACAATTTGGTTGAAAGAAACCCAAATTTCTGATATAGAAACTTTTTGAGGACAACAGAAGGGTTAATATTTTACCTTAGATTGACACCAATATTGCAATTGTGTTACTTTTTCCTTATAAAAGACAGGGACTTAGAGGTTCACTTATTTGACACAATAGCCTTATTTTTTTTCAACTAGAAAATAATTAGTTAGGAGCCAAGAATTTCCGAAATATATTTCCTAATATAGATTTGTGATGTTTTGGGCGTTAACTCTTCATTTACATATGTACGTAGGCTGACACTAATACCTTTCTGTTGTTCATTATGACATTGTATGTCTCCCTTTTCATTGACATCAGTGTGAATGATGCATCTTCATTAAAGCCTGCTGACGTTTACCATCCACACTTTATTCACAGATAACTCTCTCTGACTGTCCCTAGGAGGAAAAAGAAGTGCATTCGCTACCTTCAAGGAGGAGGCTGCCCCAGCCCAACTTCTTCAGATTTAAGTGCTATAGACTCTCCCCCGTCCCCTGCTCGCCACCGTCTCTACCAGCACCAGCTCCCCCCCTCCCCGGGCTGCTCCCCACCCACCTCACCGTCGACACACCTCCCCTTGTCTCCGCCAGCACACACGCGCTCACACACGCGCTTACCCCTGCAGCAGTCTGCCGGCAAGCGCAGCGACCTCCGTCAGCCTGCAACCAAACACACCCACACACACCTGGAACTGACCGGCAAGCAGACGCACAGCTCGACGACGGCGCTGTCGGCCGCCAAGGCCGCAGGACTCTCTCTCAAAGTGCTAACAGAGTCTCAGTGATCGCTCTGGTCCGCTCACATCCCTGACCCCCATTCACCTCAGCTTTCTCCAGAGCCATATAAAGTCCATCTTCCTCACCTGCCATCATTCTCACATTATCCATAACATGTGGTCCTTTTTTTGGATTGAAACTCAAATAGGAGTGACTGAGTGTGGCAGTGGTGGTGTAATGAAGAAAGGGGAGCCATCCTTCACCCTCCGGTGACAGCCTGCGTCCGCCCTGCTCGATTGCCCCAGAGTAAGATACTAGCTGTGTCTCAGTTCAGAGGCTGGATCCTCCAAACGTCTGTGTTTCTAGACAGAACACATAAATAACAGGTCAATGAGACCTATTCCTCCTCAAAGCCCCCTTCAATTGATCAATTATTTAATCAAGCATTCAGGCAACCCTTGTCAGCCTGAAAGTCTGGAAATATTTGGCACATGTATGGCCAAATATCAGTCGCTGGTAAATTGTTACCAGTTTGCACATGTTAATAAGGTCAGTATTAACCAATAACCATACAGTAATCCTACTGTAAATTTGTGACTTCCTGGTCATGAACCTAATTGTTGACAAGGAACACGTGAGTGTGGCAGAGTCTGTGAGGCTTTACTCTGTCATTTGGAAGATAAGCCTCTGTCAGGTGGTCCACTGAACGATCCACTTTTGGAGCCACATCCTTGGGAGGATCCAGCCCCTGAATTGGTGATTGACCCCCTGCCAGTCACCAAGAGTTCCAGCTATACCTGCGCTGAAGGTAGAATTAATCTGGAGCCTAAAGATCTGTGGTTCTTTGGCTCCATCTGTTGCAGTTCAACTCAACTAAAGCAATTAGTTTTGCCTCGAGGACAGCTCTGCCTCCTGAGAAACAATTTTACAACTAAAACTCCCAAGCCTCTTTTTTTTCTTAAACCGGCCCTGTGCTTTGACCTCCATGACAATCAAACAAAATGTATTGTAAATGAGCTCTTTGTTAATGAACCACAACAACACTGACTCTTCTTCAGTGTTGTTACATATACACTTCTCCAAATGTAGGGGTTTACATCGACCACTATCACTCAGACCAAACCAGAGGGGAGACCAACAACCAGCCGAACCTCGCCTCTAAAGAGGGTTTTTTTAGCTGCCATTTTGTCAACAGTAGGACTTCCGTCTCATTCCATTTCTAAACAGTTTTACAACTACCTGTTTGCAGCCCTCAAAGAAAGAAAAACGTTTTCAGCAGGTAAAAAAGTTTAACCAGTCTCATACATGACAAGTCTCCCCAACTGCAAGTTATGTTATTTCTTTTAGGCACTTTCAGTCTCTCACTATATCAGCTGTTACATTTTTGTTCTGTTTTCTCCAAAACGAATTATGAATTTTGTGACTTTTCAGATGTTAGGTCAGATGTTTTGCTCGCGGTAAAACCCTCAAAGATGAGGGATTTTTATTTTCCTCTTGGCTGTTTTCCTTTGAACATTTTGTAGCTCCATGAACTAATCTGAGACCAAATGGGTACTATTATATTGCATTGTGTTGTAAAGTTTTATAAATGTTGGAATTCCCTATTATAATGAAACTTTTATATGTTTTATGTAAAAAAAAAAAAAAACATTAAGTGTAATACCAAAAAAAAGAGTTTCTACCATTTCATAAAGCAATACATTTTGTGTTTGTCCTCGTACAGAATTTTACTTTGTTTCAGTCAAGTGTTACTGCCGCAGCGTTCAAATATTGTGTTCTCAATCTGTGCATGTTCCAACTTCAGTGTAACAATTTGATTAAAAAGGCTTTAATTTACTGTTCTGCTTCCAGCTTCAAACTCAGCTTACAATGCTGTGGGCAAACTGTAAACTGATCTTTTGTACAGCAAACCTGTTTTCCTCCAGCAGAGAGAGCTCTTGTGCTAGAAATAGCTTGTTTTATTTTGAGGATGTTCCCGTCAGTAGTGGGAACATCTCGGAGATGTCTTTGTATTTTTAACGCCTCAAAACGTATTCCTTGTTTTTGTTTGATGTATTAAAGTGTTTTGAATATATTGTCCATGTCTACTGTAGTTAACACAAGGGCATTTTAAGAATTTCAGTGAGACATTACTTTCTAAAGAATTTAAAAATGCTTCTCTGCACCCAGTACCTTCAACACAAAAATGACAGACACCACCCTTTTTATGAGTTTTATTTACTCCTTCAAATGTTTGATCATCCCAAAAGCCAGCATCTGAGCTGTATCTGACAAAAGTTTCCAATTCAAAACAACATGAATTAGGAATGAGTTACCCGATGCTGTGTGACAACACAAATACTTTTGAGTCCAAAGGACATTACGCAAAAAAAAACTTCTTTCCACCCTAAACTTCACCTTTCCTTTTCTCTGAACATGGTTTCACAGAACAGATGCATTCAGAGCAAAAATAAAATATTCACTCTTTCATCTCCATTGTCAAAAGAGCCATTTTATTTCATCAATTACCCTAAAAGAAAAACATAACATGTCCGGTAAAAAAGACAACCTTAGCGATTAATAGGGAAATATTTTCTAATCTTTAAGGGTACAAAGCCATGAAACCAGAACTATTTATGAGAATGCACACCATGTGTGTGGAAACAGAAAAGAGCTATGTTTAAATTAATGACAACACACAGGGAAGTTAAAATGGTCATGCTATTGGTATACAGAAATTGAGGAATGGGGGGGGGGCTCTTAATATACTAAATGTAAATATTGACAAGTATGAACAACGCCAGTGCAACCAGTTAACAGGGACCATTCTTTTTCAGTGTGGAGTGTTGGCAGGATCTTTCCCTTTACTTCTCTTCACACCACTGGTTCTCTTTGCGTACCTGTGGACGTGAGGAGAGACAAACGGGATGAGTTTCCGAAAATATGTGGAGGGCAGGTCAACTGTCAGAAGCTGTGATCCCTTGTACAGAATAAAATGGTTCATTTAAATTAGGTTTAGCGTCACTCCAAAGTAATCTATTAATTTCTCATAACAGACAAGATGATTGGAATAACTACCTGGGCTTCTTCCTCCTCTGTGAAATCATTTTTGATGTTGAAAGTCTTCCTGATCTCCTCTGGGGTTTTGCCTTTAATCATGTTGGCCACCGTCTTGCAGGTGACATCTAACAGACCTTTGATGTCCAAATAGTTGGCGGCCTAAAAAGGAAACAGTGACATGTAGAAGATTAGGGGACGGGGGCTGGAAGGACTGACAGACACCTTAGCATTTCAAGGAAAATCAACACTTGCAGGTATATTAACAACCAGCCAAGGCTGTTTTGTTTCGGATTCATTTCAGGGACTACAATGCATGGAGCTACTGGTGATTTTCACTACTGTCATTTTTCTAAAAGCCAAGGATTAATGCTGATGATGACGACGACAATTAAAAGCATGTTGCATTTACACAGTAAATAGTGCAAAAAGCGAGAAAACCGCGAATAAATGGCAAAAACTAAATAGCGCCCCTTTAAGAAAGAAAGTGTCCAGCAAGTTCAAAGGATACCTAACTCCAGCTCTTTCTGCAAGCCCAGCAAAAGATACAAGTAGTAGCAGTATTTAGCAAGTCTTCCCTTGCAAAAAGTTGTTTGTAACAAGACTGGCTGGAAACCTAGTATATGGCCGGACCGTGTTTGGTCAATGTGCTAAGTTGTGGCCAAATTGTTACAGGGATAGTCAGTTGTAGTGTATATAATGTGAATTCATGGATATTAAATTTCATCTGCAATTTTCTGTAGTTCTAATAATATGTTCTCAAAGTGTACTGAAGTAGTATATCATGACATGGTTAATCTACGTTTGAGACAAATAATTGAGGACTGCTTTAATTTAATAAATTCTATATAAATCATACAATTTGTACTGTATAACTCATCTAAAGTGTGACTGTATAATTAGACTGTATAATAATTAACTTTTGTAAACAGACCAGACCAAGGTTACATCCCATGACAGTTGTGAACATGCCCTCAGCCTCAAATGTTAGTCAAATGGAAATCAGCGCAGGATGACTTTCCCGCTTCAAGACCGTGGTCAGGTCAGTGTTAATTCAGAGACAAACGGAAACCTCCATTGTTCATTTTACTAATAGTCTCTCTCTCTCATTGTGACATTGATTCCAACCATAACTCCCAGAGTTATGGACAACAAACATGTTGACTGCACCGGCAGCTGCTGTGGCGTTCATCAGAAGCTTTGGCTTTAACTTCTAACAAGGCCCAAACAAAACAAGTGCTGAATGCAAATTATGTGGACTCTAGCTCAGAGACTTGTGTTCCAGTAAACTTGCATCCCTTAACTTATTAAGACCAGATGCAACACATGCGTGTTTAATACCTGTTGAACCTCCCATACACCATTTGGAGGTCAATTTGCATTCATTTTCATTTGACATGGGAGCACCCACTAAGCTACTTCTTCGCCACCCCTTCCCTCTTTAGCATCAACTAGCTTTGTGCATGTAAACACATACAAACAGCCAGAGGGGGGAGGGGGGGCTAATCAACTCAAGTGTCGGACACTCCGACTTGCGTTTCACTTCCTGGAAGCCCACAGCTTGTCCCAACGCCCATTTCCCAATCACTCCCAGGCACTGATGAGGTTACCTTTCACGTGCTCTGCCTGGTTATGTATCTTAGTCAACCAAATGAAATCACTCAGTACTTTACAGCAGTGAATGTAATACTGTAGACCACAGGAAAGGATTGGTAACAAAAGAAATGCATACATTGCGCACAAACTTTACAAACAAAAAGAGGTACTAAAGCAAAAGAGAATATCTGCAATGACAACTTTATATAATGTGCATCAAAGCAAATGTCTTGAGAAATCATCACACTACATAGTTTTCAGTAGTGTTACTGACTGCATGTGCTGTGGAGATAATCTGTTAACAAATTTACATTTTGGTTAAAGTATAAGTGAGGGTTGGTGGTTTGGCATGGTAATGCTTGTAGTTAAGATTAGGGTCAACCTCCAGAGAATAAATGTAGGTCTATGTAACGTAAATGTAATGTAAACTACATTTACCAGAATCAGTTCAAACAAGGTGCCTTGGTCCACTTTGAGGAACTCCTGATCCCATACAGGAATGTCATCTGTCCTCTTCTCCTTGTTCTCATCGTCCTCAGGAGGAGGAGGGTCATCTTTGTGATGAGTGCACCACTGAATCACCTGAGGGAAAGAGAGAATGCATTACAGTAGTTAAAACCAGTCAAATATGCATGGCATTAATCAGCACTGCACTTCAAACTGGAGTAGAAGGGTTTAAACACCACACTCAAACTGTTTCAACTGTGTTTCTTCTTGGTGGTGAGGGAGTGTGTTCTGTACCTTCTTGAGGATGGCAGCATTCACATTAGGTAGGGGAACTGGGTCATCATCTCCTTCATCATCCATTCCCAAATCTGTCAAATAATCAATGAATGCCAGACATCAGCTAATGAGTTGAAATTGTCATTCTAATCAAACTATTTTTCCTTCATTTTCCAGAACAGGTCACTTTGTGATATTCAGGAGTTAAGGAGCAAAATGTTCACGTCTCATGTATAGAGAAAAATGTGTCTGTTGATATATGGTGTAAACTTATAATTTTGTGAAATGTTTGCCCATGAGGGTTGGGCACTTGTGTGCATGACATGGAAATAATGAGAAAAAAAAAATCAAATCAATCATCAGTAACATCTACCAAAAATGTATTTAATTAACTTAAATGGTGCAAAAACAAAATAACATCACACCAGCCATGAAGTGACACAATGGACTCAAAAGTTTGTTTTGATTTAAGAAGATAGCTATACCTTCTAACATGGTCTTGATTGTGACAGACTGTTTGGCTATCTCAACATCCACCTCGAAGATTTCCCCATCAGAGCTCTGTAGTTTTATTGTGGGCATTATCTGTAGAGTAGAACAATACGATTATTAAACACATTAAAGGGTACCTAAATGAATATCAATAACAATCAGTCTTTTTCAAATTCGTCACATGGAATCGTACGAGGTACAAAATGTAAAACATGTAATCCCATTATCTCCTACAACTTGCGCATGATTCATCTTAAGGCAGAATGTAAAATACTACATTTGCTAAAGTAAACTTGTATTAGCTGACACTTAATTTAACGTCTGGTCATTGCTAAAAGCTAGCTACCATTAGCCAAGCTAATATTGACAAGTTGTCTGTTATTCCGCTATAGACCTTTACGTTACAGGCCAATAATAGTTCACGTTAGGTAGCTAGCTAACGTTACAGGAATAATGATAAACATGGTACAACATGTAAACATAAATTAACAATACTTACGCTGGCGTTGTTATTACCAATATAAATTCAAACGACAAATGTTAGCATTAGCTAGCGCTAACGTTAACTCCAAGCTAACCAACGATACATTTAGCTAGCCACCTGTTAACATAGCCGACGGTAACGTTAATTCTAACCATGTTATTAACTAAAGGGGTGTTCGTTAATGCATACAACATCAGTTCCGCATGTTAAACGCTAGCTACAATATCCACCTTGTGTGTGTTTTTACAATCAAAGCAATCCTCTAGCTAATACAGGTTAAATAGTAAGCGGACCAGGCAGCTAGCTAGCATTACCACGCACTATGGTAGCATCTTAGCTTGCCGTTACGCTGACGCTACGTCGGTGAGGCCTCTTAGCAACCACACCGAAGCTATTCAAACAAACATGTAAACACATTTTAAAGATCGATTTTACCTCGATTTCCAAAGGTGAACGAAATGTTAAAGAATACATCCCGCTTTGCGAAGCTACGTACCGTAAATGTTTTAACTCGGATCCAGAGGTGAAATTCCTCTGTAGTCAACAGCAGGGCCTGACAGACTCGGAGGCACCAATAGCGGCTGGAAGTCTCTGGATGAACCTGGTGAGCGTGAGTCCTGCCGCTCCGAGGCTGACTGTCGCTTTGTCAGATACTGGAGGAGAAGGGAGGGAGGGGGGACCCCATGAAAGGCTGTTTTCCCTGTTTATCTAACACTGTTTTATTATTATTATACATCAACACACAAAATAAATATATATGCTAAGAGTTATGCAATCGTTATTAAACACGCCATTGCATTTGTATTTTTTGGATGACATTCTGGTTATAAAATTTGAAATATTTGTGTGGGTGCTTATCTACTCAGTCATTATTTTGATTATACTATCTCATCATTTCGAGAGTGTCTCGTTATTTTGAGATACTATCTCATTATTTTTGAGATAATCAACATCAACACACTCAATAGAAAGTCTGTGATTTTTGCAATCGTTGGTAAGTACAATACGCTAATGTTACAGTATACCTTTCAGTAAATTATTTATTTTAGGCTATAGTGTTAAACACATACACATAACTTATGTCAAATATACACTGTATATACTGCACATATACATATCCACCTACCTCCGATAGGCTATATAAGCAACCTGTTATTAATAATTATTTATTTAATCCAGCACCGAGTTTTGATTGCATAAATACTGCTTAATATATTTCTAAATGTTGCATCAGTACTGTTTTTTTTCATATACCAAAATGTTAAAAATGTCATATTTACAATATGGTAATGCTTAAAAGCCATTGTTTCAAGGTAAAGACTACAGAATCCTTTACTGAGACTGACAGTAAAAGGGATCAAACATTCACAATTCTTCTATTCTACAATTAAACTTACCCCCCTTCCTTGTCCCATCATTGGCCCCAGCCAAAAGTAAAACTTAAGGCACCACTGCCCACCCAAGGACGGCAGCTAACTCCTCCTCCCCAGACTGATAAGTATACTTGTGTACAAAATGCAGCAAGCTTTGTCTGATATGTGCCGGGTCCAGGCTGCACGCCTAGTGGCACTCATGACTCTTTTCAGGACAAGCCCGGGCCCTGTGTATTAAATCCTTCTTCAATTTATGTTGTGATAGGTAATAGAAAAAGAACGATGAATCCGCTAAGCAAGAACAAGCACTTATCAGCAAACCTCGCAAATTTATCATTCATTCCTCGTCAGCCAACGCCTATACCAAAAATTGAGACTGATAAATATTTTAACACACTAACACTAGCCTTACTAAACGTCAGGTCTTTGGCAGGAAAATCATTTTTAATCAATGATTTTATTATTAAGCACAATCTTGATTTTATGTTTTTAACTGAAACATGGTTGGACCATAATAACAGTGGTGCTGTTCTCATTGAGTCAGCTCCCCCTAACTTCAGTTTTATGAGTGAGCGTAGAGTGAATAAGAAAGGAGGTGGAGTAGCCATTTGTATAATGATTCCATTGTACTCAAATATCTTATGGAAATTTTGCTTCTTTTGAATATGTGACTCTTCAGCTAAAGTCCTTCCCTCAAGCTATATTTCTAAATATCTACAGACCACCGAAATACTGTGCAGCTTTCTTCGATGACTTTACTGAACTGCTGTCTATAATCTGTATTAACTTTGACTGTGTAATTATTGCTGGAGATTTTAACATTCATGTGGACAACCTGCAGGATAGAGGGACCAAAGAACTGTGTCGTGTTTTTGAGAACTATGGACTGACATGTGACGGAACCCACGCACAATAAGGTGCACACTTTGGACTTGATTATCTCCAAGGGTTTGAACATTTCCAAGGTTGTGGTGACTGACGTTGCTCTCTCTGATCATTCATGTGTTTTCTTTAACAGCACTATCTCGGTGCCCAAAAGTGTCCAAACTAAGGTAATCAGAAAAGGGTATATCACTGAAAACACCAGTGAAACATTCATTCAGCTTTTCTCCTCCACACCCGCCCTCACTGGGGTCTCAGTCAATGAGCTGGTAGATAATTTCAATTTTAAAATTACCAATGTTATTGATGCCATTGCTCCCACTAAGGTCAAAGCTGTCTCTAGTAAGAAAAGATCTCCATGGAGAAATGTCATACGGGTAAGAACAGAAAAAACAGAGTGTCAAAAGCTGAACGCAGGTGGCGAAAAACTCATCTCCGGGTCCACTATAACACCTATAAAGACAGACTTCGCATTTATAATTTGGAACTGAGGAATGCTAGGTGGTCCTTCTTCTCTGACATTATCGCCAGTAACAATAATAATTCACGTGCTCTGTTTGCTACTGTTGATAGGTTAACAAACCCTCCAGTACCAGTAGCATCTGAACTTTTATCTACCAAGGCCTGCAATGATTTTGCCTCCTTTTTTCGAAGACAAGATTCAGAAAATTAGACTGTCAGTGCCTCCATATCAAGTAAGGGATATGTGTTGCCACACTGTCCAGGCAAAACAAATTCCAATATCAAACAATTTCATATGATCAACCATAAAAACCTGGAGGACATTATACAACATCTGAAAACCTCCTCCTGTTGCCTTGATATTCTACCAACAGGCCTTTTCAAAAATGTTTCAAATTGTAGGCTATGTCTTCTGATCTTTTACAGATTGTAAACACATCTCTACTCTCAGGTATCTTCCCAAAGGCCCTGAAAACTGCAGTCATCAAGCCACTTTTAAAAAAGAACAACCTAGACAGGGCACTACTGAGCAACTATAGGCCGATATCTAACCTTCCATTCTTAAGTAAAATCATCGAAAAAGCGGTTTTTCAACAACTCAACCTGTTCTTGTCACTAAACAATGGTTTTGATGCCTTCCAGTCGGGTTTTCGACTAGACCACAGCACTGAGACAGCGCTTGTTAAAGTATTTAATGACATCCACTTAAACACAGATAGTGGCAGTCTTAGTATTATTTGATCTCAGTGCTGCATTTGACACGGTCGACCATGACATATTACTACACCGACTGGAAAACTGGGTTGGCCTTTCTGCCTCAGTCCTAAACTGGTTTAAATCCTATTTAAAGAATAGGGACTACTTTGTATCTATAGGTAATTATACATCTGAGCATACAAATATGACGTGCGGAGTTCCCCAAGGCTCCGTTCTGGGGCCTCTTCTGTTTAACATCTACATGCTTCCACTGGCTCAGATTATGGAAAACAACAAAATAAGTTACCACAGTTATGCGGACGACACACAAATTTACATAACCTTATCGCCTGGAGACTATAGTCCTATACAAACACTAAGTGCATTGAACAAATTAACGACTGGATGTGCCAGAACTTTCTTAAATTAAATGAAGAAAAAACTGAGGTGGTTGTTTTTGGAGCAAAAGAGGAACGATTAAAAGTCAGCGCTCAGCTTCAAACGACAATGTTAAAAACAACAGACAAAGCCAGAACTCTTGGTGTAATTATGGACTCAGACCTGAATTTCAACAGCCACATTAAGACAATTACAAAGTCAGCCTATTACCACCTTAAGAATATATCAAAGGTAAAGGGACTTATGTCTCAGCAGGACTTGGAAAAACTTGTCCATGCTTTTATCTTCAGTAGACTTGACTACTGTAACGGTGTCTTTACAGGTCTCCCTAAAAAATCAATCAGACAGCTGAAGCTGATTCAGAACGCTGCTGCTCGAGTCCTCACTAAGACCAAGAAAGTGGATCACATCACTCCAGTTCTGAAGTCTTTACACTGGCTTCCTGTGCCTCAGAGAGTTGATTTCAAAATACTTTTGCTAGTTTATAAATCATAAAACGGTTTAGGTCCAAAATACATTTCTGACCTGCTAGTAAACTATGAACCCCCCAGACCTCTCAGGTTGTCTGGGACAGGTCTGCTTTCTGTCCCCGGGGTCAGAACTAAACAGGGAGAAGCAGCGTTTAGTTTCTATGCTCCACATATTTGGAACCAACTTCCAGAGAATTGCAGGTCCGCTGCAACTCTCAGTTCTTTTAAATCAAGGCTGAAGACCTTTCTTTTTGATGTTGCCTTTCGTTAAATAACTACCCATTTCTTATACTTTCGTTGCTTATTTTATCTGCTTTTATATTTTTAACTGCTCTTTAATGTTTAATTTCTTATACTGCACTGTAACTTTTATTCTTGTATTTTAATTGTCTTCATGTAAAGCACTTTGAATTGCCCTGTTGCTGAAAAGTGCTATACAAATAAAGCTGTCTTGCCTTACAATTTGCTGTCAAAGCTCATAATTGTGCTCACACTGGCAAGATGGTGGTAAATGTTGGTGCCTGTGTGCATGCATAGAATGTATGCTTGAAAAACATAACCTTTTTAATATTAACCAAGATGTCCTGATAAACTATGTATCTGTGAGACAGTTTAGTTACCATTACAGTAACTCTCCAAGAGGAAGGTCATCAGTGTGCAAACCTATCCAAACCACACACCCTGATAATCACAGGTCAAAGGGACCTTCTAAGCCAGACCAGACCATAACAACAGTTGCCATCTCATTCAGGGCAATGTTTTTCAGTATCATACAAAAGAAAAGAAAGATAACAGCACATCCATATCAAGGAGCCACCTTCATCTTTATTATTGAAATGGTTTGGTTAACAGAGACTCTTGTAGTTAAACGGGAGTCAGTAAGTTGATGTGGATGAACACTCCATTATCTGTCAATCATATACACCAAGCTCAGCTGTGTGACTGCATAGGAAGGGCTTTCCTTAAAAGTTACACAGGGCAAAGAAACACAAGGTAAAACTTGCCTATTGGGGGCTTTATTTGTAATTTTTTTTAAATAAAAAAAACATCTGTAGTGTGAAATAATATTCATCTTTTCACATATGTTACATTTGTTTAGATTTACAAAAGTGCAAACAGATCACGTTCAGATCTAAATATAAGCCATGGCATGTAGAGTTCAAACAGCCGCATTTGATGTAGCAAATTTTCGTCTTGACCTTGGTGCATTCGGTCCAGCAGCACCAGGAACAGGATGAGGAATTTAAAACATCACTGTTTGACATAGTGGGGGAGATTTTCAATACAAGTCCTCAGCAATGAATATTGTTATACATATGGCACACACCTTTTGGTTCATTCAAAGACACACAGACATTTCTTTTTTGCTAAATGCTTAAATAGGTCTTTGTGTGGATATACAATGTGCACTGCTGTGTAGCCCCCCCCCCCCAGTCTCCCACCCTCCCTTTCCTCATTCATGTTGTTATCGGTTGAATGTCATACATCATGGTAATACTGGGCCTGACTGTACAAGGGTCAAAGGTCAGAATTTACAGGAAGTAATCTGGGGTGCGGCGAGTGACATGAGGCTCCCCTCTGCGAGGCGCAGGATCAAACTGCAAACTGGTTAGGAGAAGAAATAAAAAGTAGAAAAATAACATGAGATTTGTCAACCAATCATAAATGCAACTCATACATATTGTAAGCATAATACTAAGCATTGTTTAGAATGATGCATACACACATTTGTGTTTTACAAAGCATGTAGCACCATTTCAGGTATTAAACATCTGAGGGGAACATAATCATGCAGCGCTTCAGCTTTTAGGGATACACACAATCACATACTGCAGCTCTCAGTTTTTTGTTATACTTACAATGAGTATTTGAGGGTGTCGTCTAGTTCCATGATAGCTGCCTGGTTGCCACAGCGGTAGCAGTAGTTGGGAGCACTAAATATTGTCACCACATTCCTCTCATGGCACCAGTTGTAACCCTGGAGGAAACGGATGCATTATTCACCAGAGATGTATAATTCAGTATAATTCAAAAAGTGCTACTGTAATGAAAATCTACTGTTTTTAATCTCTGTATGACAGTTCAAGATGGTGGTATAGCCCTTTGTCCCTTATTGTTTTCTGTAGCAGTAGTGGTTGGGAGACATTTTCGTTTTGTTTGTGCTCATTTAGTTTAGTTTAGTTTAGTTTAGTTTAGATTGAGCATTATTACAGTTTGCAAGCTCTGCTATGTGTGTGTACCATATTCTGTGTGTTTACCATTGCACATTAGCCTAGCAGCTAGAGGAGATTCCTTCTGCTTATAGCTTAATCCCAACAAAACCACACGGTTGAATTTCAGCCTGCATGAACGTTTTGTAACCTAAACAGAGCAGCTTATATTGGTTATATTAGAGAGCGCAACAGTAATTCTTGACTGCATCTGGGAAGTCTATGTACTGTTAACAGCCACAGTCCTGAATTATACTAAAATGTATAATTGCCTGGTAAATTTAAATAAGACATGCACCTCCATAACCAGCTGGTGGGCACGGGACACCAGCGTGAGGCGGTTGGCGTGGTTGAAAGTCTCAGAGATGTCCTGGCCGAAAGTATAGCCGGCTCCTCGAGGGGAAATGCCCCAGCCACCGCGGTCGTCAGGGTCCGACCACAGCAGGTCGCACATGGGACCCTGCGGGAGACAAAGAGGAGCGTGTTGGCAAGGAAACAAAGATGCAGTCCTGCTATTAAATACTTGAACAGCCACCACGTTTATCTGCAAATATACTGAATTATGGAGAAAAGACAATATCAAAATGCTTCCTTTTTTGCCTTTAAGTATTGCTTATGATAAAGTTACTGTTACTGACAAACATTTGTTGATGACAGTTATTTTACAACCAAAATGTTGTTACATTTTCAAAAGCAAAAGTTATAAGCCGCTTGGCCAGGAACATCAAAATTAAGTATTATCCATCTACCTCATGTGGCACTTCCTGTAAACGGTCCAGTGCTCTGATGTGATCCAAAGTATCTATGGACGGTGACAGGCCTCCATGAAGGCAGAATATCTGGAAGGATGAGAGGAACATGTCAGTATTAGTAGTAAATACAAGTACAGTCTGACCATCAGCTTCTGTATCCATCACATCATTAAACTAATAATTCCCAAACTAGCAATGTTATACATTTCATTCTACAATGCAACATTAAACCCTGTTACACACAAAGTTATATTTATTATATCTGTGAAACCAACCAATTCTCACCTGAGAGTCTACCAAGGCAGTAAGGGGGAGATAATCAAACAGGTCGGTAAAGTACTTCCAAACGTTGGCGTTGCCATATTTTCTTAGGCATTCATCATAGAAGCCGTAAACTTGTGTGATCTGTCTGCTCTCGTGGTTCCCTCTGAGGATTGTGATGCGCTCCCGGTAGCGTACCTGAAATACGAGCAAACAGAGCTGTTTGGTAAATTTCTTCCTCAAAACCCCTCTTCAGTTTCAGAACAAGTCAAATGTGTGAGGACTTTTTAAATAACTTACCTTAAGTGATACTAGTAAAGAAACGGTTTCTACGGAGTAGTACCCTCTGTCAACGTAGTCTCCCATGAACAAATAGTTTGTGTCTGGAGATTTCCCTCCGATCTTGAACAGTTCCATGAGGTCGTGGAACTGGCCGTGCACGTCGCCACACACTGTAACCGGACATCTCACCTCCTGAACGTTTGACTCCTTGGTCAGTATCTCCTTTGCCTGCAGAAAAATATAAATAAAATTAAAACACACACACACACACCTGACTGTGGTGGTCCATGGATGATTTAAAAAAGAAAAAAGAAAAAAAAAAAAGAAAAGTGTGAAATACAAAAACTGAAGGTGAGGCAAAACCCCACAGTGGCTTAAAACGCCTCAAAACTCAAACGCAAGTCATTTTTCCACAATAAATATATTGTATGCCACTTTACTGTGTTTTGCTCATTGAAGTGCAGGGAAATCCAAGGGACTTTACACTGTAATTTTGTCATTATTTGCTCTTCATCAGAGAACAGACTGGAAAACGGTCACTAGCGCCTGCGATGTAAACACTTGGTTTCCTCAGATTACTATTTTGAGAGCACTTCGTTTTAGCTAGGATGGCAATGGCAACACAGTCAACCACTCTAAAATGTTGTTCTTGGACACAGTTTATTCTACCCAGATCCTCATGGCGCAGTCTAAAAGCTGCTGTGGCAGTGTATGACTCAGCTCTGACAGCTAGTTTAATTTACACTTGTTGCCTGCTGATTCAATGCAAACAGGAGATAGTCACACAGGTTTTCTTTTGCTGGTCAGCTGTTGCATGAAAGTTTAAATGGCATCATTTGGCTTCATTGAAACAACCACCTGTGTGTCTAGTGACAGAACAAGTAGTTTCTGCCTGTTAAAAGGAATGCTTGCTCTTAGGGGGATTTGTTGGGTCTCTGTAAATTATAAAGTGTGATCTAGACCTAATCTAGCTGTAAAGTATCCAGAGATAACTTCTGTTGTGATTTGACACTAAAAATAAAATTGAACTGAATAGATTCTCCTTATTTTGTGTATAGGGTTGTACAGTTAGCTTATGGGAGTTATCACTACACACAGGTTTCTTTTAAAGTACATATTTCTTTCACTTTAAAGCTGAAATTCTCTGACATACATTGGAGATATGGAGCCAGAAGCCCCGTTTTCACCTGGTATTAAAATGCGATCCGAGTGAGACGATCATAAGGGGACAGCTCTAAGTACAGGTGGGAATACACGCAAGACGCATTGAGATCCGATCACTCAGACCACATTCGGAGGCGGTTTATGCCACATACGACCACATTCTTTTAGCAGTGAGCCTGTTTTGATGGTGGTGGTTTAAACATCTGTCCCGAGTGATCCGATCACAACTGGATGGGCGTCTTCCCACCTAGCAGTAGAATGGATCTCCAAATGATCGGATCCCACTTCCCTGCTCTATATGCAAATAAACACGTACATCATTTCCGTTTGCATAAAGGCTGGTTGTGTGTGTGAGTGTATACATTTCAGTTGTTCCTCTCACATAAATCATACATTAGAATTAGAAACATGTGATGACTACTGAAAAAGCGCTGCCTACAGTATTTGTCTGTGCCATAATAAGGTATTAAGGATGTCTACTGACGGGCACCGGGACCTGTGGAGGAGAGAAAGACGTTTTGAAAAGTTGTGTGTTCAGCTCTCAGTACGTTTGTAGCTTCTAACTAAATCTCTGTGGTAGGTAGTTTAGTTTCTATATGTGGTTTATCTTACATTTGATGATACAAACAGCCTAGGAGAGAGGCATCTGCAAAATCGTAATAAGGCAGACAATAGAAACAATGAGGGGTTATGTTCTCCCAAATACATGCCTGGTGTTTTGTCTGTGGCACACTCTGAGCAGCCCCCAATCTTTTCATACTGTTCCTTTTAAACAACAAATGCAACCGCATGAGATAAAGAGAGAATTGACAGATAGATTGCTTAAGTCGGCCTGTCATCCCAGCAGATGGGACAAAGAGAGAGAGAGACACAGACCCAGAGTGACCAGGACAGGACTGCAGCGCTGCACAATGCTGACCTATATTACATCCACATACACATCCTCCACGTGCCCATACTACCATGTGGCAGGACGCATTTCAATGACTGGGCTGTGGATGACAGTTTGAGCAGGGCCTTTGACTCTTAAGCTACATGCCTGTGTTAAAGTGGAACAGCAATATATTTTCGTCCCCCCAACCCCTCTTGATTATGTTGTGTGAGATTGGCTGCCTACCGTCACACGCCGTAGAGACACGCTGGAAAAACTATGTTACGCACAGAGACGGGCTCTTGTAATAGGAGCTGAAAAATAAATTAAAACAAATTGTGCTGTAATGTGTAAAGTTGGTATCGTAAAAAGTATCGTTTAGGAACCGGTATCAAAGTCACGGTATCGGTAAGTTTCTGAACGATATCCAGCCCTAACTGTTCCCCTGGGAAAATATACCAGACCCTGGGTTTAAACATAAGTATAACTATTCAATCAAAGACAATATCCTTAAGTGCCATTTCTTCCACCCACAATACATTAGAACATCCACTACTAAGTTGCTTTGCCAATGCATAATACAATAAATGGTCTACAGCTCTGTAATGTTTAGGGCTGTCCTCGAATAAAGAAATTCTTAGTCGCCTAACACTTATATGATTTTGTCGACTAATCGATTAGTTGATTTTAGGGATGGGGCCGATCCGATCCAGTATCGGTATCGGGACCGATACCAGCGAAATTCAGGTATCGGATTTTCCCGATCCAACCTGCGGAGATTTCCGATACCACGAGCCATGTCTGCATTTTAACGTTGTCTGCTGAAATGGCTCCAAAAGTGATTCCTGCCAGTGCCGGCTGGTCTGCTGGTTGGCTGCAAACTGTGGAGTACATTTCCTGAACGGAGGCGCGGCTCAATGAGACACAGAGTTATGTGACACGCCCCCGCTCAGGAAGTCCATTCCGCAGTTTGCAGCCAGCTAGCAGGATTGTAGCATGAGCAGCATTGTGGCTAGCTCAATGCTATCCTGTGTGTCCGCTGTTTGGAAATACTTCACAGTGGAAACACCGCAGAGCAAGACAGCAACATGCAAAAACAAAACAGGACTTTCACAACCGTCTGTCTGCCGGTGTTGTCGCTGGCTTGTGGCGTTTCATTTCCCCGTTGTTGCGTCCCCCAGAGACCGCGGATCGTCTCCCGACGGCCGCTGTTTCAGAGCAGCCGCTGCGCAGCCGTGAAAACAGAGGTGTGTGTCTGTGTGTGTGTGTGTGTAACTAAGTGTGTGTGTAAGATGTTTACAGTTATTGCACTTTTCTTGTATTTCAGATATTTTACATTTTAAAACGTTGATTTGTTGATGCTACAAGAGCCAGTGTGCTTGATTTGCGCTGTTCACACACTGTTTTATTGAGTGTGTGTGTGTGTGTGTGTGTGTGTGAGAGAGAGAGATTTTTACACTTGCACTTTTCTTATATTTCAAGACTCAAGTATTTGACATTTTGGGAATGTAATAAATATTGACATGACAATCAATTTGAAACCCTTACAGTTGTATATCTGTTTTCAGAATGAGATTTTTCCTGTTTTTCTGACTTCCTTTTCTGACCTTATACTTACCTCAAGTTGCCTTTTGGGACATACATGCATACGTACGTCCATATCATACTTGCCCGTTGAGAGGAGTTTATTTCAGCATCATATAAAATCAACAATAATGATAATAATAATATTAAAGCAAACACAGCTCAGGTATCGGAATAGTATCGGTATCGGCCGATATCCAAATTCAGGTATCGGGATCGGATCGGAAGTGAAAAAATGTGGATCGGTGCATCCCTAGTTGATTTAATCGACAGATGGTTAAGACTAGAAAAGCCCAATATAAATGTAGTTAGTTAACCATCTGTAAAACTGAGTTTCTCCGAAATTAGTCCTGCAAAAGCACCACTTTAAATCTTGTGTTCACCAGAAATGTTCTCATAAGTTGCTTGGAAATGAGTAATTAAGCATGAATAAGCACAAAAAATGACTTATCGACTAAAGAAATCTTAGTCGACTAAGACCAAAACGACCGATTAGTCGACTAATCGACTAAAAGGGGGCAGCCCTAGTAATGTTACACTGCTGAACTGAGTAATGTGTTCAGTGACGCTTAGATATCACCTGTGTCTTAAATTGGCTCAGCTGATTATAACCTGGTTAATGTGCACTTTGAGTGAGGCCAGAGCAGGGATAACTTGGTCTGACAACAGATATGAGTTATATATTCTCACTGTATGCCGTAATAAACCACTGATTTGATTTCTTTGTCGTCTTTGAGTCCTGCTAAAGGTTGCCTCAGATACTGCAGAGGAATCGGGCCAGTGTTTTCATCTTTTTTATGCTCTTCCTTGCTCCTTCCTCTCATTAAGAGACTTTGAGTCTTTAGTCAAAATCCTGCAGTTGTAAATAACCTGCCTTTATAGCTGGTTGTTGTAATGGATTACAAGTTGATCATTCTTGCACTGCGATCATCAGCAACATCAATCACCTCACTTAAAAAAAAAAACTAGTAAATAATCCTTTACTTATAACAAAACAATGCAACAAAAAACAATAAAACCTCAAACAGGATTAAAATCTATAGATCAAATATTACAAAAACTGGAGGACATGCTGTTTATGGTACCAGGAGAACATTTTCATAATTCCCAATTTGAGCCTGGACTTACCAATGCGAGAGACCGGTTTATCCATGAGATGGCAGGTCACAGTGTATACTGCCAGTTCAGCTGTAGGCTATATGAAAAGGATGACGGCAGATGTTACGCAAGCACCTCGACCAAAGTACCACGCCTGTAGCAGAAATGCCACAGAGAGGCTGCAGGGAGGGAAACCCCTAGATGACAGTTGTGCCAAAGACATCACACAGACATCAAACTGCTTAGCCAAATGCTACGAAGTGAAGTCAGCATTTTAACGTCTGCCGCAATATAATCCCAGTAAAAGTCAGTTAAACACGGCCAAAGATTTTCCTGCAGACGTTAAGCTTAACTACTACGCACAACTACAACCACAAACAATGACGTCAATCAAGATGTTTAAATTACGGTAGTTAAAAGTTAAGCATCTGCCTGGCAACAGCACTATAATCAGAGTGGGAATCGGCACCAGCTAGATGATGGCAGATTGGGTCCGTGTTTTCTACTATGACAGTTTGTGAATTTTGCTGAGATGCATTTAACAACATTTTGTCAACGTCAGTCTTTTTGGTTGAGAGTGTGTTCACAGGGACCACTGTGTTGTTACATACTTCCATCTGTCTTTGTTGTTGTGGTAGGAAAACAACTATCATGTGGAACACCGACTCATTTTTCTGAGTAAAACTGTGACCTCAGTTGGTAAACAAAGCTTTATTTGCTGCCCTGACTAGCTGCATCCAACTGGTTTAAACACAGACAGTGGTCATAGAGGACTTCAGCTCCAGGAAGTGGGGCAAGTATTGCCGCATGACCAATACATTACATCATTCTCACAACCTTTAGATGATGCCATACGGCATTAATGTTTGAGGAGAAACTCAAGTCTCCCCATTTTTAATAAGCACATTTCCTATCAACGCTGTGCTGTTGCAGTTCTCTGCACCAAATGAGCAAAGATATATACACACACACACACACACACACACAACAAAGACAATGTCTGATGGTTATATAACTCTCAGTGGGGAAAAAAGGTTATGAAAAGGATATATGTCTCTGTCTGAGGTACGTGTTATGAATCTAATTCAATTTAGTCTTGTTTAATTGGAACATAACAGAACACAAAACCAATTTCCAGTAAACAGAGCATTGTCTGCACTCACTTAACGTAAACACGGTAACTACATTAAACACGATTAACTGATCAAGCAGATTACAATACTACATGTAAACAAACAACCCACCCAGAGCCTTGAGAGGGGGAAATACTGCAATGTTGAAAACTGAAAGATTTGCATTGATTATGATTGAGTATTCCCTCCTGCCTGCCCACTAGACACCAGGCAGAAACGCTGCCTTTTCTGAGAAAGCAGGAACGCAGGAATGAAAAGACTAAGGACAGATTACACAGCACATCACATTCCTCCACACCCCCATACATCCCAAAACAGAGTCGTCCGTTCTCTGAGTCACAATGAACAACAGTGTAATCCTGAGTCACACACTCTGATCCCATTACAATAGATTTGATAGTGTTGGTGATGCTGATGTTGGTGAACTCAAAAATCAATCATATCCTCTGCTATTTTTAAATCAGGGAGGAGGATGTGAGGTTGCATTCTGCTGAATAAATTAACCAAAGTCACAGGGTGGTGGATGGATACTGCAGATGTAGGTAGACAGTTTGTGACAACTGATACAGCAGGGTGAGGAAACTGTGTAGGTTTCCTTTTTCCCTCTCAACTATTTTTATGGCATCTTTGCTGCATTTGGGAGGAAACAGTGGAGAGCAGCAGGAACGAGAAACATTAGGCCTATTTGTGCAGTTCCTGCTTTTACATGTTCCTTGGTTAACTTCCAGCACTCCAAATATGGTAGTGGGCCTAGTTTTGCAAAAGAAAAATCAAGAAACACCACATTTTGATGATTAAAAAATGTCTTAGAGCCTACAGGTGAAATTCTTATGTGTGGCCCTGATATCTAGAGCTGGAAATCAGCAGATGGTCTGAGCAGAAATATGTTGAGGTGAGAATGTGGTTAGGCTCCAACTCAAACCAGAAGTCTGCAGAGTCAGTTGGCCAGTTATCAGCTAAAGCAGGAGCAAAGCAAAAACGTGGATACTGAAAACATTGTACATGTTCTGTTTGAATGAATCACAATAAGTGTAACAGTTAAATATGATCAACAAGCAAGCACCAGTTAAGTGGCTAAAAGGTCAAAGCCACGCTAAGATGACAACACCTCTGTGACCTCAAAGATGACAGTGTCAGGGGAAAAATCTAGCCATGTAATGAGTTCAGTCGCCTACGTCATTTGCTTACATTACCTCTAGGTTTCCCTGTGTGACACGTCTACCAACTGGAAGCAAAAGCAGGGGATAGATAAGGTTCAGAAGTTAGAGTTCCCATTCACATGATGTATCTTTGACCAATTAAGTCATATATTTCATGTTTAAGTTTGAAAACTGACTACTTTATTGCCTAGTAAACAAGTCAGCCTCACTACTTATTGACTAGAGAAGTAAATAAGAAATTAGCAGGGGGCACAGGTTAATGGCAACTTTCTTACCTACCTGTGAGAAAAGCAGAGTAATCATGTAGCACATGCATAGAGGATGATAAGCCAACTTTCATCTCAGTTCAGCCACATTTTTAACTGTACAGTAAGCCTTTACCAACCTTTCCGGGGCTGCAATGTGCTGCACATTAGCCTACATTATGATAGTCTAGTCAAAGTATTGTTTTTGGGGTTTGTGTTGGTACCATAGCCTCAAATATACACTGCATATACTGTCATATTCACATACCTCAGATATACAAGCAACCATTTATTAATAATTCTTTATTTATTCCAGCACTTTTTATAGTGTATTTATTGCAATGCCCTACTGTATTACTGTTTACAATCCTCATACAGCGGTTTGTTTACATGTGTGTCTGTAAGTATGTGTATGTGTATGTATAGATGTAATTATTTTTTTTAGCTAAAAAGAGATGCCACAGGTCACACTGACAGTTTGAATGAGGAGGGCTGTAAATGTGGTATGTGACTTGAATCCACACAGTATGGCTGACCCCTTCCTGGTTAGTAAACCCACAGTCAGCGACAACATGTGCTGGTAATTCATTAGCTGGTCCACGCCTCCAGAGCAACCTTCATGAGGGCAACACAGACTGTTGATACTTTTAAAAGCAAACTAAAGACCCAGCGTTACCTTTTCAGCCTGGCTTTTTAAGTGAGCTTTATTTATTTATCATATATCTAGCTATAGACTGTTTGTACTGCTTGGTGTTCCTCACTGTAAGATATTTATGATATCGTTTCCTCAGTAAAGGCTGTTATTATTTTATTAAATAAAGATCCAATTATTGCTTTGCGTGGATTATGTGAAGCATGTTGTGTTACATTTTATATTCATGAAAAGTGCTATACAAATAAAGTCTGATTGATTGATTGATTGATTAGTTCACAGGCAACGATTCAAACGCCCAAAACAAAAACCATAAAGTGATTGTAAAATATCAGTAAAATATACGCACGGCGCAGTGAAATGTACACTATAGGCGCCATTTTAAGAATGTCTGGAAGGCGTCGCCAAGGAGAGAGAAGACGTTGACAGTAAGTTAGAGTTGAGAGATAACTCACCTTTTCACATAATGTTTTCACCTGTCCCTCCGACAGTTGCTTGCATTCGTTGAGCTGCTCGATCCATTGATCAAGTTCTTTCGTAAACGGCTTTTCGTCCATTTTTGTGTGTTTTAGGGATGTTCGTTTGCCGATACGTTATCTAATTTCGGTTGGAAGACGTCCCACAGATGTTCTAGTATTTTCCGGAGTTTACAAGAGCACCACAGAAGGTGCTAGCGTGTCTCTTGTTAGAAGACGCATGTAGCTCTGTCCGCCAGATTGCTATGATTTGACTGAAAACTGAATAGAGACGTCAGTTGGTGATCCACCCATGATGATCCACCCTGGAATTTACTCTCCGCAATAAAAGACCGCAGTTCCGGTTATGACCTTCTAAATAAAAGCATGTGGATGACGTAGAGAGCTGAAGAAACGCTTGCCAGAACCTTTTCAATTAATGTTATTTACCCATCTGCAGTGGTGGAAAGTAACTAAGTACATTTACTCAAGTACTGTACTGTACTCGTACAAATTATAGGCTACTTGTACTTTTCTTGAGTAGACCCTAGTTCCATTTAGTGCTACTCAGAATCAGTTTTATTGGCAAGTAGCCTATGTGTACATATACAATTAATTTAAAGATGCTCTCGATGTACTTGCACACAGTTCAAGAACAGAAAAGATACAAATGAATATATAGCTTGAAACAAGGACAACAAAGCTAACAAACAACTATATAATGGATAACTATTGTGTAGGCTATATATACTATGTTATACTTCTACAACTATTCCAGAGACTTACAGTAACATTCTGATTAGTAATACAAAATATAATTAACAAATAAATAGTTACGTATAGGTCAAGATAAGATAAGATTTTATTGAACCTAGGGGGGAAATTCCCAAGTTATCCAGCAGTATAAACTAATTAAAATTAGCTCCACCTTTGCCAGCTGCAACATTCAAGTGCTGCTTACACATTAGTGCATTAATATTTATAATCCAATTAGGCAATGTATATAATATACATTGTTCTGCAGTTCTGAAATGGACTGCATAATGGGTAGCCTACTTTTACTTTAGTGCTTTAGGGATATGTTGATGTATTTTTATAAAATAAATTTGAAAACAATATATTTTAATTTATACAGCCCTTTTATAAACAATGTTATTATGTGGATTAAAACATTTCAGGACTGCAATGAGGCAAATAAAGTCAGCTAAAGTAATACAAAAAGAAAATGTAGCCTAATAGATTCAATAATATAAATAATAATAACAAAACAGAGAGCAAATGTTTTTTTAGATACATTTTGAGAAGTGATTTAACAGCAGCTTGGTTCAAGACTATTCACTGCAGTCTGTAATGGGCCCATAACTAATATCCTACTCCTGTCCCCACCCTTTCAGTTCACTCCTTCCTGTCAGTCTAATATCCACAAGGTAATTGCTCCAATTGTAGCCACGAAAACACCGGAATTTAACACTTCCTTCAAAATAAAAGTGTCTGGAAAGTAACTAGCCTAAGTACAATTGTATTGTACTTTAATACAATATGAACCACTGAATATGTTTGTTGTGTTCTCTGGACGTTTGCCCACACTGGTTCTAAAAGAAGTAAAATAACAAAAACAAAGAGTTGATTTTCAGCCGACTGAATTCAACATGGACACTGATGGATGCAAATTCAATTTCTATTATGAAAAATGAAAATTAAGAGGGGGTAGGACTCAAAAAGATTTTAACGTCTTCCTACCCCTTTTGAACAAGAACAGTCCTATAGTTGCTTATTTGTGGCTTGTATGTTGCTGATGATCTCGTTTGTTTTTCTTATACAAGTTTTACTTTGTGTTTGACAGAGGTTGACAGAGGTCACTTTAAAATGAAGAACATTGTGCTGTGTCAAGAAAAGTAAAAATACATCACTCTAAGTGTATGCTTAGTGATTACGCGTGTGTGCGTTTAGGCCTAAACCCAGTTACAATATATCTCCTGGTCCATTTTGCCCACCATTCATAATGCAAACATTCAGTCTATGCTACAAAAAGACGCCACACATTAAACAAAAGCAGTGATCAAAGACTGAATCATCTGAGCTGCCTTTCAGGGCCGCTCACTGAAGAATACAGACATGTTAATTAATAATTATCGTATCTTTAATTAAACCTATCAGACCCTTTGTAAATATGATGAAACACCAGGCAAGATGAAAGAGGGTGACAAATGGCAGAGGCAATATGATTAAATTAAACAGGAGGGAAGGTCGCTTTGATTCAATGTTCTACTGCTGGCACACAACCCTATGATTGGCAGGTTATTTTTAAAGTGTGCAGAATATTGATTACTTGCACTACTGTCTTGCAGATTAGTCATCATTTTTGTAATCAACAATCTGTTATTCCTCAACAGCAGTTAGTACGCTATCCTTCGGAAATAAAAAAATGAATACAGCCTTCACTTTGGTTCAGCTCTTCTAAAAGAAATCAAATCTATTTTCCTCCTGCAGCAATCACACAGTCCCATAGGATGTGTGTGTGACTTATTATACTCTCTCAATAAGTTGGTGTTTTTCTGTTTTCCTGATTAAGCCTTTTCTGCAGGAACAAACCATGTAATACTCCTTATTTTCAAGAGCACTCTCCTCATAATTGAAAATCTCTGTTTGCAGGCTCACAGTGAAAACAGGCAACTACATTGCATTCCCCAGCCATCTGACTCCTGACAAACCTCATCAAGTTTCAAGTCTCTTAAACAGTGACCCTGTGGCCTTTTTTTAGATCATGATAAGCATTCTCTGAATCGTTGTTTTCCACATTAACATTTCATCAATCACTTTGGAAACAAGCTCATCCGGCTGTCGGATTGTTGTAGCCTTGGGCAGTGGACCGGGCAAGCACCCAACTTGGCACACCCCTGTGACGTAGGATTGTAAGTGCATGTGTCTCCATGCAAAGTGGAAATAAATAAATCTTAAAGTTGTTTCTGCGTGTGAATGGCTCACATTAGACACAACAAAGTGGCATCTACAATTCAGCAAAATGTTAAAAAAAACAAACAACTGAATTTCAAGATAATATATATTTTTAACAGGTAGATTACACAGTTGGTCAGCTTTCATCGTTTAGCTTTACCCAACCCTGTGCATGTCTCCAGTGATGACAGAGTGTCCCAAATGTTTGTTGCTAGTTATGCGAGTGACGACATGTTGACCATCACTGCATAAAAAAGCAGGAGACAACAGAGGCAACACATTACAAAAGCTTAATCCAAAGTCACACAACTCTCAGCTGCACTGTGGCGGGACAGAGTCAGTGTGACCTCCAACATGCCATTAAGGATACACCAGGATACATGATTATTTTATAATCACCAATCAAATGACTGCAGTTTATCAGTGAGCCTCATTGTTGTTGTTCCCATTTGGTAATAAAAGCTATTTGGGTACCTGCTGCTGCTTCTGCTGTTCAACATCTACATTTAAATGATCTGTGTATGCCAAGGAGGTTTGGATAAAAGCCCTTTTAGGCGAGCAGATGCAGACTGCATGTTTGATGCATGCTGATGCCAAGCTATCAGGACAAAATGGCTGAACCCTCTTGTAAACAACACTATCAGAGATATGTTTGTCTGCAATGTAGCGGAGGATTAGATCATGACAAATGGGTTGTTTTGGATAGTTGGCTGATGATACTGTTTGTGATGTCAGAGGAAATGAGGAGAACTGAACCAGTTAGAATCCTGAACTGGATGGGACAGAGATCCATTGTGCGTCTCCCCCCTCCAAAAGAAAACAATAGTTGAGTTGTATAGCAATAGCTTTTTAAGGCATGCATAACATTACATTATCGGTGCATTGTGAAGTCATCTGATGATTAACCACTGCATAACCTTCAGAAATTCAAAATAAGGAAAGACTGGAAGAGACAGATACAGGTCATTTAGTAGTAGTTTTAGATACAGTAAACCATAGATGAGTGAATGATTATGAACATATACATGTATACAAATAAGCCAAGTTGAAACTTATGACCACTTATAGAAAGGTATGAAAGGTATGAGTCATATGACAAATCAATATAGAACTGCAGGGTAGACGTGAAAAAGCAATTTTGCACATAAATATAGGCCTACATAATATTACATTGTAGGGTACATATTGCATTATATTTTCCTTAATTTAAAAATCTTATCTTCATCCTTTTTATTTTCAATGTTATAACTAGATATTTGTCCCACATTAATACTCCATCTATCTCGTCTTTTGGAGTTAATGTGTGAAGTTTTTAGTTGTCAGACTAAATATAGAGATACAGATATAAAACAAAAAAGAGAGGGAGCAACAACCTCTACCTCTCTCTTTTTCTCTTTCCATTAGCATGCAGTATTGTGTCTCCTGGATGCAAAATTTGGTTTGGCAAAGGCATGTCCCGCCCTACTCTGCCTCTGATTGTTTTGTCCTGGTATTCTTACCTTAACCAATCTCACTCCTCATGCCTGTAACCAACCAATCCAACAAACAAAGGTAACGGGTACTAGCCAATCAGAGGCAGAGTAGGACGGGTCATGACTTCGCAAATCTAGGAAAGGCAAATTTGCCTCCAGGATACCTGAAACCATGACAACAGCAGATTACTGTTTGCATCTAATATCTTGAGCTCCATCTGGTGTCAACAAAGAAGAAGTCCAGGATACTTGTCCTTCGGAAGAAAACTAGAGCAAAAAGCCTTGTTAGAGGAAAAAAGTAACTTTTGTGCTACACTCCATTATAGTCGACAAAACATTAAGTTTGAATGTTTTTGTTAAATGAAAGCTTAGCATAACCAATAATAAAGTCTCCTGAGCTTAACATGTGTTGCCTGTCCCTGTCTGCATATTTCAGCCACTTTTGTCTTTTATTTCTCTATGTCTGCATTTCAGCACATCAGAAGTTGAAATCTATGTTTTCAGTGAGGTGCTTCCAACATTTTCTATTATGCATCTTTAAAGTTTTGTCTTGTCCTTTCCTGTCTTCTCTTTACTCTGTTTTGTTCATTTCAGTGCCACCTTGCACACTTGTATTTGCAGTCTGGTGCTAAGAGAACATTAAACTCTGTACTTGTTTGTGTGTGTGTGTGTGTGTGTGTGTGTGTGTGTGTGTGTGTGTGTGTGTGTGTGTGTGTGTGTGTGTGTGTGTGTGTGTGTGTGTGTGTGTGTGTGTGTGTGTGTGTGTGTGTGTGTGTGTGTGTGTGTATTAACATTTGACAATACTCTCTGCCTCTGATACTCTGGCTTCACCCACGGTTGGCTAGAACTCCTTTGTTTTCATTCCTGACTAATACATGCTGTATAAACGTATTGCTACAAAAAGCCTTGTTGTTGCATCAGTAACGAATAATGAATTGCAACTCACAGTAATCCACAGTATTTGCATTTGGTTTTGTGCTTCTCCAAAGTTCCACATACACCATACTGTAAAGATTGTGAGAAGCTTCCTAAACAGCATTTATATAAAAACAGAAGCACTCTGTTACCACATCAGACACAGAGACACTACATCAGAATGGGTTCTAATAATCAATGATTTGTTTTAAAGGATCAGTTCACTCAAATCACCAAAAAACAACAATGGTATCTTGCCAAACAGATTTCCATTGCTTGGATTTTTGCCAACACCCCAAACAATGCAATATAGGTGGAGGCCATTTTTCTTTGTGGTGATCCAACAATTGAAAAATCACATTTGAAAACCCTCTCTATAGCAATTTTCACAGTTTTGACACCAATATACTTTTGTTGGTTTCTTCTTTAACCTGGGTGGACCAACCAATTTAAGACATTAACAAGGAGAAAGAAAAGTATCACATATCAGCTTAATATTTGTCCCTTACCCCAAGGCTGCGTGGATCCATTGGTAGGACACATTTGTGTTACTAATAACTTGTGTACGTGGTTTATCTCTATCTCTTCCTATGGTCCTCTGTTAGATACATTGTTTTATACTGGAACACTGGAATAAAGACATTCTGCTCCAGATAACCAAGTGATAGGTTACATGATAACAAGACTACTAGTCTGTAGCCACAGTAGAGGCTATGTGACTGTGGTTGTGCACAGTGGTTCTATGAGCAAAATGCTAACATGTCCCCATATACAAAGTTAACATGCTGATGTTAAGCAGGTAAAATGCATGGTAACATTTGCCAATTAGCACCAAACACAAAGTGCTGCTGAGGCTGCTGTCCAAATACCTGATTATGGTGCCAGTGGAAAAATTAAGAGGTCATCAAAGTTATTACAAGTCATCCTGTGGGGGACATGAATGTTTATAGCAAATTGCATGGCAACCCATCTGATAAAATGACAGACCAGGCAGCAAAAAAAAAAAAAAACTTCCTAATGTGAACATTTTTTAATCACACACCATCTTATGAAATATACCGGTATTATTTTATCCAGATCCAATGACGGCATCATTTTACTCCATTTAAACTTCATTACCCCCACTGGAAGCACCATTGCCCTTCACAGATCCTAAAAGTTGACCGAGACACTCCAACATACTGCAGGCTTGACCGACTCCCCAAACACTCAAACACCAGTCAGCTGCGTAATTTAATTACCACCAGCGCCCATGCAGATGTAATGGAACATCACAGTTCTAATGAGAATATTAGCTTGTACCATCTTAAAGCCTCGCTCCTCATTAGCACTGATGGCAGCAGGACACAGTGATGACTCCATCACGGCCCTGCCCCAACACTCAGACTGGAGTCTTCCAGCCGAAACCTGCAGGTTTCTGTGGCAACTAATGGGTCATTAGAGTAAGTGATGAGTTAGGTAAAAGGCCTAAGTGACCCCTCCATTCGCAGAACATGAGGAAGAGAAAGGAAGGGAATGATGTCCTTGATGTGATTTGATGCCTGCTGCAGATTAAATTTCCTTTGGGATAATACAGTTTAAAGTTGGAAGTTGAAGTTGAAGTTGAACTTGAACTTGAAGATAAAATTGAAGCATACTGTAAGTCACAATAATGTTTAACCAACACACTTTGTGAACACTCAAGGAAATACTGATACTTTAGAGTGAAGACTGAACCTGTTCAGCTGCAGGGAAGACATGACAATGAAACAATTCACTGCATTATTGCCAAAACAGGCCCACTATGCAAATGAAAACATTCTTTTGAAATCCATACAGAGCTTCCATTGTAACAGAAATGGACATGAATAGTTGACATTTAATTCTGAAATATTAGCCAGATTTGAACATCTATGCACATTTCAATGCACTGTTGCACACAAACAAACACACAACAGGTGAGCTTTGTATATCATTATAGATCTGTGATGAAAAATACTATGTGTTTAGATATCAATTTTCATGCATTTTGCATGTTATACTGTATCTGTAATAACTTCCATGTGGTTGACAAACATTACTGTTTTAAATTTCAAAGTTTCAGTTGGGACCCAAAAGACTCAGGGAGAGTTTAAAACGACTGTTACACATCATCAAATTATTTTGCAGAATTATTGTGTACGTTCCTGACTAGATATATCTTAATTAAGTTTGTTGTTATTAGACAGTATATTCATAGGTTTCAAAGTGTCTCTGCAGAAGGTTTTAGACTAAAAAAGATATGTTACACTTAACTTAAAGCATATGTTTCTATAAAAAAATATAACTATGTATTGCATATTTTGTTATCAATGCATAAAATAAATCATGATTTCCAAAATCATCAACTACATTAACATTTTCTAACATGGTTAACATAATGAAGAATGGAAATGTATCATGTCCTGTTGTTAAAGCATTTAAACGATCATACATTCACACATTATGACCTATTATTTCCCTCAATTGTGATCATACATTTCATATACAGTATGTTGCTATATTATAGGAGGGAGGGATAAAGAGAAACACTCAGTATCTCAGTGAGAGAAAGTATTGCACCATTTCTCTGCCCTTTCTATTAAAAGCACCTGAGCTCAGCAGTCATAATCTGCACCTGCCTATTATTGCTGGAGCCAGGCCTTTGTCCAGCTTCTGACTGACTGACTGACAGACAGACAGACTGACTGACAGACAGACAGACAGACAGACAGACAGACAGACAGACAGACAGACAGACAGACAGACAGACAATTACAAAACAAACTATTACTAGTTAAAGAAGAGTACAACTGTTCCATAGCTGATTAAAAACCCAAAGACCACTTTCTTAGTCCTCCATTGACCTCCATGAGTAAACTTCATGTCAGTATTTCCCATCTGATAAAAGAGAGTTTTCTACTGGTGATGGAATCCCATAAACAAACCTGTTTCCTCCACCAAGAGCCAAGATAGCATCATGTAAATGTGTTTTGCATTACATAAAGAGCATGCTTTTCATTCCTGTCTCTTGGGGGAGCCAGAAAAGACTAACGCCGGCCCTTTTGTCTATGTGTGACCTACATTCTCTCAATAGCTAAATGCTAACAGGGCAGTGGGTCTATTGATAGCCACAATCTGGACTCGCTCTGGGAAATGGTCAAGAGAATGATTAAACTAGATTAAATAGACAGTTATATTTGCTGGAGCTTTGAGTGGGATTTCACTGAAACCCTGCAGTGGGATGGTGCTTTAGTTAACTCAGTGTGTGAGTCACAGTATTGAGCTGTGTCATGTTGATTTTGGTCTTAGTCAATTTCTGCAACAATTTCTGCCATATAAAAATCTTAAAAGAAGAACAGGCAATAAAGTCTGCAATAACTTTACCAGATGCTTTACATGCATATCACATAAAACAGTGTTTACATCATTCTATAAAGTTTCACTCCACTATTTTTCTGCTTTAGGTGTCATTTTCAGTGGAAATCCTAAAATTACGACAGAACACAGGGCTGCAACAACAACTATTTTCATCTATTAATATAGCCTATAAATAGTGAAAGTACTGCTGTAGTAGTAGTGAAAACATTTTTTTATTACATTTTCATAAAGTCCAAGGCAATGTCAAACTGCTTATTTTGTTTGACCAGCCATCCGAAACCTAAAAGTATTGAGTTTATTATTACATAAGGCAAAGAAAAGTAGCAAATGCTTACAATTGAGAGGCTTGAATTGGGATATGTTTGGCATTTGAAAAATGAAAAAATACTAAAACAAAATATGTGGCAATTGCTTTGTCCGACAATTGATTAATCAACTAATCGTTGCAGCTCCAGAACACATGTAACTATGGATCCATAATTTTACATTATCTATAATCTATATACAAGTGTTTAGTGTGTGTGCAACTGTACTAACAGAGTGAAAATTGTGAATTTCCCCTCGCGGGATGAATAAAGGCATGTTTTTTTCTTCTTCTTCTTCTTCTTCTTCTTCTTCTTCTTCTTCTTCTTCTTCTTCTTCTTCTTCTCCTTCTTCTTCATACTCTGATTTGAGTACTCAACATGTTATTACTGATGTATAAAGGTGAATTCAACCCACAGTAACGCCTTGATCAGTCCATATTTTTGCTGATATGATGTTAATCATTTTACCGGCATAACCATGCAGGCAATGTGCATAAACAGACATGGGGATTATGTAGATGTAAGATAAACCTCTTACTACTGAATAGATAATTAGACTGGTGCACATTAATTTACATTTCCCCTGTCATTCGTCCAGTAGTCAAGGTGGGGTGATTGTATTAGGTAGGCAGCTTGCATTTTCTTTAACAGACAGACTTTTCCCCATGTACATCGCAAGATGGATGATATGAATGATAATGTTAGTCCATTAAAATTGGAAATAACCTCTTCCTGAACGCTGACAAGACCAAGGAAGTGGTTTCCATCTTTAGTTTTCTCTATTGTTTGATTTTGCCTTACATTTGAACTATTTAGAATTGATTACTGTATTGTATATATTACTTATATTTCTTTATCTTATTTGTACATATTACTTATCTTTTTTATCTTTATTTGTATATATTTCTTATTTTTTATATTTTTTACTTGTTGTACATGTCCTTATTGCACCGTGGGTCGGAGAGAAACGTATTTTCAATTGCTCTGTATGTCTGGCACATATTGCAGAATTGACAATAAAGTTGACTTGACTTGACTTGATCATTGTGTGCAATGCCTGCATATGCATATCTAAAGGGGCTGTACCTTTCTTTAACTGTCTATGGCTGTACCTCTGCTGGCCAGCACTGTAAGCAACCGACGTCACCAAAAACAGCTACCCAGTTGTTTTGGGAGAAGAAGAAAAGGGTTACAAGCGGAAGAAACACCGGATTTGGTTTCGGATAGTGTTCGGTCTATGGTCCTGCCTTAGTTTTAAAATACATTTTGAACAATGTCGACCCCTGCAAGGAGACGGCTTATGAGAGATTTTAAAAGGTACCGCAACGTTTTGGCAGTCATCTCTTCTATTTGTGTGTGTAGCTAGCAGCGTTAGCCGATGAAGCTTGTCGGTAGCTAGCTTAGTTAGCCTAGCGTTAGCTGTTGGTGCAGAGAATACTGTAAATAGCTAGCTAAAGCTTGACTGGAGTTATTGTTATTTTTTTGATTTGTCTTTGCACATGGCATTTGTAGGATTGACAAATGCACGACTGTATATTTTTTATTCTATTGGACGATGTCCGAAGAAGGCATTTAGGTTTTATGCAGTGTTTTCTATCCAGGGAATAACGTTAAGGTTAGTCTTTGCATGTTTCCTCTCCTGGCTAAAGTAAGTTTGTGTGTTAGCGTAGGTGCAACTTCGGCTAGCTGAGGTGGCTTAAATTTCGCGTCCCAGAAGATTCAACAAACCCTTTGTCTATAAAGGTAGCCAAATCCAACCAGTCAGCAGCATTATGGCTCAATCCTCCCTTGCAGCAACTTGACTCACAGGTGTTGCACAACTCTGTTTGTGGTCGGGGGGCTGCCAACTCTTCTTAATGCGATTTTTTTTAATTCAGTATATCTAAACAATCCCAATGTCCATCTGGTGTAAACTATGATATTATCAAACCGGTGCTGTGACGACAAGACTCAGAATCACACCTGGCAAGGGTCTGCTTGTAATAACTGCCATCCCCAGTCTGTTGCCTTGCTCCATATGGCATCCTACAGCGCAAAAACGTTTGTGTTATTCACACACACACACACACACACACACACACACACACACACACACACACACGTATGTGGAACAAAGATCCTAAGCTATTCTACTAAGAATTGCCGTTGAAGCAGGGCAGATAAGGTGTCGCTGTAACTCTACTCTGCTGTACCAGTCCCCAGGTGGTAAACTGTTACACTGAGGCAAAGAAAACACAAAGCACATTCCTGGATCAGCCATCAGCAAGCGCGTCCACACCAAGGCTGGCTGATTAAACTCAGCCTTGTGTGATATTGCTTAACATCCCTTTTTTGATCTTAAGTCAAATTATTTGTCTTGAAACTGAGCAAAGTAATTGAACAGCAACATTTTTGTGTGAGTACCTTGGATGTGAAATGACACTTTGGTGTTGAAGTGCTGCTTAAATAAGCAATTTTGTAGCTCAAAAAACATCTGAATTTCTTCAGATTATATTCAGTAAAGCGTCACTTTCATTTCTTCTCTGCAAATGTCATTGTGAAAGCATTTAAATCGTATTGCTCCTCAGAGTATTTTAACATAAAGTTCCTGTAACAATAGAACATGTATTATATTTGTTGCATTTGCAACACGGACCAAAGTTGTTGTTACACCAAGAGGAAACCGGCTATAGGCCTAAATAGTAAAGACGTGCAGAAACAGGCTATTTTGTGAAAATGTGTGCCAATGACAACACCCCCTAATCCTGAGCCTTCTTTTCTTTTTCTTCTTAGTTTTATCGATGTAAATCAGGGCAATAACAACTTGGAGTGCTTGCTTTGGGCGAACATCCATTTTTGGAACAAAAAATCCTTTCCACGTGTCACTTTTTGCATGTGTTTTCGTAGTCTTGCATTGCCAGACCTTCCTCCACCGCGCTGCGGAAGAGGGTCTTGGCTAGTCCACACAGCATTCCGGGATGGGAGAAAAATGTGCTCTGGTTTATTGGCATTTCTTTAAACTGATCACAATCGTCATGGGCGCAGCTAAGCGCTGCACGGAGCCCCGGTGCGGCTGCAAAATAACCTCGGGAAGGAACTTGTTATTTCAGTCGTACAACAGAAAACTCAGATTTGACAGATCGTCTAGCTAGCTGTCTCAATTTACCCTGCAGAGATCTGAGGAGCTGTTAACCATAGTCCTTATAAATCGACCGGAAGTGTAACGTCGTGGATATAGACTAGTGTTTCTGTGACAAAATGTAGTTTAGAGATCAGACATACACATCAGGGATTCCTCCTGGTGAAAGATCTTGTAGTGTGTGACCCAGTGTCACCCGACGGTCATGTAGTGTGAAAACCACAACGACTTCAAGACTCTCCCAATTTAGCCTACAAGACAGCAAGGTGTGTAGTGTGAACGGTACGGTGATCTACAATTTTGAAAGTTGTGTAGTGTGAACTTCAAGCTTTATACAAACAAGTAGTATATGTATGTCAGTTACTGAATTGACTGGAGGGTTTTCTTGACTACACTGTTTAGGGTATGTATTAATAACAGAAATTATACTAGGGCTGCAACTAACAATTATCAATTCTGCTGATTATTTTCTCAGTCTGTAAAATGGCGGAAAATTGGGAAAAATGTCCATCCCAGAGTTCTGGGTGATGTCTTCAAAAGTCTTGTTTTGTCTGACAAACAGTCCAACAATACTCAGTTTAAAAGGATATAAAACCAGCAAATAATCACATAAGCCAATGAGAGAATGGTTGGTCATTTCTTTTCTCCAATTAATCAACTGTTTAACATTTGTTTTTCCAAATGAACCATCACACAGTGCCCCCCTAACCCACATTGCTCCACAAAGAATAAGAACAGTAACATATATATTGGCTCAAGACTGCCCATTACTTCCACTAATCTGTTGTCTGCAGACTGGTCATTAATCCCCAGTTTGCAAGTAAAATTAAGTATTTATCAGTCTAGTAGTGAAGCTCGGTGGAGCATCCCTCCACCAGCAGAGAGCCTAGGCAGTTGAGATTACAGTAAATGAGGTAATGAGGTAGTGGGTCTGTCTGCAGCTAGGGACTTACTGTAGACATGGATCTACATTCGCACACAGACACACAAATCAGCCCACCTTGTTTTATAGCTGTAAGCTCTTATTAAACCAACTTTCATTCTAGGAGTGGGATTGTAGGCCTAAATAGTCTGTGGTGATTCTGGACCTGGCCTACATGCATGGTGATCTGAAGCAAGACTTTTTAATATAGTATCAGCAACAGACTATGAGTAGTCAGGCTCATTTCAACTCACTACCTTTTATTTGTCACTCACGCAGGCCTGTTTTATAGCATTTACTGATCAATAGTTTAACAAACCAGAGGCTGTTAGAAGCTTAATTTTTTAAAAAGTGTTTTGATTTGATGTCTCTGTTGCTAGGCAGCTGTTGCTGTGGTGTTTTTGCACTGCTCTTCACAGAGATCAGCTGTCACAGCTCAGGGCTGCTTTCTTTGTGGAACTGAAGCTAATTATTTTCAGAAATGATTACTCCATTGTTTGGTTATCGGATGAGTCATTTGGGCTGTAAAATGCCATAAAATAAAGAAAAATACTCTTAACTTGTTTCTAAAAAAAAAAACCAAACCCAAAGGTATGCATTTCACCATGAATTGAACCTGTAGCAAATATTTTTTTAAGTAGTCAGAAAGTGTACCACCAGCTATTTTGATTGATCAATTGTTAATACCATTTTTTTATGCAAAAATGCAACAATTGGTGTGTTCCAGGTTCTCAGATTTCATACTAAACAAGTGGTTTTAAGAAATCACTTCAAGCTCTGACAGTTGTCTCTATGTTCTTACATTTAAGCCACTAAGTAATTAACTGATTAAGTGGGAAACATAATCTGCAGTTTAATCAATAATGAAATAAAGAATTGTTAGTTGCAGCTATGGCTGTACCCGGATTTAGCTGTTCAATACGAATATTCGACCTTTCGTTCCTTTTTTCATATGATGGATCAAGCAACACTTGGTTGAACTGACATTTTTTAACAGGGTTTGGTGGGACGTTCAGGGCGACAAAGACGTTTACATAATAAAGTAAACGAGCCAAGTGAGCCCTCTGAGCTGATGCCTGCTGACTACTGTAGCTGAGGGTAATCCAATAAAAACACAGAGGCTCTGTGATCTGAACCAGCGTGCCTCTCCTTTTTTTTCAGGGTTTGTATTTGTCAGTGGTGTACCCAGATTGACGGATTATGACAATGTTGGTCAGAGGCCGTTTCAGGTGAAGGCCAACTCAGTGCTACAGCTCTTTGATGCTCAAGTCATGGTACTGTAGTGCTTCAGATGAGTGTTAATGGTACAGCTTATGTAAACGGACATGTGACAGCAGGACGGGCAGTGTGCAGTTGATCCTGCAAGCCTTTCTGTCTGCTGAAGTCATGTTGATACAGCAGTTCGTGTTTTGACTGACAATTATCCTGCAGTCAAGGTGTTTATTAAAATCCTCTCGTGCTCTCCCATCCTTGTTTCTCTCCCTCTCTCTTCTTTCTCCCCTGTTTATTTTTTCCCTGCCTTTTACCATCCTCATTTTATTCTTTGTTTTTTATTTTGTTTTGTCCCTTTTACTTTTTGCTCCCTTCTTTCTTTTTGTTTTGATCTTATGTTTCTTCATCTCCCTTTGTTCTTATGTCTCTCTTTCTTCTTGCTTTTCCTTTTGTCTCTTTCTTGCCTTACACGTCTCCCTCTCTTTCTCTTACCTTGTCTCTTTCTCTCTGTCCATCTTTCTGCCTGTCACTGTTTTTTCTTGCATCTCTTTCTCTCTGTCTTACTCAGACTTCAAGAAGATCCTCCCACTGGTGTGAGTGGAGCACCATCAGAGAACAACATCATGCTTTGGAACGCAGTTATTTTTGGGTGAGTCATGCTCTAAATCCACCCTGCTGTCTTTACTGTGCCACTATGATTCCCCCAAGCCAGCCACCCCTTTTTGATTCTCGTTCTCCATGTTCACCCTGCTTTTTTATAAAGTATTTTTTAAATTACAGCCTGGATTTTTGGCACAGAACAGTCTGGAAAATCAGCATGTAGCCAAGTGTTTGATGGAAGAACAGGCTGAGACACTGCTGGGACTGGAGTTGAGGGGTCAAGGGAGGTTGAGGAAGAAGGGGGAAAAAAAGTATTGATAAAGACCAAACCAAATTGTGACTTTTTATTAGATTTATTATATTTCTTGGTCCACAGTTTGTTGTGCAATTGAAAGGAGAACGAGAAAAAGCAAGAAGAAACATGCTAATTTAAACTCTTCTTCTCAGAGTTGGGTTGATTTCCAGTTTAACCGGTCTGGTGTAACAGGCTAAACCGGTTAACAGGTTTGATGGTTTACACACCGGTCAACCTGGCATTTGTCATTATGACACCTTTTAGCAAATAAAAAAAAAAAGGCCCACATTAGCAACATGTCTGTCTAACTTGGCTTGAGTCCCCTCACCCCATTAAATATAAAGGTTTTCTAAATTGTTACTGGAAAGTGGTCAACTCGGCTGTGACGTGATTCCCAGTTCTGAGCTCCGGCGGCCAGTCTCCGAAGTAAATTTAATGCAGCATAAACGCTGCAGGAAAAAAGACTTGGCTTAGAGGTGCGCAACCTCCACCCAGTGGACTGAGTCGCTACACTCATTATGGGCTCAGTCAAGTGCAACGCCTAGTGGTAAAATTTGGTTTACTGGTCTGGTCCGGTGTTTGGCAAAATATCAAACCTAGTCTACTTCTCTGTTTTAAAAAAAGCATAATAGTATGTAGTATGACATTCAAAAGTCAAAGCAAAACATAATAAAACATCAAGAACACCATCTAATTGCAAGCAATAATAGAAAGTAATTGAAAACTTGACAAGAAGCACCAAGGTGCAACATAAACAAACCAGAGCAACACACTTGGGTTTAAAATAGAACTTGCTAATAGTTCCTCGCCTAATTCAAAGTCAAACCGGAAGCTGCCAGAAATGTAAAACCTGTGGACAGCTGTTTTAATTGGCTCCTTTACACCGTCTGTGTGAATGTGAAGAGCTGAGTAAATAAAGACTGGTCTGTGCAGAGCAAATTCTTGAAGGATTGATGGTAGTACTTGTGTTTTCTTACAAGCCATGTCTTATTGCTAGCATTGGGGATTTTTAGATATGGAAATAATTTTATTTTTCTCCTTCTCTCCTTCAGGCCCGTGGGAACACCATTTGAAGATGGTAAGGTCTCAGTCTTGCTTCATCTTGTCTATAAAGTGCTGGCTCCGTGGGAGCACATTTATCCAAAGCTCTGGCTTTGATTTAACTTCCTGCTGCACTGTTATTATTGTGGAGGTGCATTATTCCATCCATCTATTTCAGCCTTCTGGGCAGTGGGTTGTAAAAGTGATGGTGGGTTACACACCATGAGCAATCAATCACAAACACATTTAAAAACATTCCAACACCTATAAATAGATATTTTCAGAAAAGTACTATAAAAATAAAATGATTACAAACAGGATATCCGAAGAATAGCCATCTTTTAAAAAGAAAATAAAAAAAGAAAAGGGTTTTAAATTATCTCAATTCAAGACTTAGAAGTACTTTTAAATGATCTTTTTTTTTACTATGTAATAACAAGTTGACTTGCACTAAATTAACTTACAGTGCCGTTTGCACTGTAATTTTTCCAACGTTATGGCTCTACACACACACGTTTTATATCAAAACGGTGGCGAGTTGAGCTGCCTTTCACCCTTTTATACATAGCCCCCTAATTTCTATACAGTGTAGTGGGACAGTGATATACTTTTAATAAGGATACTTTATTATTTTCATAGATAACAATGTGGAAAATGTACACAAGTCACATAAAATAATTAGAATAATGTTTAATGCAATGAAATACCTTCCAATATTGTTAATATACAATGGCGTTCAGACGTGTTGCCTAAGGTATCGATGAGTGGTGGAGTACAGTCCAGGAAGTCCAGTTTTATAAAGTAACAAATCTGTGAATTTGAAGGCTTCAGGCCAAAACACTGCACAGAGGTCTGTAATACAAAATGGTCATAGCAGCAATGTCCTTTCATTGCACAGGTCACGTGATAAACAGTAGAAATACTGCATTCATGTTACAAAGTAATCTACCAGGAATGTGCATTTACATGTGTTTGGCTACTGCAGTGCCTTTGATGAATGACGTTGCATTGCAAACTCTTCATACTCTTGTTTGGTTTTTAATTGCAGTGTATTCTGAACAACAGCAATTTGTAGACATTTGATATCATCGCTAAATGAATGAATGATCTACTATACCTAATCTGTTTTTATCTAATGTGGATGTTACCCTAAAATGTAAAGCTGCAGGTCTGCTCTTTAACCTCATAATCATTGATTTATTTCAATGAGAATTGAATGAACTAACACAACAAAAAGTGTTTCACTGTCCACATATGCAACAGACTCCACAATATTTTCAACACGTGTTACACAAAATTGAAATAAGGTAAAGGCAGATTTCTCTGTATTTGGTTACATTTAGCTGTGAACGAGGCCAGCTGTTCCTAATGTATTATATTACATGCACGTAATGTATTCATCAAGTTTTACTTACTATGTGCATATAGCTCTTGGTGGTAACCCTGATCATGTATACGTCTGGCAATTATGTTTTAGATAAATGGCTGACATCAGTAGCTGAACATCCATTAGGTGTGTTCATTTGGTAACAAACTTGCAGCTCTGCTGTATAATACATACAGTACAAGAGACACCCACTTATGCACATATAGAGACTTTTTCCCCCCTCATACACACTTTTTTTGCTTGTAATTATGACTTAGGTCAGGCAAGAAAAGTGCTGACTCAGGGTTTATTGTTTTCTCTAGTTAGGCTTCTCCTTTCTTTATTCTCCTCTTTAGCCTGCAGAGTCGACATCTCTGCCTCATTGAAGGATTAGCTTCTCCTTCCAGTCGAGCCGGCTGTATTTTTAGTAACGCAATTGTTTCTCTCGCTTTCTCTGACCTACTCGATCCTTCACATCTGTAATCTCCTCACAAAATGACTTGTATGCGCCTCTCACACTCTCTCTCCCTCTCTCTTTGTCGTTCGCTCTGTCTCTCGCCCTTCTCCTCCTACCCGCTCTCCCCCTCTGTCTCTGCAGGGACGTTTAAGCTGCTGATAGAGTTTTCAGAGGAGTACCCAAACAAGCCTCCCACAGTTCGGTTTGTCTCCAGAATGTTTCACCCCAATGGTAAGCGGTACAATTGCCCTAACACGCTGATTCAAATCATTTTATTTGTAAATAGAAATAAATGCCTACCCTCACTTTACTCATAACCAACGTCTACAGTTTACATGTATTGGTGTATGAAGTACAGTTTGTGCCTCTGTTATCTCAAGGCTTGAAGTTCCTCCACATTCAAACAGTTTCCTCCCATTCATCTCCTTTCCCAGTTCATAATTAAAATGAAGTAGGTTAGGTCAGTGAGTGTGTCAGTAAAGTCCAAATGGAGTAGATATTTTTGTATATGTTTTGTACAGCCAACATAATGGGTTTTGCAACCAGAAAAGTGTTCCATTTGGTTTTTGATCTGACATGGTCTGCATGTTTTATGTCTTGTATTTGCTGATTACACCAGATCATAAGGTCCTTTTTATATACTGTTTTTTTCTGTGCTGTAATAAACTGCAATGTGAAAACACAGCAAATGTGTGTATGATTTGGAATATACTGCTAGCTTGAGAAACTGTAACTGTCTCATCTTCACCATCTGTTTTGTTTAAAAAGCATCTGTTCTTTCAGTCTGAGTAGAGAATGTAGAGAAATCTATCTTGGTGACACTGACACAGAGACATAATAACTGGTGTTGGGATGTTGGTCTCAATGGTCGGAAGCTTGAGAGTAACTTCTCTCTTGTTTACCAGTTTACGCAGATGGCAGTATATGTTTAGACATCCTTCAGAACCGCTGGAGCCCCACATACGATGTGTCGTCCATACTCACCTCCATCCAGGTTGGTTGGTTTAACTGTCTTTACACAAAGCACACACTGTGTTCACATGGGCCATTTGGCATCCGTCAGCATTATCCGTATTTTTTATTTTTTTTGCACTGCATTTGCTTCAGTTCATGCCATCTACGAATGCATTGGCCTGATTGAAATACGTGGGATATTGTCTGTTATTTGATGCAACTCAAATGCTCATGTGAATACAACAAATACAGTTATTTTCATGCAATTCACCCTAGATAAAATATGAGTGGGTGGTAGACGAGAATCCTGCATTTGTATTTATACATTTCAGATGGGAATCTTATCTTATTTCGGTGGATGTTAAATTATCAAATCCAGTGACATTTCTGTTCAACACAACCTACCTAATTTTCTTTTCCAATGGGAGGGAAAAACATCAGAGATGAGAGATCATAATAAATGTGAAATGGTATTCCTGAATAGAAGGGCGTGTCACGATTCTCCAAATCCACGATTCCATTTGACTTTAGATTGTAAGGTTTCAATTTCATTTAATCGGATTTGTCTGTTTTTTTTCCTTTCCAGCTTAGTCTCTTCTTGCTTTAATAAACTGAAATATCTTTTTAAAAAAAAAAATCTTCTTAAGGCATTTAAGGTTGCTCCTCATTGAATACTTGACTTGGCTGAGTATTGCACAAGCAGGCGAGGTGGAGAGAGAGAGAAATAATATTGGGGGAATTGCTGACAGTATAGTATCATTTTGTTTAATTTTTGTTTTAAAATCGAAATTGTGACACCTCTACTGAATAGTTATGCACAAAGCTATATTACCTCATACCTTTTGCTGTATACATTGCATACAGGTACATTTCTCATTATGCCACCCCATTCACCTTATTTATCTTGGTTATTTAATGCTGATAAGATCAGGTGGATATTGTTGATCACTTCTCTCACTTTTTCTGCAGTCGTTGCTGGATGAGCCAAACCCCAATAGCCCGGCCAACAGTCAGGCCGCACAGCTCTATCAGGAAAACAAGAGGGAGTACGAGAAGAGGGTGACGGCCATCGTGGAGCAGAGCTGGGTGGACGTCTGAGCTTCTCTCGCTCTTTACTCCCTCGTCTCCACCACCCTCTCTCCATCCTTTAGTCTTTCATTTTTACCTCATCAAGAAAAAACAGCAACTATATCGGAAGTACTCAAGTGCCACCCTGAAAAAAGGAATAAAAAAAAAAAACATCAAGAGAACAACCAAATCAGAATGGACATTAACTTGCTTGCCAATACATTTGAGGATAAAGAGTGAGGAGAAAATCAATCTTATATTTGTGTTTTTGTCCTTAATTTTACTTTTTTTTATTGCATGATGTGAAATAAGTTATTGCTAACATAATTTGTAATATATATCCGTTGTTTGGTTGGATTGATGCTGTTTAAGTTTTACAGATTTTTTTTCTTAGTAAATATTCCTTTTTTTTTGTAATGTCTGCTGGTGTGCACACGACTTGACTGTTTGGAAAGGGCAGGTTGATGACCAAATCATCATATTTTGAAGAATAACAACCCAGAATATGCCTTTCAGAGTCAGTATCATTGTTATTCTCTCAAGTCAGCCACAGATGCAGCTTATAAAGAACTATCCCTGATCTGTTCCAGCATATCTCTGTTATTTTAAGAGACACCGTAGGTTTGGGCTTACAGACGTCACAGGCTGCAACAGCGCCAAGTCTCCCTTGCACTGATGAATCATGACTCCCTGGCGAAGCAGCTCTGAGCTTTTATTCCATAATTTCTGCTCCGAGGTAGAAGAGTACATTTGAGAGGGAGTGTTATGGGAAAGTAAATATTAACACCAGGATGGGACAGGATAAACTTGGGACTGTGGATCCCAAAGTGGAGAACAGGGTTAGTTGGAAGAGGATGTAGGAATTCTGGCTACAATCATTTAATTTTCCTTAAGTCAGCTAAAAGTGAGTCCGTCTTCCCACTGCGGTCCTTTGTCCCTGTTTCTTTCTTTATTAAATGTTATCAAAATGTATGTAGAGCATCGGAGCCCCTGACTCAGGAGTTCAACAGTACTTGTACTTTTAAGATTTTCTCAAATGGTGGTGCTATATCATTTCTATTATGGTGCATTCATGGGGCTTAAACGACAGCGGTAGCAAGCTGTGAAGGTTTAAGGCAACTAGAATCAGGATGAGGTTGGTAAAAATAAGAACATGATTTACTTTTACAATATGTTCTGTTCTATTCTGCTGATTTTCTGTAATACACCTTTGTTAGTTTTCATAGTTCATAATTTAACTCAGAAATTAGAAGATAAATGCAGAACTAGAGTTGAACTGTTCTCAGCTCCCTCTGACAGCTCATCTTAGATTTGCGCCCACACGGTTTTCCGGTTTCATCCACCACAGAAAGCAAATTACTTTCAAACGCTTTGTTGCCTGTGACGGCGTAAATGAAGACTCAGTGCTTTTGATCCTTCTCTTGAAATAACACAGCTGACGTATAAATAACGAATGAGCAGAGGATATAAGCAGTGCAGTCCAGTCTTTTTTTGCTCTAAATGAAACCTTAGCGGAAATGAACTTGCATGCAGTTTCAAGAGTGTGAAAATCACCTGTTTTGTTTGTTTCTGATACCCAATTAAAAGACCACTTGAGTACAGTCATTACTTAACCCTGCCTAAATCTAGCCAAATAATCCATGGAAAACAGTCATAAAACAGTGTACTCTTTTGTGAGACAGTAAAGTTCATATTGTGGCTAGTGACTTATTTCACTTAAAAAGCAGAAGGGATATGTTATAAAGATTTTGTGAATTAAAAAACAAAAATGTATACTTATAAGAATATGCTGTATAAACATAATAAAAACACATTTTTCAGAGTTTGAGACAGGTTTTTTGCTCGTTTTTTCTTCTGGCGATGAGAAACGGTTAGAACTTATTTGTCCTCATGTTTTTCTATAGTACTGTAACACTATGGTGAAACAGTGAGCTTGAGTAATTAGAGGAAAGTTCTGCTCGTCAATGATTGTTCAGTTCTATATGCGACATATTGTTAAAACCAACAATCCGTTTCCAATTTTAATCTGTTTAATACAATTTCCTTTCTGGTCATGAGGGTTGGGTTTGTGCTCAGAGATAGTTTTCTTGTTCTGCCAGCAGATGAATTCACCCAACATGAAGATAAAAGTATTAAGCAAGATGGAAAACCAACCCATAACTGAGAAAATTACAGAAATGTGCTGCTTTGTTCCAATTTTGTTAAGATCATTAACCAGTGATAAACTGCTGGACATTAGCATGTGCTAAGTTGTTTGATTACTCACAGTCTCTAACAGCACAGAACCACTATGACCTGTCTTGGAAGAATGCAGCAAAAAAAAAAATGCAATCCCATAAAAAGAAATGAAGTTATTTATTGTGTTAAACACATAATGACAAGATTATGTGTCATCTTTCATTTAAAAATCTATTTTTTTAAAAACAATACCAAAAACAAAGAGTAAGCTTTAAAAAAAAAGTGTAAAAATGGATGAGCAGTGAAGCTCCCACACTGTCAAAAACATACATGCAGAGTAACACAATCTCCCTGCTTTTGTTGAAAATAGTTTTTTGATGTTTACACTCTGATCACATCCGTTACCATCATGGTGTTACAAACAGTGTAGGATTATAACACCATGTGAAATGTGGCCAGACTTGTTAAAAGCGCAGCCTGTATACATGTACATAACAGCTGAGTCCCATCAGTCTTCAGACTTGATCCAACATGACCAGACAGGATAATGCGACTGAGCCGGTCATCGACCCTGTGATGGAAAAAGAGAGTCATAAATGAAGGATTTTACCTGTCAACAAATCTCTGTGTGCGTGTGTGTCCACAAACATACCTGTTGCTTCTTCATGATCTCATCTCTTGTCTTGAAGACCGGTGCGTCCTCCACCACAACGCCTTCAGCCATTTCCTTCACTTTCTCCAGGAGCTCTGTGCTGTACCTGCCATTAGTGGAAGGAAATGTTAATATTATCCACAACGATTCGGCATCATTAATTCATCTGTGGTTCATGTTGTTTCTTAAGTGATAGTGTACTGAAAAGCAAGGGAGAATATTGCTGAAATTGATAGATTGATGAACAGAGAATTAAAAGATTATAATTGTGGCTATTGATAAATGAATGTAGCTATAATGATAAGCTGATTGAGAGAAAACTAACCAATAACAATTAACTATGATTGTCATATCTTAATTACATTTTTTTAAAAGATCATTATGAATGTTTGCTTGTATTATGCATTTACGAAAATCGGCCTCATAGATATTCGATCGGTCAGGCTATAATACGATTGTGAAAGTTATTGCAGGCCTGTCCAGCCTTAAATCAAATTGCACTATGCATTTGATGCTAAATTAATATCAATCAATAAGCCATTATATAACTCAAATATCACTAGTGGAATCACAAATCCAAACCTCAACTAACAACGTTACTTCCACTGTCCGTAGACAACTTGTGTCATATCATGATCCTTTTTGTTGTTGGCAAAGACAGCCTTGATTTAAAAATGGAGACAATCATCATCATCATCATCTGCCGTTTGATTAGAGAGAGAAAATTGCAACTGCAGTCTGGCGCCCATTTGTTTGTCGTTTTCAGGACAGAGGCGGCTGTGAGCCCATTATGAGACGAAGAAGACTGTGAACCCAAAACATACAACACACAAAAGGCGAGTTTCGTGACTTATCAGAAGTTATATCAAACAATGGGTTTAACTTCTGGAAGAGAAAGCCTTCAATTGTGAGGACTGACTGACGGGCTTGGCAAATATATTTAAGGTGAACATAAACGGCTCTACTGAAGTTAAGTGCTCAACCGCCAACGTTAAGTGCGTATGTTCCCACATTTCTAAGACATGTTTGTTCCACTGAAAATTAGGCCCCATGTTCCCACATTTCTAAGATTTGTTTTCCAAAATTAGGCCCTATGTTCCCACATTTTTTTTTCATAAATTTGTATCAGATTTTATCCCCCTTTCTCACAATTTGACACCCAACCTATTATCCAGTAGCAATGGACTACAGATGGAATGTAACCCTAACATAGGGCCTAATTTTATCTAAAATCTTAGAGGTGTGGAACATAGGGCTGACCCCACCTCTACTAGCTAGCTAAATTAGGGTTAACGTAAGGGAGCTTTAACGGCTGTGGAGCTGTTTTACTCCTCCAGCTCCGGAAAGAAATCAACACAAAGACCTGTCCGATAAGGGCGTATTTGTACAAGCTAAAGTGTAGTGGTAGTGAGAGCACGTTGTGTTTACGCACCGACAGCCGAGGAAGACGTTGTTAGCCCAGACCATGGACAGGGAGATCAGGTGGTCCAGATGCGGGTCCTCAAAGTCGCTTATGTTCCGTAGGATGAACTCCCTCCTGGCCTGCCAGTGTTTTTCACTCTCCCAGTAACCTCGAAATGTTTCTACCTGGTCCGCCAAAGCTCTGTTTTGCTGAATAAAATCCTCTACGTCCAGGTTAGCCATCTTGTTTCTTCCTTGACGAGTCAACAAAGGCAACTTCCTGTAATTTTGCGTGCCGGACAGTGTTTTTAACAGCGCCACACAGCGGTAGAGTTTAGAGCTGCAACTGACCTGAAATAACCCTCTTGCACGGGGGCTTGTTACCTTTTTCCACGGCAGACATGTTGACATGTCATAGCAGGAAAAGCACAGGCGTATTCAAAACCATTAATGATGGCTGCATTCCACTTAGGAGAGGCCCTGGTTTTGTGCATGCTGACTCGCTGACTCACTGAAATAGCTTACTGGGACAGTGATGGAATTGAGCCATAGTTAAGGTTATCAATTTCAGCTGTGCTTTTCCTACTATGACAAGTCAAAATGTCTGCTGTGAAAAAGGTCCATTGGCTATTGGCTGTAGTCATTTAGATTAAACCAATTAAAGGTGCAACATGCTAATTCATCAAATTAAGACATTAACATAAAAATAAATAATAGACCATTGGCATTCACAAAGTGGAGCTGGAAAGGCAAAAGCCTATCCAACCCCTCAATAGGTTATTTTCATCATATGGGGATATGCCATGGCAAAGTTATTGTAACAAGAAAATTACTGTATCTTAATTTGTATGATGCTGAAATGTGAGTGATATGTACTCACTTTTTGTTAAGATAATTTTTTGGCATTTTTAGGCCTTTATTTGACAGGACAGCTGAAGACATGAAGGGGAGAGAGAGGGGGGAATGACATGCAGCAAAGTCGAACACTGGCCTGCTGCGTCGAGGAGTAAACCTCTACACATAGGCGCCTGCTCCACCAACTGAGCTAACCGGGTGCCTGTGATATGTACTTTTTGACACTAACTGTGACAATGGCAACTTACCTTGACTTTACCAAACTTGCTCTATACTATTCATATATCCATCCCATCAACCACCCGCCAGGCTGCTCCCCCCCCCTCTGGTCCCCGGTCAGCCCTGGTCCCACATCGCCTTGGACTTTGTCACTGGTCTGCCCACCTCCCATGGCAATACAGTTGTCCTTAGCATCGTGGATCGGGTCTCCAAGTCCGTCCACTTCATTCCCCTGCCCAAGTTGCCTACATCCTTGGAGACTGCCCGCCTGCTCATCCACCATGTCTTCCGCCTCCATGGCATCCCCCTGGATATTGTCTCCAGTTCTCTTCCCAGGTTTGGAAGTCCTTCTGCCAAGCTCTGGGTGTTACACCTAGATTTCTGGCTTTGTCTGTTGTTTTTAACATTGTCGTTTGAAGCTGAGTGCTGACTTTTAATTGTTCCTCTTTTGCTCCAAAAACAACCACCTCAGTTTTTTCTTCATTTAATTTAAGAAAGTTCTGGCACATCCAGTCGTTAATATGTTCAATGCACTTAGTTAGTGTTTGTATAGGACTATAGTCTCCTGGCGATAAGGTTATGTAAATTTGTGTGTCGTCCGCATAACTGTGGTAACGTATTTTGTTGTTTTCCATAATCTGAGCCAGTGGAAGCATGTAGATGTTTAACAGAAGTGGCCCCAGAACGGAGCCTTGGGGAACTCCGCACATCATATTTGAATGCTCAGATGTATAATTACCTATAGATACAAAGTAGTCCCTATTCTTTAAATAGGATTCAAACCAGTTTAGGACTGAGCCAGAAAGGCCAACCCAGTTTTCCAATCGGTCTAGTAATATGTCATGGTCGACCGTGTCAAATGCAGCACTGAGATCAAGTAATACTAAGACTGCAGTTTTGCCACTGTCTGTGTTTAAGTGGATGTCATTAAATACTTTAACAAGAGCTGTCTCAGTGCTGTGGTGTGGTCGAAAACCCGACTGGAAGGCATCAAAACCATTGTTTAGTGACAAGAAAAGGTTGAGTTGTTGAAAAACCGCTTTTTCAATGATTTTACTTAAGAATGGAAGGTTAGATATCGGCCTATAGTTGCTCAGTAGTGCCGTGTCTAGGTTGTTCTTTTTTAAAAGTGGCTTGATGACTGCAGTTTTCAGGGCCTGCCACTGGGATGTCTCCATTTATGTGCGCCATGGGATTCGAGCCCCCACTATTCCCAGCCGTGGAGGAAGAGGTAGCTGTCCCATCGGTCCAGACTCACCTTCAGCGGTGTCGGCGAGTATGGAGGGAGGCCAGGGCTGCTCTGCAGCGCACCGCGACCCGGAACAAACGCTTTGCAGACCGCCACTGGACGCCTGCTCTTGCCTACCGGCCGGGCCAGAAGGTGTGGCTCTCCTCCCGGGACCTCCCTCTCCAGTCTACTTCCAAAAAACTCGCCCCCTGGTTTGTGGGTCCCTACCCGACTGAGGCGGTCATCAATCCCACCACCGTCAGACTCAAACTCCCTCCTCATCTGGTGATGCATCCTGTTTTCCACATCTCCCAGCTCAAGCCGGTCTCCTTCAGCCCCCTCTCCGCCCCAGTGGCAGCGCCTCCCCCTCCATGGATCATTGACTGCCATTCAGCCTACACGGTGCGCCGCCTCCTGGATGTGTGACGTAGAGGTCGGGGTTATCGGTACCTGGTGGACTGGGCCGGTTATGGCCCAGAGGCGCGCTCATGGGTTCCCGCCAGCCAAATCCTGGACAAGACTCTCCTGGAGGACTACAGGGCCCACCCGGACAAGCCTGGCAGTCCGCCCAGAGGCGTCCGTTGAGAAGAGGGTACTGTGATGGTTGGGGTCAGCTGGCTGTGAGTATTTTGTTTACTTTTCCGTTTTCCCCTGTGTCGCTTGTTATTGTTTCTGTTGACTCTGCCTCTGCCTCTCCCTTGTGTTTTCCCCTTGGTTTTCCCCTACCACTCTGCCTGCATCAGCCAGCTGACTGGACACACCTGTTCCTCATCTCATCATCACCTCTGCTGCCGTAGCCTATTCACCTGCCGGCCATTTACTTCAATCAAGACCAGTATATAAACTCCGTATCCACTCACCATCGTCACTTGATCGTTGCTTCCGCCTACTCTGTGAAACACATCCCAAGCTCTCCAGCATAATTCCTTGTGTGATTCCTTATCTGTGCTTTTTGTAAATCCCTCTCTGTGTCTGTTTCTTTCAGCCATTCCCTGCACCGTTTCCCTGCCTCCAGTCAGCTGGCTTCCCCATCCAGTCCCCTCCTCGTAGCGCTCCATCCAGCCTCCGCTCACGTTCCCAGCCGTCTCCGCTCCTACTCCTCTGCTGCCCGTGCTCCAGTGCCTCCCCCTCAGACGTCTCAGCCCTTGTCTCCCCGTGCTCCCGGAGCTCCCTCTCCTTCCCCAGCGCCTGTACCTGTGCCCTCACTTCGGTCCCGGGCGTCCACCTACCCTTAGGGTTAGGGTTCATTCTCCTCAACCCCTGTTATCCCAAATAAACCTTTTTCGCTTTGCATTTGGGTCCGTTCAGCCTCATTTGTAACAGGTATGTCCCTCTTTGGCTAATGTATTTTAAAAATGGAGGCGCAACATGGCGGCCATCATTCAGACTCGCCCATATGTATTCTGAATGATTCTAAATGGCAGATTCTACGCTTACGCGAATACTTTGATTAGTTGGTGGAAGTAATTACACATGAATGAGCACATATTTGTGAAAGACCAAAGGGGTTTTTAGCTAAGAATTAACTCAAAAAATTACACAATGTAGGTTTAAAGAAGAACAGTATGCCCTTTTCACAGCAGACATTTTGACTTTGAAACTAATACTTTTAACAGTGGCTCTTTCCCATTTAAGTGTCCCAGTGAGCCAGACCAGTGAGTGAGTGTGCAAGAAGAAGCTCACCGAAATGGAATACAGCCGCCCATCACTAATTGAAATAATTACATCTGTGCTTTTCCTTTTATGATATGTCAAAATGTCTGCTGTGAAAAAGACCTATTTGGATGTTGTAGTCTATTAAAATTGAAGCAGTGGCCCCTCATTGCCATTGGCTAACTGCAGACAGTAGGTGAACTAACACAGCTTTAGGCTTCTGAGGCTTCTTCCTTCCCTCCTCCAGCTTGATCTTTCTGTGTGTCTTGCTTTGCCAGAAAATATAAAATTCACAAAGCAGGTAGTGTGGTTGTGAAATGTCTGCAGCACGCATACACACACACGCTTTCATTTTTTGCCTCCTTCTTCTCACTTGAGCGACATATCTCTCTTTCTCTGCACTTGACCAGCCTGCCAGGAAGATGATCAGAGAGAAACACTGGACTTTTAACCTCCAGCCTTTGTAAAGAGGCTTATGAACAGTCATTCAGACTTACAGATATGCACAATCACACACACACACACACACACACACACACACACACACACACACACACACACACACACACACACACACACACACATAAACACACACACAGCCTCCTTTCATTTTGGCTACACAGATATGTGAACAAACCCCTGCGAGATTCTCCATCTTCTAACTCTTACTCACACGCACACACACAGCAGAGGGGGATTTGGGGCTTGTTTTGACATGAAGTCATTGATATGCAGAGGGATTCCAGAGGAAAGCAAGCCAACATAAAGTCAGACAGATAGACATACAGACCAGCTCACTGCTCTGTCACTGGTTTTGTTTCCACAGCACAGTAAAAACCAATTTAACTGTAAATGATATCAAAATGTCTTGAGACCATCATTGTTACATCCATAACATTTAGGAGGAATAGAATAAAGGGCTTGGCCTCTATGATTTGCTGTGAATTAATTATGTAAATATTAACAAAAACAATGTTGACAAGTCCCGTTATCTGTTAGCTTTATATTCTGCATGGGAAATAAATAATCAAGAAGAGAGGGTCTATTAAATAATTATTTATATTGTAAACCAGCAGAACGGCTGGAACACGTTTGAGAAGATGGTCATTATTAAAAAAAAAGTTTAAATGAACCTTATGACATTCTTTTAAAAAGGTTGTTTACTGTTTAATAGGTATGCAAATGGTTAAATTAGACACACAGTGAATAAGTAACCTCCTAAAATGGATTATGTCAACACATTTGGTTTAAAAGAAAAGAACAAGACTTTCAAACATCTTTTTTTTGTTCAAGCATCTTTTCATAAAATCTCACCTGAAATCACTTTCAAAGCAGTTGTAAAGGAACAGCGAAGCCGCGGCCAAAGATAAACTGAGCAAGTTGGAACAACAGTCGAACATGCAGAGATGAAATAATGTCTGTACAGATCCAGACAGGAGTTTCTTTAATGTGCAACCTGACGAGAACATTGATGAGAGCTGATAAAAGAACGGTCTCACCTTTAGAAATGCACTGCATTCATTCTCCACATGTTAAAGCCAAAACACCAAGCAGTTGGCCAGGAGTTTGCTATGCATTTATGAACCTTCTTGCTGTAGATTTAAAGGTGCACTATGAGTTCATGAATGGTTTCAGCGCGATTTATTTTTTTTCTCAAATCGTAGGCATCTCTCCTTGATCCGCTAGCTGCCTGCCCCCTGAATACACTGTGAAAAAGCCCAGTCTCGGGAGACAACACAGGGGTTGTAAACGCCTAAAACGGCCTAAACATTAGGGGCACAGACTGTGCACCAAAATACAACAAACCACGTTCCAGCCAATCACCGACAAGATGGTTGGGGGAGGGTTAACCGTCAGTTATACTAGCGCTTCCAAAAGTGCGTGCGGAAATCGTGACGTCACGTGACTGCCGTGAGTATTTATACTCGCGCGTGGTGGTCGCGACACTAGTTGCAGTCTTCTCCTGAACAGCGGTGCCGCTAAGGAGCAAAGGCTACCGATGTTTTTCTTTTTAAGGACTAAAAGAAGAAGAAAAAGATAAACAACGGCAGAACAGGCAGCAACAGTGCTGTCAGTGCTGTCAGTGCTTCAATTTGATTCAATGAGCTACTTGATGGGATCAAGCCTTTCATTCACAAAAAAAGAACTCATCTTAACCCAGTAAGTTTACCAGAGACACTTGAAATCAGTCGGCGAGTCCTGGCATCCGGTTTCCCAGGAGCTCGTTCAGGCTTCCTGTTTCCGGTTTGTCGGGCGCCGCTGAAAAAAATAGACTGGTGCGCGCCCTCAGCTTGCGCGCTGAAAGTCGGATACGCCGGCCGGAAATTACGTCATTTTGATGTCACGAATGCGTCCGCCACCTCCAGTGAGCCAGGCATAAATGAGCCATTAGTCAGTTAGTCATGACAGTTACAAAAACATGGGGGGAGGGCCGAGCTTGCTCTGTTTTGTTTGGTATTTACTTGGAACGTCAACAGAAGTGACCATGCAGGAACTCAGTGCACCTTTAAGCATCTAAGCATTCATTTTAACTCACTTTAAAAAGTTACATGTTGCTCACACACAAAAGAAACAATTTCAGCTTTGTCAGGTATATTTAGGTTAACAGCAAATTCCAATTCCAAACCCCACAGAGAACTATATTTATATTTGACAAAATGCACTTTATGATGAATCAGTCAGACTATAGCAATAAGTGTTTCTGTGGGCTTTAGCAATAACTTTGTTGAAAAAAGGCTGTTGGGTTTTTAACTTATTCCACTCAAACTTCTCCCACTTGCTTCTGCTTCATCCTGTTTTCCATGGAGCTCTGAACATTGTAATTCTATTTTCATGCAGTGTCAGTTTACTGTAAGTGGTTACAAAACTTTGTCCCAACAGGCCAAACTCTCCTGATGCTCTGAATCAAGTGTTTTGCTAACACACACACCACACACAGAGATGAGAGACATTAACAAACCCAATTGACTCAGGAACATGATGCTGTCTGAATCTTCCCCCTGCACCCTGGACTTGTATGCATGCACATAATGTCTGTGTACTAAAACAACATTATATTCTCACGTTAGGTGCACATATATGCATATATGTACACAAATGAACACACATTAAAGGTGCACTATGAGTTCCTGCATGGTTTCAGCGGGGGCACGCACCAGTCTATTTTTTTCAGCGGCGCACAACAAACTGGAAACAGGAAGCATGAACGAGCTCCTGGGTATCCGGATGCCAGGACTGCAAGTCTCTCTTGTAAACTTACTGGGTTAAAATGAGTTCTTTTTTTGTGAATGAAAGGCTTGATCTGACGGAGTAGGTCATTGAATCAAATCGAAGCATTGACGGCACTGCTGCTGCCTGTTCTGCTGGTGTTTATGTTTTTCTTCTTCTTCTAGTCCTTAGAAAGAGAAACATCGGTAGCCTTTGCTCCTTAGCGCCACCGCTGTTCAGGAGAAGACTGCAACTAGTCAACGTCAACAGAAGTGACCATGCAGGAACTCATAGTGCACCTTTAATTGCATCTTTAATTGAACCTTTAGTTAACTTACTCATCCTTAACACTAAATCCCAGCTCTAAACTAGTTTCTGTAAGAAATGTTCTCTTCTTGCACATTTTTTCTGTCCAAGAAAGACAAGAAGACACACAAGTAAGCACACATAAAAACACTCTTTCACCTCCTCTCAAATTCCCTCAGAAAAACCACCGGTGGCACTTGTGAGTATGTTATATTTTGGGCAGCTTCCAAGTCATACAAGTCGCTGCTTTATTGAGTGAACTAACCCATTACGTTTATGGCATTGCTCTCCCCCCTCTCACTCAGCCTGAAATATACACTGATGCTGAAATAATACACTGCGTTCCAGCCAGCGCTGGCAGACAGCGTTCTTGATGAGTCACCTAATGTACGCTTACTCAGGAGAAAACTATAATTGGGAAACACACAGACAACAGGTAGCCCTTTCAGCTGGCGTCCTGGGGGAGGGCCAACGAGAAAGGATTAACCCACTCTGTAAAGTGTCTGTGTGTGTCGGATATCAAGGTTACTGCGAGGAGAATGGGGTTGTTATAGATCATGGTAAACCTTTCAGGGGTGTAGAACATAATGAGATGTGTGTATATCGGGATAAGGCAGAGTGTAATTCACTGAGTGCAGAGACTTTTAATGAACTCCTTCGAAGCCGACTCAGACTGATGAACAGTTAACTATAACTGTAACTATATAACATTTCTATGCTACAACTCAGGGATGGTTCAGTTTTCTAGTAATTCAACAATTTTTACAAAAGTAGTTCTACTACTACATAGTTAGTCTTATTCAATGAAGTTTCCTCTGCGCGCATTTTGAAAGGATGTTAAATGGTGTGCTTAGCCAGGTACCTTTGCTTATTGTTTTTCTTTCTAAGCAACAGCATCAGTTGTTTCAGCAAATGCCCCAAAATGATGAGCTCTCTATAATGGCTGTGGGATTTTTTATTTTTTTTTTAAATGCCACGATTGCTCCATAAGTAGTTATTTCAACCCAAACCATGATATTTCCCGAATCAAGCCGTGTTTGTGGCTTAAGTTAAAACCTCAAGATGGAATCATGCTTCTGCTGAGACAGAAATGGTATTTTTACTGTAACAAATAAAATACATTACATCATACTTCCTGTTCTGTACTTTCTATTCTTCCTGTTTATATTATTTCCTGTTCACACCCATTCTAATGGCAAATGAATATAAATATTTTCCTCATTTTGAAACAAGCTGCTTCTTGATCTAATTGAATCTACAGTATACAAAATGAGCTAATGTAGGCCACAACTTTAACTGTTAACACTAAAAATATGCACGAGAGGAACACGTGCAAGAAAATCTGACTGTTAAAGACATCTAATAGACCTGTTTTTAACGTATTTAGATGCCTTTTATGTTTTTCTCTTCTTCCTTCTGTGAATGTTGGTTCTGTGTTGTTCTGTATAGAATTTCAATGTCTAGAGACTTCTTGTTAAATAAAGGTCAAAACATAAACTTTCAAATCTAGACACAAGCTGTCTAAACCATTTCAGAAGTTAGAGAAGGCTAGTTATTGTAATTTAGTAGGAAATGCAAACCATTGGCTGCAATGGTACAGCTCTCCTTGCCAGATCAATAGCATCTATGTAAATCCTAATGGTAAATTATGCTTACACCCTACACCTATTTTAGTTGTAAGTATTAATATGAAATTAGCCACCTATGACGGAGGAAGAGCATCTCTGAAACTTGTGGAAAAGGCATTGTAGTTTGCAGCAGGACTATCAGAATCAGGCTGCACATGACATTGCATCGACTTTAGCTTCCCATAGAGCAGGGCTGCTTACATTCTTTAGACCTGGGACCCAAGTGATAAATGTGGCCTGTCACCCTGGGACCCAGACTAATTAAAACTAGTGCTCTTGACATGTGGGGATGCAGGGATGCTGGAGCAGTAGGGCTTGTCAGCTATTTTAGGTCCTGAATCCTGACCTATTGTTTTAAAAATGAGGATATATACCCGTCTATTGGCCTAATTGAAGTTGACATGGATATTGTGGTCATGATACAGTGCATGCATCTTCTCAAAGCACCCACTTCACTGCAACACCACCACACAGCTGCCTCTAGACAAAAACGTATTGAAGTCATCTCTGTATTCACATATTGATCTTATTTACTGGAATGTGTGGTTATGAAAATCAAATGCAACCTATGTCATGGAAAAATAGTGTAATGTTGGTTGATGCTGTGTGAGTGTGTGCGTGCATGCGTGCGTGCATGTTGTTGGATAACAAAACCTATGGATAACAAAGGAAGAAAAATACAGAAATGTTTGGAACTAATTAACTTGACTGGAGTACTTCAAACCAAATATACTCCAAAGTCCTAATGTAATGAAGAGAATTAAACGTGAAGGGGACACAGCTCTGCTACTGTCACTGTCTTTAAATCAAATGATTTGAAAAGTCAAGTTAGTGTAATAATGTACCATGGCACAGTCACAGAGGTTACTGACATCCATATGCAGTACATTTTGTTGTTGTGGTATTTGTCATTGTATAAATGGTACATAATTGAGTTGTACTTAAAGGAACACGCCGAATTATTGGGACATTAGCTTATTCACCGTAACCCCGACAGTTAGACAAGTTGATACATACCCTTCTCATCTCCGTGCGTGTTGTAACTCTGTCTGACGGCTCCACCGTTAGCTTAGCCTAGCACAGATCCTGGAGGTAACCGGCTCCAACTAGCCTACTGCTCCGAGTAAGTGACAGAATAACATGTTCCTATTTACATGTTGTGATTTGTATAGTCACAGCGTGTACAAATAACAACGTCACTTGAGACACAGCCATCTTCTAACTGTATACAAACTGGGAACTATATTCTCAGAAAGGGAAGCAGTGCTACTTGGGCGGAGTGATATGCTGAGATGAAATAAGACTACGACCACACTATTATTTGCCATGCTACATATGGTCCGTAACTAGCTGTACAATTGTACACAAATAAGCCTTTTCCACAGAAGACATTTTGACATGTCACAGTAGGAAAAGGTGATGTGTAAATAAAAGAATCAATGATGTCTGAATTCCATTTTGGTGCTTTGCAGCAAATTTTGTGAATATTATTATCATCAAATTCAGGCTACAAGGCAGAGAGGAACGCAGTAACAATTGTCAAAGTCATCACCATCATTTTGATCAGGGGCAATTCTAGGATCCGACCTTTAGGGAGGCTCAGCCCCCAAGGAGTAATTTCATTAGTTGATAATCTCTGACCACAACCACCTCTGATTGGCCAAAACTATCTTTCTGTTCACCCTTTTCTTGACTGGGTTACAGGTGCATAGCATTGGCTACTGCAACACAGGATATTAAACCTCTCACTAGCCCTTTAAACCTGTAATTGTTTGTCCTCTGTCACTAACAGACACGTTTGCAACTCTAACTTTAAGCACCAAAATTGACTAAATTATCGTCATTTTTAGGGGGGCTGAGATAACATTTAGGGTTGAGCTTGAGCCCCCCTAAAAAGGCTCTAAAATCGCCCATGATTTTGATAATTTTATCCTGCAGTATAGATAGTTACACTTATGACTGAGCACCACTGAAAAGGTGTCCTGTCAAGATACAGAATCTTAAAAGGACATGTGGCTCAAAACTTTCAAAACAGCTATGTAATACTTCGACTATTCTACTTCCCCACTACATTTATTTGACAGCCATACTTACTAGTTACTTTTTTCATTACTTCTATTCTAAATACTGCTTCCACCGCTGCTTAACAACTTTATATAGGTGACACACTATATACACTCTATATAGGCTATGTTAAATGTTATAATAACTAACTGTAAATATTAAAACTTTCTCTGACACAAATATAGCATTATGATCTTGGGTGAGAATATGTGACCTATTTTACTTCTACAAATACAACCCCTTTCCCCCATGAACTAATACTATAATAAACTGAATGAATACTCTTCAATGATGGAAACTTCAACTTCAACAATATTATTGGATATTTCTGGTAGGTAGATGACATATTCACGTTTTCTAACTAATTTTGGATGTACAGGATAAAAAATCTGCTTCCTAAATAAACAATGTGTGCATCTCATCATCAGACAGTTAATTGTATTACCTCACATTAGAAACGACCATGGAGAGGGTCACAGGCTGTTTCCTCAGGGGACGCTGCCTACGTTCGTTATGTGGAGGAGGAGGAGGAGAGGACAAACTGTGGGATGCTGTTGTTGCATTTGAATGTGTGCCAGAGAAATACCTTCTCTGTGTCCTTCACCACCTCATTTCACTTTGTGCTAGACAGCATCACACCCTCTTTTCCTCCTTCTCTCCCCCTCTCGCTACATTTTCTGAGTGACACCTGATACAGCTCATATGAGCGTTTGTGCACCTGACATCCTTGCCTGTGTGCATGTGGTTTTGTGCAAGTGTGGTCTGTGTGTTTGATACAAGCAGAATTGTCCCATTTGTTCATCCGAATGACCTTAATTTTAGGCTGCCTCCTGGCTCTGCATTTATGTGTATTGAACAGACATTTTAGATTAAAAAAAAAGCTGAGCGAAGATGAATTACAAAAAAACTGCACATACTTAATGAGACAGTGGGAATTTCATAGGGAATGAAAACGGATTTGTTCATGAAAACTGCGACCGACTAAAGAAAGTACAAGAAAATGTATTCCTGCTTGATAATAGGCAGAGGACAGTGATTTAGAGACAGTGGATGGTAGTAGATTTACGGATTGATCAAACACCCTCCTCCCCTTTTAAATATAGATTTTAGAGAAAATGTGAAGGAAGGTAATTTACTTGCCAACTATTCCCTGTAGATCACTGTGAGCAAATCAATCACTGGTGGAGAGATATTATCACTTACAGTAAAGTGCAACTACAGGCCTTCACTTAAACTGAAGCTCCAGCTGCCAATTATTTTGACAGCAGTTATTGAAGATGGTGAGTTAGGCATCACCTTTAAAAATAGGTGAAGGGATTGAGATTAACTTTGAAAAAGGGCTATGAATTGCAAGTTGTGGATGAGTTTGAATTCTAACATAATTCTTCCTACATAAAGGAGTCCACGTCAGTCAAAGTTGACTTAAGACATTCTTTTTAGATGATTTTAAGTAACCTAGAAAAGATTTTTTTTTCAGAAAACAGAGTAGTTAGCCCTACCTTGTGAAAACGTGTAGCCTACAATTTGCAGATATTTCTCAAATGTATTCACTTTTTTATTTGTGCAATTACTCTTTTAGGGGCTGAAATATTCATTAAAGTTTAGAACATTCCTCCATCAATAAATAAACCTATTAATTATATGCAGTTTTCTTTTAAACTGGTGACTGTTTTGCCACTTAAAAAAAATAAATAATAGGCTATAATCACTGGCACCGGATACGGATTTTTTAATGTCCTATTTTAACACTTTCCGCCACAAAGTAAGCAGTAGCCGATAACTGACAGAGAACTGGCAGGTGAAGGATCAATGCCCATCCTCTCCTCTCCGAGGCGCAGTAATCTAGCATTTCAGACTAGGAAGTGCAGTTTGCGGTAACAGTGAATTGAAAGTACGCCATAAATATGGCGCCAAAAGAGTTTTCAAGCTGATGATAAGAGCTGATTTTTCTCTGTGTTGTCTTTTTTTTCTGGGGGTGGGGGGAGAGGTTGCAAGACAAGACCCGTCTGTGCGTTTGTGCAGAGCGGTGTGTGCACGTAGCTACACCGGGTAGACGAGTGGAAGCGAGGAAAGGCAGCAAGTGAAGAGCTCAATTATTTTTGAAGGAGGGACGTTGCGAAACTGGCTTGCAATCTTTTTTTCTGACTCATCGTTTGGAAATAAAGAATCCTTTTCTTTTTACTCCTCCTCCTCTTGCTTCTCCGTCCCTTGTAACGTTACCGCTGGCACCCGAGAGGAAAACATCGTCGGGTTTTGACACCACGTTTGGGCTGCTTTTGCAAAATGCGACATGCTTTCCTGTGAGCGGTATGTTGTGCGCACCTCGCAGCCTGCTAACCCGTGAACAGCAGCAGGACCAGCGGCGGCAACACTGTGTTTGTTGTTGTTGACTTGTAAAGGCAGCAACAACTCAGTCTGGCAGCCACTTTGGGATTTTATTTCGGATTTGGACTCGGTGGCCGGTCTTTGCAGAGCTGACGCGCTGTCAACACGCACCGTGAGGGGAGGGGAAGGGACAGTCCTGTCACCCAACGTGGAGTCTGATTCGGGGCTGTTAAGCAGCACTGCTAGTAGCCTGCCAGGGCACTGAGTGGGCAAACCGAACTACTGCTAAACCCTCCACTGTAAAACTACATGTGCCTGGCTCCCAATGATCTCCTAATCTCTGGGAATCGCCCGCCGTCCAGGACTGTGGACGTCTCTGCATCTGAAGCTGACTGCGATCAAGGTAAAATAATGACCACTAATAAGCGGATGGAAATAATAAAATGTAACAGTGGGAATGTTGCAGGACCGCTAAAGTCCACTTTGCGGCTGCTGCTGCAAGTGCTATCAGTGCTAGGCTAGCAGCAGGGCAGCAGCTCTGTACGCACTTTTGCAGCGGGCTTGTCAGTCACAGTCAGCGGCAGGGACGCTGTAGCCTGAGCGGTGCATGTGGGTCAAGGAGAGGGGTAGGCTAACGTTATGTGTTTTATGTGTTTTAACGTTATGTGTTGCAGGGAAGGAAATACAAATAATCATTTGAAGCTAGAGCCCTGTGCAGGCAGGGAGATGAAAGTAACCGGGTAAACTTGCCCATGTTGTAGAGTCTGCAAACGTAACGTGAACGCGCCCGGTGGGAATCAAGTGTGCGAGCGGGTAGTTGGAGAGTGTCCAAGTGTGCTTATTTTTGCGCTTAATTGCGACAAATAGGGCCATTTGCAGCAGCGTAGCGAGGAATGTGAGTTGTGACTTGCAGGCGAAGGTGAAGGCTGTAAAACAAACACACACACACACACACACACACACACACACACACACACACACACACACACACACACACACACACACACACACACACACGCATACGCATACGCATAGACACATGCAGGGGGATAGGATGAGATGAAGTTGTGTGGAGAGCAGCAGGTCTGGGTGCAGGTTGAAGACACCAAACGTTCACAGTCCCTGGAGGTTTTGCAGGTTCCTTTACTCCTCTGTAACAGGGAGGAAAGGAAACCAGCGGGAGCAGCACTGCTTTTAGGAAGGCTGAGCACGCAACCACACATACACACATCAAGGAATTAGAGCAACTCCTCTCTGCCTCCTTCACCCTCTACTCCTCCTCCTCCTGCTTCGTGCTGTGCAGATCTAGCTGGCTTTAGCAGAGGGGGAGTGGCTGTTGTTTACCTCCTCAAAGTCAGAGCTGTATCTGTATCTGTGGGTTGGATGAGTGTTGCCTTAACCTGTAAAGACCAACAACAACAAAACATGGGCTTTACATGTGGATGCTGATGCTGGAAGTCAGGTGTGAGCAGGATTAATAGGGTGTAAATTGGGCATTTGCCTCTGGTATGATTTTCAGCAGCATGTTGTGGCCACCTACTCTTCATAATTTCCTGGAAAATCTCCTAAGGAATATTATGTCTGCCTATTAGTGCTGATAATTAACGGATGCAAGCAATTTATCCAGATTTAAAAAAAAAAAGAAAAGAAAAAAAGAATTTGATGGCACATGTGAAGCTGAACTGGCTGTAGCCTTGAATCAATTAAACTGTAATCGTCTGGGGACTTGTTAACTGTTCCCAGTTGTGACAGCAGCCCCCCTCTTCCCACCATCTCTCTCTCTCTCTCTCACACACACACACACACACACACACACACACACACACACACACACACACACACACACACTATCAACAACTGTGCCTCTCGCTCACTCTAAACACATATTCAAGTACAGATGCACGAACCATGCTCTTCAAACTCAACAGTCTTACACACACACACACACACACACACACACACACACACACACACACACACACACACACACACACACACACACACACACAACCCTCCTCCTGCTGGGTATGAAACCGGAGATGAGTCATGGTGTGTGGGGGCATAACAACTCTCTCGCTATCCCTCTATCCCCCTTCTCTGTCTTTCATATCTTTCCTGATGCAGTGCTATCTTGTTTTCTCTCTCTCTCTCTCTCTCTCTCTCTCTCTCTCTCTCTCTCTCTCTCCCCCTCCCCCTCCCCTCCGTCCCTTGAGGCTTGCCTCTCTCGCCTAGAGACAGTGGTTGTTTACAAGGCAAGTGAACAGGGATGAGAGCTGTTTTCATTTTGCTTCCATTTTTTTTACGACAGCCCTCCTGCCAGCCAATCATCCATGTTTGAATCCCTCATTCCTTATCCATCCCTTTACTTTTTATCCTTGTTTCCTTCCTTCTGTTCCACCCTTTCATCCATCCATCACTCCATCTTTTTCCTCCTCATCTTCTCATCATCTCTCGAACAAGCCTTTACTGTAATTTCTCTCATCATCTGACTTAGGAGCCAGGAGGAATGTGTGTGTGTGTGTGTATGTGACCATATGTATCACCTCTCCCTATAGAGTATGTCATGTGAAACTTGAGCATGTAGACGTTTTAAGCCTCACATGTGTACATACGCACACGTGTGTGTGTGTGTGTGTGTGGGCGGGGGTGTAGTGTGTGTGTGTGCGTATTTGTGTCTGCTGCGTTAAGCGGCAAGCTCGGATTGGCTGGGAAAGGGGGTAAGGACCCCCACGTGGTGTGTTGTATCGCATTAGCTGCTACGTAGTGAAGAGGAGGAGGAGGGATGTTGTTCATGAATGGACCGCTGACGTCACGCAAACTGTACCCTCAATCCCTCACACACATCCCCCCCCCCCTCCATGTGCACATACATGTTGTTACACACATTGCTAAAGGTGTGTGTGTGTGTGTGTGTGTGTGTGTGTGTGAGAGAGATGCAGAAGTACGTGTCAGATAAGAAGGATGGGAATAGTGTGAGTGTGTGTTGTGCCTGCAGGCGGGTTGGCTAGCTGTCATGTTACCAGCTCTCTGCTCTGCTTACTAACTAACTAACCAGCCTGTTGGGTGTGTGTGTGTGTGTGTGTGTGTGTGTGTGTGTGTGTTTGTTCTTTTTGGTGTGTAGTTCCATGTGCTGTGATTTTGTGAGTCAAGAATAGCCCGATATTGGATTTCCGATACTGATGAATCTTAATTTATGATCCAATACATGTGTCTTTTTTTAATAATTTGTCCTCTCATGAAGAATATAAAAAGAATAAGCAAGGAATACAGTGAAATGAAAAATGTTTTTCTTAGACTTGATTATCTTTAATAAAGTACATTACTGTAACTTGCACTATAATATAAATTATTATATAAAATTAGCTAGACGTTAAATAACTTTTATTATACGTTAAGGACAGACACAAAAAACCTTATGATAACCATATGAAAACATCTGTCAGTGTGTTCAGTTTGTGGGGTAGTTCTGGTTAACTCATGTGCAGGTTTTCTCATGCCTTACAAGTTCTGCAACATGAAAGCAGTGGTGGATTAAATGCTGCAGGCATGTTCTTATGTAATAATAACCAGTGTGTTTTGTCAGTGTTTGCTCTCAGTAGATGACCCTGCTGTGGCGTAGAACCTCATTAGTGTGTGTGTGTGTGTGTGTGTGTGTGTGTGTGTGTGTGTGTGTGTGTGTGTGTGTGTGTGTGTGTGTGCCTGCTGTGGCAGGAGATGACGTCAGACTTCAGGGGGAGAGGGGGGTGTTTTAATTTTATGTTAAATTCTCCTGCACTACTGTGACTCAGCCTTGTTAGTAAAGGATAATTACAACATCTGCACACCTGCACACATTGCTGGTGAGGAAGAAAATGGCACACATATTTCACAAAAAGATTTTTGCAGGAGTAATTGGAATATGCTCCATAACTCTTCTTCCTGCAACAGCTGACTGAATAAGAGCAGTGGGGCATTCTGGTGCAGCAGATGGTTTTTCAGATAAAATTAATGATCCATTTTTTTGTGATAGTTCACAGTGAAGTCTATGTTGGTACCATAGAGTTGACAGTGAAATCATTAGTATATCTCACCAAGCTTATGTTTTGTTTCCTTTATGCTTATTTCATGGGTTTTTATTTTCCCTCAGTAAATGAGACGTTCACCACAGCATATATATATATATATATATATATATATATATATATATATATATATATATATATATATATAAAACAATCAACAATATGACCTAATATGCAGAGGAAATAAATTCAAAAGGGTATTTTACAACGACTACGAATGCACTGCGAGGCTGTAGATTACCAACTTAATTGAACGCACCGTCTCTCGTCTGTGTTCCGACAGAAACAGTCAAACTTTAGCGTTAGCTGTCAGTGTTTAGTGTCAGTGCCGTGTTTAATCCAGCTACTAGCTAGCAGAAGGCTAACGTTACCTGCTGTTGAGTTGTTAAGCTGTTAACTAGCCAGCAATGTTTCTGTTCTGCGCACTCTGTTCTCTTTATAGATCCACTACAGCTACAGCCATGGTCTCCCTCCTTCATATAACAGTTGTATAGTGTTTAGAACGGCTCCGGGTGAAAGGTCAATATGGAATGGATTAATTGCGATTCATTTTTTTAACGCACACATTTTTCTCAGATTAATTAATCGAAATTAACGCATTATTTATAAATTGTAAATGGAATATATTTGGGTTTTGGAATGTTGGTCGGATAAAACCAGCGATTTAAAGATGTCTCTTCAGTTCACATTTGTAGACTATATGATTAATTGCTCAGCAAAAACAAATGCTGTTGCTTGGATGAAATAACGAAGCTTTAATGTTTCAGTAAGTTTGTTTCAACAGAAACGGCCTGTATTAAAAATCTGTCATCACTTCCTGACTCTCCTGTTTGCTTTGCTGCACCTTTTGTTTTAGGGGTGGAACAACTTGTACCTTGTATTATTTGTATATGACATTTGGTGACCTCATGTAATTCTCAGCTTGACAGCATAGCTTCAGCATCAACCTGAGCGTCATCCAGAACCATCCAGAACAATTGAAAACACCTGTGTGCAGGGCCTTTGAGAACAAAAAAATAACAAAAATCCAATCATTACCATAGCTTTATTTTACATTTATGTTAGTAAGTTTGTTTTGTGTTGAGTTTTATGTCATGGCCTAATGGTTCCAGTTTGGCTGGATGAAATGCAAAATAGCAACTTTCATGACAACCAGGAGAGCTAATACATGACATCTTTGTGGGTATGGCAAAGCATATGTCAAGTTGTCTATCATGACGAACTGCATGGTAGAAGTCAAAACTGGCATTGGGATTTTCACTGGGCATCTTTAATACTTCAGACATCAGTCGGCGAGAAATCTGGCTTTGTCAGTGGTGTCAGGCTTTACCATATAACAACACAAACAATTAATTTACATCCAAAACTTTTATTAAAATGTGTAATTATCCATTGGACACTTTCTCTTTGTATCACCCTAAATGGCAGACTATTCTCTCAGTCCGCCTGCTACCTCCCACTCTTTTTTAGGGAAAGAATAGTCTCAAGGCTGTATGCACAGTGATGGACAGGCTGACAGATGCTGCCTGAGCTCCTGATGGGAAGAGTTTCAGGGGTGCGTGTGTGCGTGTGCGTGCGAGGAGAGAGGGTGAGTAAACAACAGACAGAAACAGTATGTCAGACCTTCCTTTGCCATTTGAACACCCGGTTATCCAAGATGGAAATAAGCTTCTGTGCCATCCTTGAAGATTTCATTTGCACTTAATGTACATTTTAAACCATCAAATATATCAAAACCAATACAATTCTTGTTGAAAATGGCTGTTCAGCTGAGTTTTAAAGTGCTCATATTATGCTCATTTTCAGGTTCATAATTATATTTAGAGGTTGTACCAGAATAGGTTTATGTGGTTATGTGATTTTGAGAAAACACCATATATTTGTTGTATGCACATTGCTGCAGCTCCTCTTTTCACAATGTGTGTTGAGCTCTCTGTTTCAGAGTGAGGCATCTCACTTCTGTACCATCTTTGTTGGGAGTCGCACATGCGCAGTAAAGGAGTGCCACGCTAGCAGCTAGGCGAGCATTATAACGTGTGTTACAAAGTGACGCATGTTCATCATGGAAGTAAAGGCTGGACTGCAATAGAGCTGTTTGGAGCAGTTTGGACTTTTTCACTTTGTAAACCTATAACGTGCACATACAAATATATATATATATATAACACAATAAAGTAGGGCTGGCCAATATGGAGAAAATCAAATATTACGATATGTTTAACAAAATACCTCGATATCGATACCATAACGATATTGTAGTGTTGACTATTGGTGCTTTCACAAAATATTTACACAATGAGATTTTTGATAAATAATCATCAGTAATGTGGATATAATGACTAAGTGGGTAAAGGCAAGCAATAGAACAGTTACAACAGTCTGGTAAGTTCAGAAAATGACATCACTTTACTGTAATGCAGCCTTTAAAACCAGTAAAAGACAACACTTGTATATTACGATATCCAAAATCTAAGACGGTATCTAGTCTCATATCACGATATCGATATAATATCGATATATTGCCCAACTCTACAATAAAGGAAAGGGGAAAAGCCAAAAGCATAATATGAGCACTTTAAGACTATAGAGACAAAGTTTTCAGATAATAAGTAAAGGCAACAAATGAGAAGATAGGAAAGGTGAAGCCAGCAGGGACAGAAGGTAGAGGAAAGGAGGAGATGTCAAGAGGGCAGGATGACAGACGACAGTCGGAGGAGGGGGGCGGGGGGGATGAGGTGGAGGTGTAGGTAGATACACAGGGAGGTGGTAGCCAGGGTTGTTAGGAGTGAAGGGCAGACTGCTCATCCTCCATCTCTCTGTCCTTTTCATCCCTCCCTCACTCCCTTCCAGGAGCTAATGAACTCCTGATGGCAGTGGAGACTGGAGCGATGGATCAATCCTCCATCTCTCTCTGTGCTTCTTTCTATCTCCCACCCCCCCACCTGTCCTCCCCCTTTGCACTTGCTCCTCCTGGATTTTTGGCAGGGCCCCAGCCCTGCTGGCTCCGACTCACCTCCTTCATTGTTTGTCAGCAGATTTCAGGAGGCGAAGCAGGAGGCTTAGTTAGAAAATTATTTGGATCTCAGCCACTTCCTTCTTTTTTTCCACTTTTCTCTCTCTCTCTCTCTCTCTCTCTCTCTCTCTCTCTCTCTCTCTCTCTCTCTCTCTCGCTGTCTCTTTTCTGTTTTCCACTCTCTCATTTCTGCTCCCACGATGCAGCAGCAGGAGCAGTGGCAGCATCAATAAATATTGTGTTAATGTTCTGGTGGCTGGAGCCAGCAAGGTGATAAAGGAAATCTAGTTGATTTCTGTGGCTCATTTGTTTGGTGTGGATACCACATGTGTGTGTCCACATAGTACACACAGTATGTTTTTGTGTGTGTATGGATTAGGACACAGTTTAGGAGACGGAGTTCCTTCCTTGATTTTATCTTCCTGACATCAGTTCACTACCCTCAATCCTTCACTCTTCCTTCCCTACTTTGTTATATCCTGAATTTAATCACAAATATACTATAGAGAAATGTGCGAAATTTGAGATGTTTTTGTTATGTGTGTGTGTGTGTGTGTGTGTGTGTTTGTGTTGGTGGTGGCGGGGGATTGTATCAACCACTTTGTGCTACATTTTTATGTATGAAAAGTGCTATATAAATAAAGTCTGATTGCTTGCTTGATTGATTGATCTGTAGTCCTGTCTGTCATGTCAATGGAGGCTTAAAACAACAAAAAGAAACAAAAACAAAGTTGCTCATAATCCATCTAAATCTTAAAAAAAAAAACTGCCTAAATAAAGTACTTGTGGGAAAAAAATGTACAAGATGTTTCATTTGAGAATAATCACTAGTAGGGTGCATTTATTTTTTATTTCTCTGTTATTTTACACTTCACTGGGAGCAATACAAGAAAACTAATTGACTTTAGGGAGACAACAGTCTTGTGTATTTGACATAAGGAGCGTGCTTTCTTCTCCCCATGGAGTCTTTGGGGGGGCACAGGGGAGAGGGCTGATGGGAATGGTGATGGTGATATCAGCATCAGAGAGTGACTCATAACTGCTCTTAAGTGGCCTTCCAGTCATGCAGGTGTGTGTGTGTGTGTGTGTGTGTGTGTGTCCATAATAGTTGCCCTATAACTCTGTCTCTCGCACTCTCATCTATCTTTCTTTGTCTCTCTCTCTCACTCTCTCTGTTTTCTTTCTTCCTTCCTCTGTCTTTACTCACCCTGATCTCTTAACCTCACATTATGAATCTTTGTGATTCTTTTCGTTGGTGCTTTTTTTTTCTATACCTGTCAAACCCATCGGTGAGAACCTCTCTCTTTTGCCTACCTTTTCTCAAGCGGCTCTGTCCAAAAATAGCTCTGTGTGTGTGTTGGGGGGGGGGGGGGGGGGGGTTCGAGGAGGCTGAAGGCAAGAGGGTGAAAATAGACGTGTGTGTGTGTGTGTTGCAGACGTCCCTGCATGCCTTATAGCTGTAGCTGTCTTGCTTCTAAGGTACATACAGCATTAGCTCTGCACAGGCAAGTGGTCATGCACATGCATTCCTGTCCATCCCATCCCATCTCATCCTGCCTGTCATTTTTTCCACATGAAAAAGAGGAATTATTCAGTGCCAGAGAGTTAGATGAGAACAAACAGGGAGGAAGATAGAAATGAAAGAGGTGAGAGGGAGGGTGAGGTAAAGGGTGATGGAGGGAGATGTGGAGAAGAAATGATGGACAGAAAGATGACTGGAGTATATAGAGAGTAGCAGCGATGGGGAGATATGGTGATAGAAAGAGATGATGGCAGTGTGGGTTTTAAAAAAGTGAAAAGTGAGTGATGGGAAGAAAGCAAGAGAGAAGAAAGAAGTGGAGGAAGAGCACAAGTTTGGTTTTTGCCAAATGCTTTTTAGACTTTTTATTTTAGGCTTTTTGTTCCCTAGGCAGGCAGGTCTTAGTCTCGTCAATCAACATACACACACACACACACAGACATCAGGACCATAGAGAAAAGAAAGAGACACACACACACACACACACACACACACACACACACACACACACACACACACACACACACACACACACACACTCTCTTCCTCAGAGAGATGGCTTGTTATGAAGCAATTTATATGCAAGGATTCTTTATCAAACTGACTGACCTCTGGCTCCTCAAGGAGCTCTGAGCACTGGCCAGTTGTGTGTGTGTGCGTGTGTGTGCTGATTGGCAAACTGCTTAACTTTTACAGGTTGTTGATGCTTTTGTTGTTTTGTGTGTGCAAGCATACATTGTTGCTACTGAGCACCTTCATCACCTGCACTATTGATATCCTTTTTAAATGCTTTATACATAAAATTAAATGTGTATCTTCATCTCTATTCATGTATGTGTCCAGATGTTCCAACAGTCACTTAATGTCCTGACCGCCAGACTGCCTACTCATCTCAAGAGAACAATGTGTGTGTGTTCGCGTGTGTTGCCTGCTGGGTCTCTGCAGCTACAGTCTCTTAATAATGGATCACCATCATGGCAACTGTTTTAGTGTGCTGACCTTAAGTGCTGCAAAGTGCTGAAAGACACCAAACCACAACCATGTTTTTGCTGAAGTAAATGCACTGTCATCTACAGGGCTGACTTAGGGAGAGGACAGAGAGACAGACGGACAGAAAAGCAGAGGGGTGACATACTTGCAGACAGACAAACAGATGGCAGGCAAATGGGTAGATGGGCAGAAAGGCAGAGAGTCAAGCAGTCAGACAGACAGAAAGACAGATGGCAAGCTTACAGGCAGACAGACGGATGGACAGAATGACAAATGTGATGCAGCCAGTCAGACAGATTTTGAAATTTGAAGGCAGGCAGACTAAAAGTCCAGCAATCGTTGTCTTTTTCATTCAGAAGAGACCAGAACATGAATCATTTTTGACATACAACGGACAAATATATATCTGCTCCACTACTGTGTCTAGCACTGATTGATAATTAAATAATTGTTAAGTCTACTGCCAGTTCAGGGCTGAAACCATTAGTCAGGCAAGTAATGGCTATATATTTTGAAAATAGAATAAATAATTTTGTGTCCTTGTAGATGGAATTTCTTTTGGGTTTTGGACTGAAGTGCAATACATTTAACACATTTAGGGCCCTATTTTAACTATCTAAGCGCACGGCGTGAAGCGCATGGCGCAGGTGCGTTTAGGGTGTGGCCAAATCCACTTTTGATAGTTTGACGGCGGAAAAAAGGGTCCGTGCGCCGGGCGCATGATTCAAAAGGGTTGTACTTAGTGTCTTCATTAATTCATAGGTGTGTTTTGGGCGTAAAATGCAATAAACTAATCAGTGTCATCTCCCATTCCCTTTAAAAGCCAGGCACATTTGTAACTTGGCACATTGCTATTATGATGGCAGATTTGCACCGTAATATTTTTATTTGTAATCTTTTGCATGTTTGTGTGCTGCTCCGCTTCCCTGTGTGTGTGAAACAAGCATAGTGTGCTTGTGCTGTGTAGAGGTGTGAATCTTCACTGATCTTTCGATTCGATTACGATTATCATGTCTTTGATTCGATATCTTGATGCATCATGATGCGTCAAAAACATTTTTCTATTTGACTTGACAAGCTTGCATTGTCAAGTGCAATGCCCAAGCTGCAGTAAGTAACTTTAGACTGGAATGATGAGGTGTTTGGGTTTGTGTCTTTAAGGTAGCTACCAGGAAGGTTTTATTGTTAAAATAACAATGAAATGCTGCGCTATTGACTTTAGACCAGGTTTTTGTTGGTCAATGGCGCGATCACTTCCTGCTGCCTCAAGATAGCAATGCGTAAGACCAGCATGCCCATGGTTAGCAGGTGCATTTGCTATTTAAACGACGCGGGCGCTGGACGGGAAATTGACAACTGCGTCAGGCTTTGCGCTGCGTCAGGTTTTATTCAGTATTGGTATATCGCTTACAGCTTTCAGGCTCAGAAATGTCTCCACATCTGAACTTTTTTTTTTTTTTTTAGTGTTAAAGAGTTTGATCAGAGGACTGATGGAGATTTCAGTGCATGTTCCCTCAGCTTGACTGGCATTGTTCTCACCTGCCCAAATGAGCAAAACTAAAAGGAAGAAATGCTCAGGAGTGTGAATAAGCTGCTATGAACATGCTGTGAGTGTGAGCACACCCTGGAACAGTCTTGTATCAAGTATACACTATTAGCCTTCGTGCAGTAACAGCTGCTTTCACCCAACCTTTTTTCTCCAGCATCCAAACTGGGTTTCTATGCTGAAGCTTAGCCTAGTTTAATAGCACAAGTGTGTGTGTGTGTGTTACAGATCCTGTGAACTGGTAAATTAGCGGACACTTTCCCATCTGGACATCACCTGCAGTTTGATGTCCAGATAAGGCTGTTTTTTTTTTCAGGCCTGTTCTGTTGCACATTTCGGAGAACTGTCTCCTTTAAATGCCCAGTCAGACATACTGCTCTCGGCAGTGTCATAGTCAGCCAATTAATTAGCTCCCCAGGCGACTTGGCTTTCCCAGCATGCATTAGTCAACCTTCTCAGTGTTTGTCTTATTGTAAATGTTTTGGGCTGACACTAAACTATGCACAGAAAATGTGGCTTACACCAGCTGATGGAATTCAAAAGAGAGCTGGAGGTGGCTGCCTAACCCTAATGGTAGGGCTGCGCGATTATGGCCAAAATGATAATCACGATTATTTTGATCAATATTGAGATCGCGATTAATTAACACGATTATTTGTTGATTTTAACCAAACCAAATTTTAATTTTATTGTTTTCACACTTGCGTGTTTGCCGTGATAAGATACAAGCAACGAAATTTTATGTTCACTTTAATGGCACATTTTAAAATCCGGTATCTACCGGACGAAATTAGCAACGCGGATTTCAGTGCCTCGTTACGGTGCCACTTAAATGTCTGCATTGCGCTCTGATGCTCCGAAACAAACATCGCTGCATGTCACGCTAGTAAACACTAATGGTATGTTCTTTTTGCCTCGGAAGTCGGAGGTCGCAACTGGGAATGACGTCACACACGAGTTGAATGCGTTCTTTTTGCAAGTCGGATTTTCATTGTTTTCATTAGCTCTAGCCAGGTTAGCCATTGTTAGCAACGCCAGTTTAAACAACGTATACGATGTTTTTTTGTGCATACAAACCGCGTGAAGACAGCGCTGCGTGTACGGCTGATTTAGGGTGACACAAATAATACAGAAGTGCTTATAACTATGTTACTACAGCTTTCACAACTGTCGATACAGGGGGCAGCCATGTTGGATTTTCAGCTCGGGGTACTCGGTGGATGTACGAGTTCCGAGCTCGTAAATACGAGGTCAGGGGGCGTGTTTACGACTTTGACCTCGTAAAATACGAGTTGCGAGGCAAAAAGAACGCACCATTGGATTTTCATTGTTTTCCTTAGCTCTAGCCAGGTTAGCCATTATTAGCAATGCCAGTTTATAACAACGCATGCACAAAAAAACTGAGTTCTGAGGCAAAAAGAATGCACCATAATAACACGTTACACAGCAGGTAAGGTTAGCCTATCATTAGCTGCAGTAGTAACTGGATTAAACGCGGCTAAAATGCTGACAGCTAAACGGTGTAGTGTGACTGTATTTCACTGTAGAGGATTCCAACAGCGGGACGTACAACAGTCTGCCGCTAAAGCTATGAGCTAAAAGACACACACTAGCACTGGTCACTGCTGTTGTCTGAAAAACAACACAGACGGGACAAAATGTTGCATTTACTGGTAAACTGGTAAACCTCGGGACCGACTTATGAACGACTGCTATCTGTCCTCTGTGACTGTCTACATCTAGAAACTAAGCTGCGCTTATCAGGGAACAACTCTGATTGGCTCACGGAGGCACGTGATCAGACAGCGGAGTGCTAAAAAAAAAAAAAAACTTTGATACGGAGCGTTCTATGAACGGAATGATGCATTTTAAATATCGCTCGATCATGCAAATTTGATCGTGGGAAGCCGTGATCGTGATTAAATTAAAATTAAATCAAATAAATTTGATTAATTGTGCAGCCCTACTGTGAGGCATGATTCAATTTCAGGTTTTACTTTTAGATATTTATGTTTTTCATTTTTTTACTTTTCTTCAGTTTTGTCGTATGTAAGTTTTATTGTGCAGGATTGTTGCCCATAGGCATTGATTGATGAAGTGGAATTGCAGATGATAGATATTTTGGATGGATTTGGCTAATTCCCATGATTGAAATGAGGATGGTAGTATACGCATAAGAAATATGTGTTTTTATTTGGGCTCCAGGCTAGTGATGAACAGCTACTATGAGTTAAGGAACTGGTTTCTTTCCACATAATCCCACATTTAAACACTTTTTGTTTTTAGTTCAAGCTGTATTTATGAAATAAATGTAGACGAGATTGACATAGATGTACAGGTTGTTGTAAATCGACTAGTAGAAATAACTCTTAAATGGGCATATTTAATATTTCTCCAAACAAAGAACAGCTTGTTTATTGCTAATATGGTCAAATTTAAATAATTTATTTATAATATAACAAGAACCTATAACAACAGTTCGGTAGAACCGGGTTTTTCAGTCCCCAACCCTACTCTCTTGTTAGTTTTGTTGCACCCAATAGGGCTGGGCAATTTACCCTGTTATTGTTCTTCTTTGTACGCAGAGTTCTGTGTCATGTAATACAGCTCCGCCCAGCTTTGACCTAACAAAGTATAATCAGGAAAAGAAATTTAAGAAGCCTTTAAAGGTAAACATGTATGGACTCAACTAGAGCAATCTAGACGAGATTACATTTAACCAACTCATCTGAATTACTTCTCTGATGCTTTCTTCTTCACCTTCAGCAGAGTGATCATTATCCTCAAATCTGTCACACCAAATTCTGCTGGTTCAGTTATTAGCCACGCTGTTGGCCATTTCCTGTTTTGTTTGTACATGTGAGTGTGTGTGTGTGTACACTGTGCATTGTCTGGCTGCTATTCATTGCCCCCTGGATTTGAGCCATGCATGAAAAGGAGGGCACTACCCAGTCACATAGCTCTTAAACATAGTGATGTGGGTAGCAGGCAAACTGTGACACTGTGTGTCCCCATGGTGGCGTCTGCTTGCCTGTGTGTTTACACTTCCTTGAGAACAATACAACACAAGACAATAGACGAACTTTATACTTGCATACTTTGTTCAAACAGTTTCTCCTAGTTGCTTTAAGACCAGTTTATATATTCACACCATTAGCTTATTATTTAAAATAATGAGTTCATTAGCAAAGCTAGTTTGGTTTTATATAGCATGGTGATTATAGCAGGATGTAGGGGTCTTAAAGTCTGCCTTCCTGTGTAACTCTGTGTTCTTCCTGCTGTTGTTCTGACTTTAAAAACAAATTTGTCTTAGCATTATATAGTCTTACTGTCCTACTGTCTAACGCTCTTCCTCCATCTTTCGGGATATTACTCTTATTTTCCCTTTTAACTAATCTCTCTCTTCTCTAAGTCTTGTATCGATCTCTGGATCTCTCCCATCTCCCTGCTCCTTTCAAACTTAATTACTTCCTTCATTTAGTCAGGAGACCTATTTTTTATTATACTATTTTATTTCCTTTTTTGTTTGGTAATATTCTCTCCCTCGTACAACATGGCTTCATTGACTCTGACAGCTGGTTGCCTCCAGCTATTGTCCTGCTTCAACTCTGACAAAGTGCAGGTTCAGACAGTGCTGAATCATGATGCAACAAAAACCAATGGTATGATGAGGCACACACACACACACACACACACACACACACACACACACACACACACACACACACACACACACACACACACACACACACACACACACACACATTGTCATTTGTGATTTCATCCATATATATATATATATATATATATATATATATATATATATATATATATATATATATATATATTAGGGCTGTCAGTTTAACGCGTTATTAACGACGTTAACGCAAACCCATTTTAATGCCAATAATTTTTTTAACGCACATTTAACGCATAGAGAGAGCAACGGGATCTGTTAGTCCACTTCTTTAACTGTCTATGGCCACGCCATGTCCTGCCCTACGAAGCAGCTGATTGGTTTGGTTTAGGCATTTCACCGCGAGTAGTTAGGATAGTGGATTGGTCAGGGGATAGGACCTGAACAAATGAAGTTACGTTACCTTGGACGTCTGGCCAATAGTAGTGATTGAAGGGCGGGTCTTGTAATTTCGCAGACCGGAAACAAAACAGACACAAGCCGCGGCTGGTTTGAGCCAAAGACAGTATGGTTTGAGCTTGCTAGCCGCGTAGCTAGTAGGCTCGTCATGACGGCGATTAGCTTCGGAGCGAGCGAGTAGTAACTCTACAGTCAGTGAGAGAAACAAAGTGTCTCCTCTGTTCTTTCTGACCACGGTGGGAAACCTGGAGCAGGAAAACCCTCTCCTTGATTTTACGTTGGTTATGAACGAGAACGAGAACCAGGAAATGAGTCACAGGAAACCAGTTGCTATGACGACGGCTATGCCGCTGACGACGCTATGAGCCCATACAGTAGGACGAGCCACGCTCGCCTCAGGCATGAGGCAGTACTACCTGCAGTACTACCTACAGTACTATCTGCAGGACTATCTGCAGTACTATCTGCAATGGAAAATCGAGGTAACAGCGTTACATTATGTGACAGATTATTAGTTCCAAGTGTGAATGTTAGTGTGAAATTGAACATAACGTATATGACAATGTTGTTTTCAATAAAAAAAACATTGTCACAAAGCAAGCCAATCTACTTTTCCATGCTAAGAGAATTAAAATGAGAAAATATAATGGGACAAAAAGAAATCAAGGGACATAAAAATAAAAATGTGCGATTAATTGCGATTAATCGCGAGCTAACTATGACATTAATGCGATTAAATATTTGAATTGCTTGACAGCACTAGTATATTTTGGTATGCATTTCAGAAAAAAAATGGTTAGAATTCAGGTGTAATTGCAAATAGTGATTAATCATGATTAATCCACTGAAAATTCTGATTAATTTGATTAAAAATTGTAATCATTTGACAGCCCTAATAAATATATATATATATATAATATATATATATATATATAATATATATAATATATATATATATATATATATATATATATATATATATATATATATATATATGGTCATGCTTGTTTGTTCTGTGCAATGATGGATATGTCTAATGATACTAAGTATTTATACTTTCAGCCTTTTTAGTCAATTTATTTGAACTATTTAAGTAGTACAGTTTAGCTTCCAGCTTTTCTTTTATTTCAGCGCTTAGCTTATTAAGGTAATGCAATTCAGCTTCCAACTGACAATTTTACATTTCAACTTTCAAGTTTTTCAGCAGTGCAGTGCAATGCATATGAGAACAATTTGTTTCATATTTCTGCATTTTCATCTGTTTCTCACAGCCTTTGTAAGTCTTCCATACTTATTCATAATTTCAGTTAGAAAATAAATACAGACCTCACAATGTTCTACATCTTTTGGCATTGTTGAACAATTAAAGCCAACAATTCATTTTAGCGTCAGCTTTTCAAATATTCCACATCTTTTATAAATTAGCGGTGTTATTCAACTTTGTAATGAAATTCATGTTAATTAAAACAATTCATACTTTTCCAACTATCCTCACTACTTTACCTTGTTCTTACCCATTTAAGCTGTTAATCCAGTTTATCTTTAGCAATTTAGCTAGTCAGCATTCACACGCATTTTCTGCAGGAAATGCATTTTCTAGTTATTGATTAATCTGTCTTTTATTTTCTCCATTAGAGGCTGTGGAAATAGGACAATAGTAGTCACCAGTACAGTATATGCTGTGTTCAAACTGTATATGAGATTTGTATGAGGAGAAGTAATTCATTTGTGTTTTTTTAGATATCGTAAGTTGTGGTACAAGTCTGTGTCAACCTGTAGCACACTTTCCCAATGTTTTGTCTGCTGTGGACATTTCTTTGGGAAGTTTATACTAATGGTTACAGGTAGCCATGTTAGATGAGAAACAACTGCACAACAATTTAATTTAGGACCTCCTGTTGAACATAGTTAATAATAATGTCTTTACTGTACTTGCATGGATAACACTGGTGCGATTGAAACCTCTTGTTGTTCTCTTTTTAAATTAAGCCAGCAGATATCACTTTCTCTGCACTATAAAGTATTGGCAAGTAGCAAAGTCAAAAGTCAAATTTAAAAATGGATACAACAATTATAAAAAGATGTGACTTTAAGCATTTGAATTCTGGCTCTGGAGATAGAAGCACGCAATTCCTGTACCATCTGTTATAGCTGTTTGGCAAGACAGCAGACAGACTTTCACAGACTGTTTCTCTCTCACTCTGTCCTTGTGTTTCTTTTTGTCTCTTTCATTTGCCTTTGTGTTCAGGAAGTAACCCAGTGCAGATGTGGAGTGTGGTTCACTGGACTGATTGAGATGGAGTTGTGAATCTTTCCCATCTTCCCTTTTCTCCTTCATCCACTCCCATCTCTCCAGAGAACAAGAAATATCTCAATCTACAGTCTGGGCTGTGGTTCATTGGACTGATTGAGACAGGGTTGTCTGTACTGCATGAGAGAAGAGAGAGCAAGAGACATATAGTAGACATGGAAACCAAGGATGAGAGATAGAGAGAGTGGAAGAAAAAGAAGAATATCAGGTGGAGAGAAAGAATATCAGGTGGAGAAAAAGAATAGCAGGTGGAGAGAAAGAATAAGGCAGACAGAGTGAGGGAGAAAATGAACTTGGAGAGTTTTCTTGGCAGTTGCAGAGCTGGAAGTCTGCCTCGTGCCTCAGGTGATCCTGCTCCAAAAATGAAGGGAGGGGGATTTTAAGGAGATACGGTGACATTTCCAATTACCGTCAGTTCTTTCACTTTAACGGGCCATCGGTTCTCCCCTTTACATACGCATTCAGGAATACTGCGCTGCCACCAGAGCAAGAGGTTAAAGAGACTGTCCTGTCAGTTTACAATCAAAGGTTTAGACCCAATGACAGCAACATGCGACACTGAACCCATTACCTGGTCACTAAAGACCAGCAGCCAGAAAATGCCTAAATGGATATGTTTCATAAATCAGTTAGTCATCATAAATCAAATAAAAGTCAATAGAGCCAATAAATGGAATGAAAATTACTTGTAACCATCAGAGTCAGAGTCGGTGGTGATGGTTCCCCACTCTGGTCCTGCAGTGAGAAAAGTGGCAGCATTGCAAAAGAAACGGTGCAGCACTAAGAGAAAATCATTATAATTTAGTCACATTTTACCTTCTGAGTAGGCATACAATCAAGCAAGTGTTTGGCTACTGCTTGGAACTAGTGCTTTTATCATAACGGGCATACGCAAAAAATATTTTACAGCTAAACACAGAAAGTGGAACCAAAACTGGGACAACTGTCGCTGTAACAGAGAAAAACTAAATTATAGGGAGTGCCACTGAGGCCTGTCTTCACACAACAGGGAATACGTTTCTGGATTTTTGCATTTAACCAAGCAACAGCTGGTTAGCATTGTCAGCAAACCAAATGAAAACCAAATGTCAGCAGCTAGCCACAAGCTCACTAATATGCCAGTGTAAAAACATTCCCCCCCTTTGGTGGAGATGAGTCTGGTTGACTGGATATAAGTTTTAATTCCAAACTGAAGTATCAACCATCACCATGTTAAAAGCTAAACCTGTTGTGAAATAATTGTCATAAAAAGTGTCTAAAGCAAACTATATTAGTATTTGATAGTCAGATCTGCTAACTATTCAGCCATCCGGATGTGTATTACTTACACCTGTGTTTTTCTCACTGTGACAGTTTTTTCCCCTATTGTGACATTTCAAAAAGGCTTATTGCACTTCCCTGACTGTTGATCCATAAAACTTTCTGGGAGTCAGCACTACACACTCTACAGGTTTCCCCACTCTCAAGCTCGGTCAGATGCAAAGCTGGAAGCACTGCAGCTGGGAATTGAACCCCGGTTGCTGAGCTGATGGGTAATAGGTAGGCCTGCACAATTCGGGGAAAAATATGAATCACGATTTTTTAGCTTAGAATTGATATCACGATTCTCTGCCACGATTGTTTTCTCACGAAGTGTAATGTTTGTTGCACACGTTTGTTGCTTTGTTGCACACGTTTCATGAACCATGACAAAACAGAACAAATTGGCAGTACCAAACATAGATTGTGCACATTGTACATCACCACAAGCCTGTTAACATAGAGGCTTCAATAAATAAAGAAAATAAAGCACATACTGGCCATTTAAGTACAGTAGGCTACCAAAAATAGTGACATATAACACATTGAACTAGAAATGGCCCTGATACAGGCTCTATCTCAACTCATTGAACATGTCTTTACATAATTAACAACATGCTGCAGCTACAGCTTCAGTCTCTAGAGAAATGGAGTTTGTCAATTGCCAATTTAAGTACAGTATCAAAAACAATGATTTCTTAGCACACTCTTTAACTGCTTGCCTTTCATGTCTTCAGCTGTCCTATCAAAATAAAGGCTGAAAATGCCGCCCCCCCCCAAAAAAAAAAAATAAATAATAAAAATAAATAATTAAATTGCGAACAGGATGAATTGAGAGAGCGATTTTATCACGATTAATCGTGCAGGCCTAGTAATAGGAGAAAATAGACAAGTTTTACCATTGGAGCTACAGTGCGACTTGTGTAGCTAAAATTTCTTATGAATCCTCTCTCGTCTCACAAACTAAAACATTTGTTTTTATAGCATTTTGAAAGCATTAAAGTGCCTTCCAGCTCATGATGAATGCGTTTTATAACCCTGACCTTTCCATTTAAAATGGTGCAGGAGTTTCTTATATGTAATGCAACAAATCAGAGGGTTCACGTTGATGGATGGAGCCCCGCTCAGTTAAACTAATCATGAAAAATAACCCTCCACAGCTGTAGCCACAGGTATAGCTACCAAATATGTGGGAGACACCTGAGTAAATATTTCTGCCCAAAATTGTTCTTTTATGGTTGGTTAAATCATGAGAACCTGATCAAATTTGATGTTCTCATGCATTTAATCCTCCGTGTTTGGTTAAGCCGTTGCCATTTCCACCACAAAATACTCTGTTCTTGTAAAAGCTTCTAACGACTTGTAAAGCGACTCATTTAGAAGGCCAGTGTAACGAATAGATCCTCACAAGTATTTTGTTTAATTTTTTTCCCTTTGGGTGATCAGGTAAAACAACAGCATTGGTACCCTGAATGTGGTTTAAGTGGGTCGCCTGAGATTTTAATAGGTGGGGGGGGGGGGACCCCGAGACGGATCCAAGCGTGCAGACTTGATGTCAGACAGACGTAGCTGAAGGAAGTCAATGATGTACTTAACCACTTTCCTCAAAGGCAGGAAGATGAGGTAGACCTAGACAGATGGGGGAGAGGTTGGAGATGGAGAGAGAAGTGAGAGAGAGGCTGTGGAAGTCAATAATGTACTTAACCTTACTCTGCAGGCTCCCTGTGTCCCTGTTATTGTAAGGAAGGGAAGATGGGGAGGGGGGAGGAAAAGGGGAAAGTGGAAAAGAGTAAGATGGCAGGACTTGATAATGGAAATAGTCAGAGGCAGCGAAGAAGCGCTGTATTTTTCTGTCAGCATAAATGTCAGAGTAGTTAAGTGTGTGCAGGGCAGGCGGGGAGGCAGGGGTACAGGAAGAGCCCCATATAAGAGGGAATAGCCCAGTTTTATGACCACATAAATCTCCGTTCCCCACATTGAAGGTTGTAACCCACCTCCTCCTCTTTTGGCCTTCCTGCTTCGGTCTAGCAGTACGCTAAAACCTCCTTTTGACTTCTTGACTCAGCCTGCTGCTCTCGTTTGCTTCATTTCTCTCTTATAGACTCTCCTGACCCATGCCCTTTTTTTCCTCCTAGTGGCACACTATACATTTTCTTCCTTTGATCCTGGTAGCGACCAGGGCAAGAGATTAAAAATATCTTCAGGCTGTTTATTGTCGCCTCCTTTTTGTGTATTTTTCCTTATTTCTTTTCAATTTAATCCTTGTAGACACTTACATAACAAACCCCTGAGTTTATTTCATCTTGAATTGTAACACAGCATCATATTAACAAGGTGACCATCAGATATTTCTCAATGCTTCAGGCTGTGTATTAAGTTGTGTGATGATCAGATGTTTTCTTGCCTGAAAGTGTTGGTGAATCTTCTTTAGCAGCCCAGCGGGACTTTACTCACATTCTTGACACGATAATACATGATGACAGCAAAGCGAGGTAGGTGACAAATTAGAGGACAATTGAAGATAAAATGTCTTAATAAGGTGTTGATCAACCACAAGCCTAGTCTGGCTCAATGGATGTACATTGCTGGGATAAAGCCTGACGTCTTGCCGGGTGTCCCTCCTCTTCTGCTATCTCTGCTATCTATCTTGCGAGGGCACCGTTGCTTCATCTGGGACTTAGGGCAGCTCAGGAGGGTTTGTGATTGGTTTAAAGAAATACAAACAAGCCAAAGCGTTGTTTTTTTTCCCTGTATCCCAGGATAGATGCGTACTGCAGCCAGACCATACTCCAGCACTGACATGGGGCTATGGAGATAGTTTTGGCAGTGGTAGACTTTTCCTGCTCCAGATTTCTCACCGTGGTCAGAAAGAACAGGGGAGATACTTTGTTTCTCTCACTATGACTCTACAGTCGCTACTAGCTCCGGAGCTAATCGCCGTCACTCTCTCACTTCCTCCTCGCTCTAAAAGACACCCCCCCCACACACACACGCCGGCTGGACGCACACACCAGCGCACAAGTATAAAACAACAGGCCACGGCATAGGCTACGGCGAAAGCTCTGCGTGGAGCCTCCGCAGAACTGTAAAAACCCCTTTACTGGGTGAGCTAGAGGCCGCCCCGTTTTACAGATTTTTGTTTGATTTATTTCTGACATTTTTCTCTCTGGCGCACTTTGTCGTCGTTCTCTGACCTTCCTTCTTTGTCTCTCTGACTCTTTCTTGGATAGCTCTTTGCCTGTAACATCTCCTTTATTTTTCTAGTCCAAACTTTTTTTTTCTTCTCCCTCTCCTGTCTTTATAGACAATTGAGTTAGACTTCCATTGTCTATCCGCTGAATACAGTAGATGTCCTATAAGCAGCCCCTTGTTGCTATCCCCCCTCTCGTCTCGCATCTTCCTCTGTCCTCTCGAGCTCTGAAGTGAGACTCATTCTTCATTGCAAAATAAGTGTCAGAAAAAATGGAAACAGTAGCACCAATTAAAGTGTTTTTTGACTGTTGTGAATTGAAATTGCATTCTCTTTGCAACACTTGTGGATCGAACACATTACACTTGGTATAACTATTGGACAATTGGTGTATTTTGGGTTTATTGAAGCGTATATCTATTGTGTAGATATAAAGTTCACAAAAGTAAGTAACAGTTTTTTGCTCTTTCCCATGGACGCCACTTTTTGACTTCATATGTCTTCCTTTTCTTGGTCGTGTTAAGTATGTTGCTCCCCGATGGAAGCTCATTCATTTCATGTAGATGCTTTGTAACTAAAATATTGTGCAATGTTGTTGCTGTTGGGTTAAATTTGTAGCAATTTCTGATTTGTTGATTTTGTTGAAAGGTGTTCTGGCTGTGGAGCACAGAAAAGTTATGTTTACATTCAGTGTTAGCCACCAAATGCACCGTGGGTGTCATTGAGATCTAAAAAACTTGAATGCATTTCCTTCTTCATATCACATTTCCCCTGCTGCCCCACCTTTTGCCGACGCACATCTTGTGCACGAGATACAAGAGAGGGCATTTTTGTTTAGGGGGAATGACTTGCGGCCGCTGCAGTAAGGACTAAGCCTTTGTACATGGGGTGCACGTTCAACCAGGTGAGCTACCAGGGTACAGTATTAAAGCAGATGAAAAAAACAAAAGGATTGAAGCAGATGCATGAAATGGGACTTGTTCAATATCTCCCAGTGAATACAGCATTATTGCAGGATGCAGGACAAGGACTCCCACTGTATGTGAACAAACAACAACTGTATAATTGTGAAGTTCCCAGGGCGTCCAAGCGCTAATGTGTAACGGTGATCAAGTCAGTTTATTCTGGCAGGCAGCCGGATGGAGGCTCTGGCAGATTGGTGCTATCAGCGCATTATTGCATTAACACTTGTGTTTTCATGGTGAACATCTTCTCACTCATCATTTTTCTCTCTCTCTCCCCCCCTTCCTCCCTCCCTCCCTGCTACCCTGACAGATGGAGAGCGAAAAGAAGAGGAGAAAATACTCCACGAGCAGCAACGACTCCGACACCACCGACAGTAAGTTGGAGAGAGAGAGATTTTGTGCGTGTGTGTGTGTGTGTGTGTGTGTGTGTGTGTGTGTGTGTGTGTGTGTGTGTGTGTGTGTGTGTGTGTGTGTGTGTGTGTGTGTGTGTGTGTGTGTGTGTGTGTGTGTGTGTGTGTGTGTGTGTGTGTGTGTGTGTGTGTGAGAGAGAGAGAGAGAGAAAGAAACCAACCTGGAAGTGTCAGAAAAGTGAGTTCATGTGCTGCTGTTGTACGGTGAGCTGCCTGGTTTTAGTCAACTCCCGTAGGGTATTTTTCATATTCACTCTCCATATAGAGTTTCTTCCAGTCTCACTGTCGTCCCTCCTCTGGTCATTAAGACTTTGTTATTTTTTTTAATATATTAATTTTTTTGGGGGGTGGAGGGGGGGGCAGTTGAGGACATGCAGCAATGAGCAGCAGGTCGAACCCTGGCCTGCTGCGCCGAGGAGTAAACCTCCACATACTGTATGGGTGCCCGCTTTACCAGCTGAGCTATCTGGGCGCCCAGACTTTTTTTTAATTTTTTTTATTTTTAACACAGCTACAATAGAAGTATGAATAGGTAGCAAGCTAAAAGACAGAACTGAGATTTACACTAGCCACAAGAAAAGTTGTGGTTGGAAATGAAATATGAAATAACCTTTATTCTGCAGAAATCTGCATTACATATAACTAAAAACAGATTCTTAGAAGGTAGAAAATAGAGCAATAATCATAAATGAACGTGATATCTGATTATTTGTGACAGCAAACAAACAGGAGTGAATTGAGTTGTGGTTTGTGTTTGTTAAACTTACATTTGTACAGTGTTTTCCTGCTTTTACTTAAGTATTCTAGTGAAACATCAGCTGCTGGAACTGTTTCTTGTGCCTTCTCTCCAGCCGGTGGCATATTGCATTTCTGCTATCATTTGACTCTTGTATCATTAATAACATTTTTAATATTATCATTTTATGATTGATAGTTTTACTTGGGTGGAGCTGCACTGCAGTGAAATGAATGTTTTGGAAGACCACACCACGTCATATTATTTTCTGAGCTTGTCGATCGCAGACAAATCCTAAGCTGATCTGTACCTCGTCCGTCGCAAGTGCAGTCCAGGAGCTGACTGTGTAATGGCCTGCTGCTTTAGTAAATCAGGCGCTTAATACACACAGAATGGGGCCGCAAATTCAATTACACATTTGCAGCATGTCATTTTATTAGTTCATCTGGCTTCATGTGCTTTGGAAGTAATGTTAAGCACATGCAACATGTTGTCATAGGCTGACTGATTAACAGGTATTAGATGGATGCAGTTTGATTTAAACAACCACAGACACAGACTACAGACTGGATAAAAAGTCAGACTGTATATAAAGACTCATCTATCATGGGCTCTATATATCTTATACACAGACAGACCGCCATGAAGAGATACACTGCAAAGTGATGGGAACATCTGGCCAGTCTAACACATTACCGACACTGGCAGCTTCTGCTGGAAAATCGTTTGATAATAAACAGTCTTTGAACAGCGGTTCAGTGTTACGCAAGCACACTTGGCTCCCACAGCTGATAACTGTCCACAAAATAGGAAGATTTAGTCATTGAAGGCCGCTAGCGATTTTCATTTAATTTAAAATGTCATTCTTCTTGGCTTTTGGCAGTTCAACATGACAAATTCTTGGCATTTTGCGGCGTGCATTTTATAATAACAAGCAAATATATTTGTTTGGCTATTATCCTGACACTGTCATACCAACATAGACAGAAAAAATAGATGCATCAGTGAACTAGAAAACAAACTGTTGAGTGCAAGAGTGGACCTCACTTTTGGTTTTATGTCTCCCTAAAAGCTCTGATGAACTGATATTACTTTAGTACTAGCCTAAATTAGTTTATCCTATGTGACATAAGAAACCAACGCAAAGTGGCTTAATCTGCCTTAAGCAAGATTGTAGCATTTTAAACTAGATTTTTGTTCTGCTTGTCCAAACATATGAGGGTTTTTTTTCTACTGTTCGGCTCCCCTTAACAAGACATGGGCTCACCTGAAAACATGATTTGTGGGAAAAACTTTGGGGGGAGTGTCTCTAAAAATATTGACAATTGACAATGTGTCATTTTGACGTGCAATTTCAGTTTTGTGTAATGTGATCATCGTGGATTATGTATAAAATTTCAAAAATATCATTCATTCATGCATGATGGCGATTTAAACCTAATTCACTTCAATAAAGATAACTATACATGCTATGCTTGTCATGAGCATCGAGGTGTGGCGGCGGTGCAAATTCAACTCATGTTTAGTACATGTTAACTCAAAGATTCGTAGAAAACATATATACGTTGGAGGCCATTAATCGGCGCGCCAAGTCATTGAAATCCATTCTGCTGTTAGCATCATATAGCCATGGCAAAAAGAAAACAAGGCAGTTTAATTAATTTTGTTTTTACTAACAAATTGTGTAGCGATGGCGTTAATATTACGACCGATTCACCTGCTGCAAGCCCTGTTGGCACACCTCCCACCGGGGTGACAACGCAAGAAGAAGCTGAAGAAATAATGGAAAAAAAGTGGGCTCCCCCAAAGGCCACGGTATAGTTTGAACACTGACTGTTGCACACTTTAAAAGTCACTTTTTGAAGTTCCTTCAAGCATACCTAACGTGAAACATTATATAACGTATTCTGAGTTGTCTTTCGGCACATTTTTGTACTTTTTATTCATTTGGGATTTTCTTTCTCTGGCATAAATGCAAAATCTAATTTCTTATTACAGTGTAAGAGAAAATTCAATAGAAAAAACAATGGTTCTTCAATAATAGAAAAGGGAATCTTCTTTCCAACAGTTCATTTTTCAGAAACATTCCAAGTTCAGGGAAGGATGTTTCTTTTTTTTTTTTTTTTTTAAAGATTATTTTTGTGGGCTTTTCCGCCTTTAATGGATAGGACAGCTAGATATGAAAGGGGAGAGAGAGAGGGGGAAGACACGCAGGAAATCGCCACAGGTCGGACTCGAATCCTGGACCTCTGCGTCGAGGCATAAACCTCTATGAATATGTGCGCCTGCTCTACCAACCGAGCCATCCCGGCCACAAGGATGTTTCTTTTGGAAGTAAAAACAAATTCTCTGAATGAGGAATGTCCTAAACTTTTTTTTTTTATTACTAAAAACAATGTTTTAACTCATTTTAAAATTGAGATATACGAAGATGAGTTCTGGATAACGTAATGATTCAAACTTGAAAAACTTTTACTGCAGCGGGGCCACCGAGGTTGAAGTGACCATGTACAGGCTTACAGTAAGTGTTGTGTGGTTACAGGTCTGCATGTATTAATTATTTTACAGCAGGTTTAACAGGCTGTTTTTTCAGACCTGGCTGAGCCACCCTGTGCACAAGGCCGTACTCTTGGCTTTATAATTAGCCGTTAGCTGTTAGCTTCCCCTGGCCAGTGCAGTGTGGGCTCCAGCTGCATCTGTTGACTGGAGGTTATCAGGTTTCTAATTGAAGGATGCCCATGATAATTTTGCCTGCCGTGCACCAAGCGGGGCTTTTAATTAACACCAGGCCATGATGGTAACCTCCTACTGTGCTGCGGCCCGTTTGGTTATCTGGCCACACAGTGATGATGTGGTGTAGCCTCAGGGGGCGAGTGGATGTAACCTGCAAAACACACACATGCACACACACACACACGCACACACACTCTCTTACACACTCTCTTACTCTCTCTCTCTCTCTCTCTCTCTCTCTCTCTCTCTCTCTCTCTAATGGAGTGCAGATGCATAAGTACACTCAAAAATGTTCAGCAGATTGGCACACTGTTTCACGGAATATATACACATGTAGAGATCTATGGAAAATAAAAAAAAATGTTTAATGTGTCTTACTAAGGTGCTGTTCCATTTTGAGCCTCCATAACAGCTTCATTTCTTCTTGGCAGAGATTCTCCAAGTCTCTTTGGTGTTTTGATGACGGTGGTGGAGAGCGCTGCTGTCTTACACGTCACTCTAAAATCTCCCACAGATGGGTGTATGTGACTATGAGCATGCATATGTGGCAAATACATGACAGTGCTAGCAGCTTTATATTGTGTGTGTGTGTGTGTGTGTGTGTGTGTGTGTGTGTGATTTTGAAGACAAGCCTGACAGCAGGTCTGCCCTAGGAGCTGTTAGTTGTTTAGACGTCACAAGTAAAATTAGCACGGTGGCAGCACTGCTGTGGTGCCGAGGGAAATATGTTGAGTGGGAGGCAGCACACACGTGTGCTCACACACACACACACACACACACACACACACACACACACACACACACACACACACACACACACACACACACACACACACACACACACACACACACACACACTTACAGTCACGGTCACAATGTGCTATATTACACAGTATTGGCAAATTTATTTTCCATTATGCCAGTGTGATGTAATTTAATTGCCAATGTGATGCAATGTTTAATGACAGCCTTTTTTGCGGTGCAGAGATGAAAATGAGCTTTCGGCTATATCTGTTGCAGTAGTTTTATGATTTGAAAAAAATAGAAATTACACACACACTCTTCTGTTCACATACATCGGCACACAGAAAAACACACACACACACACACACACACACACAGGGCTGCTGATTGAAGCGGTGGGTGGGATATTGGCTCCAGCGTCTGGTTAATTGCCATTAAGTTGTGTATTAATGAGGTTGTAAAGGACCACAGTGGACTAACTGCTTAACAAGATGCTATTTATACTGTCATTACTTATTAAACCTCTTAATAGATCATCATCAGTCTGCTTCAATTAAAGGCCTGACTCAGTACTGCCACAGGCGTCGGAAAAGTCACGGGGAAGGTTTTTCTTTGGCTGCTTTCTTTTAGTGCTTCTCTGCAATGTTTGAATCACCTCCATCAGTGTATATTACAAAGGCCATGCTCATTTAATTATTATTTATTTGTACCTTGATGAGCAGATTTTTTATCTCTCTAGTAAGAAACTGATTCCTTGCTGGTTCATGATGGCTGATGTTACAGTGTTTTTATTGTATTTGTATTGTAAACCCTCTCTGCAAAACAAATTTCCCCAATGGGACAGTAAAGTTTCTTTTGGAGTGAATTTGAACGCATGCTGTGAACATGAAGTCTGATCTCCAGCCAGAGACCTGTTCTTCATTTCCCCTCACTTTAAATGAATTCACACTAATACACATTCTTCTTAACAAATCAAAGACAGATTAAGTTTGTCTTATGTTCTGCTTCACTTGTCACTTGCCTTTACAACTGTGTCACAAGCTGTGCTAAGTTATCCACCAGAAAACAGTTCATGCTTTCTCTTATTATTTTTCTGTTATTATTTTTTTTTTTCCAAAGATAGTTTTTGGGGGCTTTTCCATTTATTAGACAGTGACAGTGGATAGACAGGAAAGGGGGAGAGAGATGGGGGATGACACGCATCAAAGGGCAGCAGGTCGGATTCGAACCTGCGCCGCTGCAAAGGACTCAGCCTACATGGGGCGCACGCTCTTACTGGGTGAGCTAGAGGTCGCCCCAAATGTTTGTTATTCTTAATTACACTGAGCATGGTTGTCTTTTTTTCTTCTTCCTGCAGGTCAGGTAATGTCGTGGTCCAGGTCATCCAAGAACACAGGCACCAGCAGCACATGGGTCCGCCACCAGCACAAGAAACCGTCAGAGGTAAGTTAGTGTGGCAGCTTGGTTCAGTGACTCAGACATACGCTGTACACGAAAATGGGTTTAATGAAACACAGCCTCTGTCTCGGGCATTACAAGCTCGCAGTTTTGCTCTAGTTCACTTGCTGTCTGTTATTTGTTGTGGGTATGCTGAATGGTCATAAATGGTCAGATTCCAAAATGATGTCTGGTTGTTGGGGTTGCTGAATACTGGCATTATCTCCAGCTGTCATGATCCAGTAGCTTATGTAAACCCAGGGGAAAGTGACAGGGAAACTCAGGACTGTGTATGGTTTCTGGACAAGCTCAGGTGGCAGAGTTGCTGCTGGGTTGTTTATTGTGCAGAGCTGATTGCTGCAATGTTTAACTACTAGGGGTGTAACGTTACACAAAATTCACTGTTCGGTATGTACCTCGGTTTTGGGTTCATGTTTCGGTATGTTTTCAGTACAACGGGGAAAATAAAAATGCATAAACATTCTAAAGTGGCTTATTGGCCATAATTAATCAGTTAAGTCACACAAATACTGGCATACTGTCAATTAGAAGAAAATAATAACAGTTATGTCTGTAATACTCCATCATAAGACTCTGACCTGTTGATGATTCCGGAACTAGGCTGCAGCTTGTGCTCATTTATACAGAGCAGGCACAATGAACTGAATCAAAAGCACTTAAGCACTGACCATATGCTTTAATTAGGTATTTTCTATGACTGAGTGTGGTAGCATATCTGCAGCAATATATAACATTAGTTATTATTTTTGGCATGGTCTGAATCTGCAGTGGGAGGCTGCCTGAACGCTGTGGGGAGAAGGACTCACCTTCTAGTTGTTCAATTAATTGACACATTCAAGTGATGCTGTTGTAAATGAAATGTTCGAAGTGTTTCCACAGACAGACCCGACTTCAGCTGAACAATGTTGGCATACAGTTTGAAACAAATGGTTGTCAATTGTCAACCCGGCTAACTGGGCTAAATTGACTAGCATGCTACAGCTGATAGATAACAACTTGTGTGCTGCCAAAACTTTCCGGGTAAAACTCACACTCCAGAATTTCTGTTCCGCTTGTGCGAGTAGTCAACATTAATAGACTATTTTACATGTTTGAGTCACAGGGCATACCGAACCAATGATGCATACTGATCCAAATGTCCAAAACCCTGCACATCCCAACTTGTGCAAAATCAAGATCATTTTCCTGTCAAAGCATACACAAGGAGACACATTTAAGTTACTCAAGGCTATTAGATGAATGGAGACCATTTATGGCACCACTACCATGTCTTACACCAGTGTACTATCTTGATTTAAGATTTTGAAAGCCCTGATTCAGCCACTGCAGCAGTATATCAGTTTGTAACTGGAACAAACACTTCTGTCCAATGTAAATACAGCCATCTCCACCACCACAGCTAAATCAACCAGGCGCATGCATGGCACAGATTGGTTGGCTAAAATACCAGGTTGCTACATCCATATGGTCGTGATGAACGATCCCAAGGGCTCTCAAATGACCACCCTGTGGAATAAACTGGCATAATCCAGTTGGGAAATGGTGCACTGAACCAGCTGTGGCAATGCTTTGCCTGCCACAATCACACATTCCTCCCACTCTGTCAGTGAAGTGGGTTCAAATCTGTTTAAGGAGAACTCATCTCTTGCTGTTTGAGGAGTTTTACTTTAACTATCTGCCATTTGGAACAAATTACATCTACTCCTTAAAAAATTAGCAGGGGAGATTTTTGAATAAAGAAGAGGAGGCAACAGCCTCTGACTGCACTTCTTAAATTCAAGAGATGTTCAATGGAGCACTTAAAACAAAGATCTTTTACAAAATCAATGAATACCATTTTAGAGGATGATTTCCTCTCGCCTTTGCTATGATTTCTCCCAATCCTTCCTCTCCAAAATGTCAAAAACTGTCTAAAGTTTAAGAGCACTAATATTTTTTTTTGTAACTTTTGAAAGGGGAATGAATAGAGCAAAATGGCATCCATGCCCCCAAACCACCCCGAAGTACAAGTCATCAGCAGAGCATCTGTCATGCCTGTGCATTCGAAGCTTCCTCCCCCTCAGCTCCATCCAGTTAACCACAGGCTGTTGGAAGGTCCTGTCAGCAATCAGTCTCTCAGTAATTACTACTGTAGCTCTCTGCTCTGACCTGGACCACAGCTGAAGAGCCAGGGGCCATGTTCCCTTTCATAACACTGCCTCCTTGCCTTGCTTCGGGGCACACTGCTTTTTCGTAAAAAGGATAATGTTATGCATTCATTTTTCTGTCGTTTTCAGCAACAGTGAATGACAGGAAATGTTGAACAAAGAAAAGGGGTGGGTGACATTTGACAAAGGCTCAGTGCAAAGTTTTGAAGTCAAGATTGTGCATCTGAGCTGATGTCAGAAAAGCTTAACTTGTCGAGTATGAAAAGTGGGTTTGCATTTGTCTTCGTGCTGCTGGAGAGATATTGACGGATCATTTGGTTCTCGCTTCCTAGTTTCTAACGACTTGCACTTCTTCAGGGCTCTCTTACTTGTTGATTATTTTGTCTGTATTAATGTGTTGTCCATGTCATGTAGTTATTGCACCTCAGCCCTGCAACACTGTCACTATTTGGTTAGTCCAACCTGCCAGCTCTTTTTATTATTATACAGACAATGGGCAGCAGCCTTGACACAAACAAGAGCGGGCAGCCTCTGCTTTATTTGAAGGAGTGAGCGTGATGTAGACTGTTTTCCTCAAAAGGATGATGATGCTTTCTTTGTATCGGAGCAGTAGATCAATCAGGCTAATATAGAACAGTGAAGAAACTACCATCATCAAATGTCATGTCATTTACATGTGGCTTTGGTGTTGAACTATTTCATAAGCAATAACACACGTCCACAAGTTTCATTGGTTGAAAAAGCCTAGCTAGTTAGCAGATGATGCTTATCAGTGCTATGTCAAACTTTGCTGATGGACTGGCTTGCAGTATTTCTGGTACAATGCATTATGTTCATTAACACACTTGACTCCTTGAAATACAGGGATATTGTCCTTTTTGTTGTTGTGTTTTTTAATACAAATGCCATATTGGCTCTGTGTGGAGTTTCTGGTAAGTGTTTAAGAATTGGACATAAATGTTGTCTGTTGATGGTGGCAGCTGGACATCACTGAAACGAAGTGCTTTTTAAAAGGATCAACTAAAAGTAAATCAACATAAAAAAGGGTTATGTTTTTAAGCAGTGAAACATTCTCATCAGTGCATCTACTGGAAAGAAAATTGAACAGTGGCTCACAATGCAGACAAGTTTGTTGAATGTTACTTACCCTTGGTTAAGGGAGGTGTGGCGAATGGTAAACACTACCGACTTGTAATGACAACGTAGCTCTTTTCTAAAAATGAGCTGTCTCTATTTGCGCCTTTGCGAGGCTTTCACTCCAGCTTTGACTTTTCTTAGAAGTGGTTTAGAGAGCTTTACTTGGTGGAAGGAGGACACATTTAAATGCTTCCTTTTTTTTATATAGCTGTTTTTATCTGTTTAAATAAGGGCTGCGATTGAGGATTTTGAAAATGTTGAAGACAAACAGGAAGTCATGATGAGATACAGTACACCCACTGACAGCACATATTTTGTCTTGTGGTTAATGGTTAGGGGCAGCATTTGAGCACAGGAAAAAAACAAATGTATTTGTGCCTTCATGCACCTGGCCTAGATAACAAAACCACCTCTTTAAAAAATAAATACATTTAAAAATATATATATTTTCATAAACAAAAAAGACACAAAAAGAAAAACAAAACAAGACAATGACAACAACATAATTCACAAGATACCTTAAAGACATACATACAGTATAACATTCACATTGAAGATGGGGGGCATGTAACACAAACACTACACAGTGAAGTTGTTGCTCTATTGTTCATATATTCTCTAATAAGAGTCCAAGGGGTGCCTACACCATAATCATAGTCTGTAAGGGTTGACGCTGCATTCTCCATAGAAAGCAAGTCCAGAAACTCCTTCAACCAGTTATATTTGTTATAGCAGTAATACAAAGCACTGTAATGTAATGTAGCTGCAGTGGTACTGTGTCACCAGTCAGAGTGAGGGCTCTTAGCCTTATCCCTTCTGACAAAAGCAGAGCTCCCCTTCTTCAGAGAAATCCCCCTGCACTCCCCCAGGGGATTGTGTGACACTTGTCAAAACACTGCAACACAGGCAGAGGACACACACCCACACATTTGTCAGAGGGTGCTATACACTATATTGAGACGGAAACATGAATACACACGCACTTTGCACTCTGGGGGTTTCTTCCAGGCTTGTGGTATTGAAACTTTGTATCACATACTTGGACAGGGAAATGTCTGTATTCAAATTCCTTGTTTTGTCTTTTTTTATCTAGTTTTTATAGTGTGAAAATCAGTCATTAGCTAGTCATTATGGACCTTCTCTGTGACCTTTTGTTTAATGTCTTCCTTGCAGAATAGTATGTTTGCTTTGTTTGCTGAAATGACTGTAGAACAGCATCCAAGCCAATAAAACTAGTTACTACAGTAGTTTAAGGCATGTTGCTTTCCTGCACATTTCAGTGGTGGGCTAAAGGCTAATAGGCTGAGCTCAATATTACCTGAGCTGACTTTACTGTTACCACAGCCTAGAAGAGGCTGTTGAACAGTGCACCATGGGAGGAAGGAAGTGGTCTTGTAGGGGGTGGCCAAAAAAATAATGGCTGAGCAGGTGTGAAACTCTCTATATCATCTTTGTTACATGTGCATACATACAGTAAGAGTGTGTTTACTATAGGTGTGAAGGTGCAAGTAAAGTGTGCATGCAGTTGTGTACTGTATATATGACTGTATTCATAACAATCTGAGAGTCACAGTGTGAAGGAGAGGTGGTAGCTGCACCACTTTTTCAAGGCCTGTAAACGGAAAAGAACCCTTTTTAAAGATTATGAATTTATAAAAACTGAATATGCATGTTGTGTTGGTATTCAGTGGGTTGTACATTTATCTGTAATGCACATGTAGTGTTCATACAGCTTTTGGCTCAGTCGAGCGTGACTCTTAAGAATTGTTTTTATGGTAAGATGCAGGTTAATATATGTTAAATATTAATAATATGTTTGATATGTCCTGCTATATGATTTTAATGGACACCTGTCAGCCAGTTAGATAATTTTTGTATGGGCATAGTATTTAATGTTAACATCTTTAATAACAAAATACAACCCCAAATCAGAAAAAGTTGGGACAGTATGGAAAACAAATAAAAAAGAAAGTAGTGATTTCTAAATGTACTTTGACTACTTTGACAGGTCGGGACTGCAGGCAGGCCAGTCAAGTACCCGTATCCTCTTCCTCCGCAGCCAGGACTTTGTAATGTGTGCAGAATGTGGTTTTGCATTATCTTGTTGAAATATGCATGGACGTCCCTGGAAAAGATGTCTTCTTGAAGGCAGCATATTGTGCTCCAAAATCTCTATGTACATTTCAGCATTAATGGTGCCATCACAGAAGTGCAAGTTACCTTTGCCAAGGGCACTGACACAACCCCATACCATGACAGACCCTGGCTTTTGGACTTGTTGCTGGTAACAGTCTGGATGATCCTTTTCTTCTTTGGTCCGGAGTACACTGCATCCATTTCTCCCAAAAAATGCCTGAAATACTGATTCATCTGACCACAGTACACGTTTCCACTGTGTGATGGTCCATCCCAGATGCCTCCGAACCCAGAGAAGTCGACGGCGCTTCTGGACACTGTTAACATAGGGCTTCCTTTTGGCACAGTACAGTTTTAACTGCCATTTGTGGCTGTAACTACGTATTGTGGTACTTAACAAAGGTTTGCCAAAGTAGTCCTGAGCACATGTGGTGATATCGCTTATAGATGAATGACGATTCTTGATGCAGTGCCGCCTGAGGGCTCGGAGATCACGGTTTTTCAGCTTAGGCTTGCGCCCTTGTCTTTTACGCACTGAATTCCTCCACATTCCTTGAATCTTTTAATTATGTTATGCACTGTTGAAGGTGAAATAAGCAAATGTCTTCCTATCTTTCTTTGAGGAACATTGTTTTTAAACATTTCAATAATTTTCTCACGTATTTGTTGGCAAACTGGCGATCCTCGGCCCATCTTTGCTCCTAAAGGACTAGACCTTTCTTGGATGCTGCTTTTGTACCAAATCATAATTACAATCACCTGTTGACATCACCTGTTTCAAATCACATCATTATTTAACCAATTTACCTGATTACTAGCCCTTAATTGCTCCTGTCCCAACCTTTTTTGGAATGTGTTGCAGGTCTGAATGACAGGAAAGGATGTATATTTACAATTAAATTAAGTTGACCGGACAAACCATGAAATATTTTGTGTTCACATTGTCTGCAATGAAATACAAGTCAAAGTACATTTACAAATCACTACTTTCTTTATTTGTGTTTTTCATACTGTCCCAACCTTTTCTGATTTGGGGTTGTATTTAAGGATAGTTGTACCTAACTTGCCAAGATGGGAAGTTTCTCTGTGTAATTGTCATTTTTTCATACTAATAGAAGAAATCTTGTCACATTGCGTGGTGAAAAGAAGAAGTTGAAAACATTAACAACAGGAGATTTCACAAAAATCAGTGCAAATGGGTTACACTGTGAAAAATGCCAGTGGATATCAGTAATGGTAAGTATTCATCAGTAGTTCTAAGTAATCTGAAGAAAGCAGTAGTTAAAGTACAGAAAGTAAGCCTTTGAAAAGCCATAGATGAGTGTTTTGCAAACACTGAATTCAGTGCTGAAGTTTAGAACAGCAACTAATTGCTGAATACCCCTGATCTTTTTCTTTCCTTATTGTTTGCAGTTGTCAAGGTAATATCGCAATCAAATTAGGACATCGGAAAATTTCCTTGGGGTATTGACGAGCTCTGTGAATCATTCTCATGTGTTTTTAAACATTAGAGCCATCGTTCCAAGGGAGTTGTATATGCATCCAGATGTGCAGATGTTATAGGTTGATCACTGTCAAAGAGGCAATGGCCTTTATTGTGTAAAGTCATCAACATGTCAACATCCTTACGAGACATAACGAGTTCTAATCCTCTGGAGTATTGTTGGACTTCCACATGTATTAATGGTTAAGTTATCATGTGTACAAGTGCGTGCGTGAGTGCGTGCGTGTGTGTGTGTCTGTCCTAGCAGGCTAGCAGCTGTTGTAGCTCATTAGGGTCTGGTAGAAACAGTTGTGAAACTCCATGACAACCAGATTCAAACAGCTACAGGAATGCACAGAGTTGGTGTAACAGTTTCTCTCTTACTCCATGTGCCAAGCCCAGTGAGCAGATGAGCAGGATGGATGGTGGAGAGCTTTGCACATACCATCTAGGATAGGAGTACACACACACACACACACACACACACACACACACACACACACACACACACACACACACACACACACACACACACACACACACACACACACACACACACACACACACACACACACACACTTTACTTATTGCTTAAGTATTGATCTTGCACTATTTGTTGGTCTAATTGGCTAGTGACTAGAATCAACGTCATTCAAACGCAATATTCTAAGTTCAACCAGACTAGATATCACCGACAATCTTAATGTATAACAACACTCCACCATGCAAAAGAAACTTTTAACATGTTTCTACTACACTACAGTATTTTTCACTACGGCTACTTATGAATTATTATTCTGTTAAGGCTTTTTGCCTCCAAAACTTGAAAAACAATTAGGGCTGTCAAATGATTAAAATTTTTAATCAAATTAATCAGAATTTTCAGTGGATTAATCATGATTAATCACTATTTGCAATTACACCTGAATCCTAACCATTTTTTTCTGAAATGCATACCAAAAGATACTAGTGCTGTCAAGCAATTAAAATATTTAATTGCATTAAATGTCATAGTTAACTCGCTATTAATCGCAATTAATCGCACATTTTTATCTATTCGATGTCCCTTGATTTCTTTTTGTCCCATTATATTTTCTCATTTTAATTCTCTTATCAGCATGGAAAAGTAGATCGGCTTGCTTTGTGACTGTTTTTTTTATTGAAAACAACATTGTCATATACGTTATGTTCAATTTCACACTAACATTCACACTTGGATCTAATAATCTGTCACATAATGTAACGCTGTTACCTCGATGTTCCATTGCAGGTAATACTGCAGATAGTCCTGCAGATAGTACTACAGGTAGTACTGCCTCATTTGTTTCTTTCACTGACTGTAGAGTCACTACTCGCTCGCTCTGAAGATAATCGCCGTCACGAGCCTACAAGCTACGCGGCTAGCAAGCTAAAACCGGCCGAGGCTTGTGTCTGTTTTGTTTGCGGTCTGCGAAATTACAAGACCCGCCCTTCAATCACTACTATTGGCCAGGCGTCGAAGGTAACGTAACTCCATTTGTTCAGGTCCTATCCCCTGACCAATCCACTATCCTCACCACTCGCGGTGAAATGCCTAAATCAAACCAATCAGCTGCTTCGTAGGGCGGGACATGGTGTGGCAATAGACAGTTAAAGAAGTGGACTAACAGATCCCGTTGCTCTCTCTATGCGTTACTCGTGCGTTAAAAAAATTATCGGCATTAAAATGGGTTTGCGTTAACGCCGTTAATAACGCGTTAAACTGACAGCCCTAAAAACAATGTATCTCATTCTTTTTATTACAACGGAGAATGGACTATTCTGCAAAAAGATCAGCAATCTGTTTATCAAAATGTCAGGTTTTGATGTCAGTCCGACGGAATCAAAGAGTGAGGGCTTCTTTCTAGACCTCTCATGCTGCACTGACATTCAACAGTGAAACAGAGAAAAGCATCGATAGACCAGCATGCAATCTGTTCACAAGACATGTTTTGTCTCTCTTACATATTGAATACAGGGTGTTACAGTGTGCAAAGTCATTCTTGTGAATGCACTGAATCACTTACTGTAGTACTGTACCAGCAGATAAAACCGACTGAGGGATAAAAGAAGTGAAGTACCGCAGTTGAAAATAAAATGACTCCTGGAACACACTGAACATCACAGATTGATGATATGTTACTGGAAGAGTATCTGACAGTGGGTTTTTCCTTTTTTCAAAATAAAAAAAAGATCTTTTGATGAGTGGTTGTTACTTAAAATGACTCAGAACCTCTTAGCGTTAGAGTGGGCGTTAATATGAGGCCAGCTGAGAAGTTTCTGTGTTATTATAAGACTCAGCAGACCAACTCTTATTCACAAGTCATAGGGTTTATTTTGGCTTGCACACAGTTACCAGATGGGTGGAGTTTAGTGAATCAGAGCAATTTTGAAAAGTATATTACAACCCCAAATCAGAAAAAGTTGGGACAGTATGAAAAACACAAATAAAAAAAGAAAGTAGTGATTTCTAAATGTACTTTGACCTGTATTTCATTGCAGAAAATGTGAACACAAAATATTTCATGTTTTGTCTGGTTAACCTAATTTAATTTGTAAATATACATCCTTTCCTGTCATTCAGACCTGCAACACATTCCAAAAAAGGTTGGGATAGGAGCAATTTAGGGCTAGTAATCAGGTAAATTGGTTAAATAATGATGTGATTTGAAACAGGTGATGTCAACAGGTGATTGTAATTATGATTTAAGCAGCATCCAAGAAAGGTCTAGTCCTTTATGAGCAAAGATGGGCCGAGGGTTGCCAGTTTGCCAACAAATACGTGAGAAAATTATTGAAATGTTTAAAAATAATGTTCCTCAAAGAAAGATAGGAAGACATTTGCTTATTTCACCTTCAACAGTGTATAACATAATTAAAAGATTCAAGGAATGTGGAGGAATTTCAGTGCGTAAAGGACAAGGGCGCAAGCCTAAGCTGAACAACCGTGATCTCCGATCCCTCAGGCGGCACTGCATCAAGAATCGTCATTCATCTATAAGCGATATCACCACATGGGCTCAGGACTACTTTGGCAAACCTTTGTCAAGTACCACAATACGTAGTTACAGCCACAAATGCCAGTTAAAACTGTACTGTGCCAAAAGGAAGCCCTATGTTAACAGTGTCCAGAAGCGCCGTCGACTTCTCTGGGTTCGGAGGCATCTGGGATGGACCATCACACAGTGGAAACGTGTACTGTGGTCAGATGAATCAGTATTTCAGGCATTTTTGGGAGAAATGGATGCAGTGTACTCCGGACCAAAGAAGAAAAGGATCATCCAGACTGTTACCAGCAACAAGTCCAAAAGCCAGGGTCTGTCATGGTATGGGGTTGTGTCAGTGCCCTTGGCAAAGGTAACTTGCACTTCTGTGATGGCACCATTAACGCTGAAAAGTACATAGAGATTTTGGAGCACAATATGCTGCCTTCAAGAAGACATCTTTTCCAGGGACGTCCATGCATATTTCAACAAGATAATGCAAAACCACATTCTGCACACATTACAAGTCCTGGCTGCGGAGGAAGAGGATACGGGTACTTGACTGGCCTGCCTGCAGTCCCGACCTGTCTCCAATAGAGAATGTGTGGCGCATTTTGAAGCGCAAAATGCGACAACGAAGACCCCGTACTGTTGCCCACCTTAAGACTTGTTTGCAGCAAGAATGGGACAAAATTACACCTGAAACACTTCATCACTTGGTGTCTTCAGTCCCTAAACGTCTTTTTAAGTGTTGTGAAAAGGAATGGCAACATTACAAAGTGGTAAATGCTTTACTCTTCCAACTTTTTTTAAATGTGTTGCAAGAACCAAAATAGGAATTTAGTTTTTTTTGAAAAAAAAAACAAAAACAATAACAATCATGAGGAGCACATTGAATTGTGTGCTGTTGTATTGTCTGCAATGAAATACAAGTCAAAGTACATTTAGAAGTTTTCCATACTGTTCCAACTTTTTCTGATTTGGGGTTGTAAAACTAACTGACAGAATATTGCTCTGTGTGACAGATACCACCCATCTGGAACTTCATGTAGTCAAACAAGCTACAGATCTGTCAAAAGCTACTTAGATTTTTGGGTCTGTTAGTGATGTTTGTTTCTGAAAGTTGCACTTAAGGTAAATATGCTGAGCTTCAGAGCAGGCAGCTACATGTTGTCTTCTATTTTAGTGAACTTTGTTATTCCCTATTAGTAAATTCTGCTGCTAAAAAAGCATGACAACAGACTCCGGTTGCAGTAGAGGCAGACATGCAAAGCAGCATTAATCATGTAGTTGTTTCGGTTGTTTTTCAGCCACACATCCCCAAAAAGTAGGTCACCCCCCCATAGCTTGCCATTTAACCAGATCGTCTCCCTGAGCCTGCCATAGGAAGAATAATATTTGCATCGGACTCCATGGGGAGAAATTGGCGTATTGCTCCCGCCTCTTAAGTCTCCTTCACTTTTTCTTGTCAGTGACCCAGATTTTTAACCTTTGTTTATTATGGAAAGGTTTTCTGAGCGTGTTCGCTGTATCTCTCTTTTCCCCTCTCAGAAACATCTCGCTTCATATTCATGATTTTACACACACATTAACACCTGCCAGCTGCAGAGTACAAGCACAGCCTCCACTGAGCAGATCCACTAGCTCCACTGAGTAACCCCCACGGTTTTGGGGCTACATAGCTTGTTTAAGCCAGTTGTTGTGTGCAGCTTGATTTTTATATTGAAATAGAATGTGGGTGGTGTTATGCCTTTCATAACTTCTTATAATTTACTTTATATACTCTATCAGCATTGTTTTGCTTAACATTCATGCTGTTGTTACATGATTTAGAACAAGCGAGGTGCCCAGTACATTTACTGTCTTCGACATATGGCCATTGACTATCTCCAGTGAAGCAGTTTGGAGGTTAAATGCCTTGCCAGAGGACATGTGGGAAGAAGAGCTTTTCCCTAACCAGACTCCAGTCCAAGAAGCCTCTGGCTCAAAATCCAGCTTACTTAACCTCTAAGCTGCTACTGCAGTCTTGAATATTGATTTAAATTTGTGGACAAGCTGCACAGATGATCAACTCTGCCTTTTTATTTTTTCTTAATGATTCCTCTTTCTCAGACTCATTTCTTTGAATACGTGATTGTGAACATGAAAGGAGGGCAGAGTTTTAGCTTGCTAGAGGCCAAAAATCACATCTGTTCAAACGGCGGATCACAGTCAGTCAAATCCTTATTGAAGCGGGAACAAAGCCTAATTGCATGACCTTTTGAGTGAAGCCTTGGCAATCAGCCTGCCCTTGGCGTGGAAGGGAGCGCCGTGGCTCCACGCATCGTTCAGGCCAGGGGCTTGTGATGAGGAGCTGGCGTTCGGAGAAATCTCAAAAGGACTTGTTCACTGTCTCGTCTCACGCTAATGAGGGGCACAAATTGAAGGCTGAGTGGCTTTTCAGAGCTCGGCAGTACGAAGTTGGGCTAATAGCTACGGATGTGACATTTCAGATCTAAGATGGGAGAGGGGACCATAGAAAGAGCAAGAGGAAATCCTTTTCACATTCCTATCAAATCCTTTATGTGAGATAGAGAAGACAAGTGTCAAGTCGGTAAAGGCTGTTGATGCGAGTGATTCAGTTTAGCGAGAGATAATGTTTCTGCATAATAACGGTGACTCCCTTCACTGTTGCTTGTACGTCTCCTTTCCCTCTCATCCGTCCTGAGCTCAAGCAGCCGTGTAGCGAGCGCGCTGAAAGGTTTCTTCGGTCCTGTGCTCTCTTTGCCCTGCATGTGACCTGTTCTGCGGCGCCACACAAAGAATAAGCCGCCTTCTGAACTATGTCTGACTCCATAGATGGTGAAAAAGAGAAACAAATACTTTTGAATCACACCTCAGGGCTCAGCTGTGTAAATCACAGGTGGGTTGGCAAAGAGTTTGCATGAATACAACCAGTTGTACCGTGAAAAGGTTGTGATGCAAATGTGATATTTTTTGATACACTGTATGTGTAAACTAGACATAATTCTGCATGTGTTTATCAAGGTTTGTAGTAAAAAGTCATTAATTCAGTGCTTTGGGTTTATCCAAGAATCCTCCTGCCATACTTTTTAAGAACAGAAGTATTGTTTTTGTTTTATGCTTTTGGAGATCTTTGATTTAAGTGAGCAACCCCTTGGATATTTAGTGCTCATATCTTCCCATGCGAATTATGTAGTTCATTATTTTATTCAAATCTAATCTTTGCCTGAAATGCAAAGCATTTGTCCTGGAAAAGATACTCCAGCAGGTGTTTTGAACAGTTGTTTTCATGGTCTCATAAGCTGTTGAAATGTTGAACCACTTTTGCAATGCATCACGATCGAGAGTAGCATGTTATGAACAATGTCATGGATATTTACTGTAAGAACACCTGGGCTGTGTGCTAATCCAGTCTTGATTTTACTTCTGGGCAGTTTCTTGGCTGATCCGGGACAGTTTCTAAGTGTATATTTGTCTTCTATATAACTTATCATACTGTGAAGGTACCTTTCTTCCTTTTCTGTCTTTACTTTTCCATTGCATTTTTTTTCTCAGACCACTTCGTCCACTGTTCAACCTAATTTCCAGACTTTTAAAAAGAGTTGAGAGAGTGAAAAAAATGAGGTGAAATAGAAAATCCCAAATAAAAGGCTTCTCCTGGAACAACATCAGGAAAAGATGCTAGCCAGTTGAATTTCTTTTTTTTTTTTTTTTTAGCAAGATGATGCATCACACCAGACAGGCTACATGTGCATTTGTAATGTATTGTCCTTGGTTAAATTCTTATATAATTCAGTCCCTCCAGAAAAACGCGGAGTTTTTTTGTGATTGTTGCGGGCAAAACTCCTTGATTATGCGGCACGTTTTCTTAAAAAATGCGATGGAATATGCGGGATATTTATGCCATTTTATGCAATGAAAATGCGGGAACTTGCAAAAATTGCGGGAACTTGCAAAAACTGCGGTTTGATGAAAAAGAGAAAAGAAGTGATTCCCCCAACACAGTGTTCTCAGTAGGTGAAATTACGTCACTTCATAACGTTCCCATGGCAACAGGGGAAAATGGCTGCTCTTGTGTGAAGTAAACGCAACATTTTTCAACTTTCTGCTGAGATATATGTGACTTTTTTGCAACGAAAATGCGGGGATTATGAAATCATGCAAGCCCCGCATATTTTGCGCGGAAATCGGCAATTTATGCGGCGAAAGTGCGGCGTATTATAAAAAATGCGGCCCCCGCATTAATATGCGGACTTTGGCTGATTATGCATTGAATTCTGCGATCGCATAATCGCGTTTTTCTGGAGGGACTGATAATTGGTTAAATTCTCTATAGTCTTTTGGTATTGCGGTACCAGATTCCTGTCTTGGTGCATGTTGGAGAGATTGTGTTTCTTGCTGAAATCACTGAGTCACTGCTCTCCTCTCTCTCATCAACCCCTTTCTCTCCTTCTTGGTCTCTTTCTCACTCCTAATCACCCACTCAACACACACACACACACACACACACACACACACACACACACACACACACACACACACAGACACAGACACAGACACACAGACAGACACACACACACACACACACACACACACACACACACACACACACACACACACACACACACACACACACACACACACACACACACACACACACACACACACACACACACTCTTCTCCCTGAGTCCTGTGGACCTTTTTAAGCAGCCAATCATTAGAGCCCGTCCATGTGCTGTGATGTGGCTGCTAAAATTAGCCTCCTCTCTCTCTGAGTCGACATCTGCCATGACGCACTGTAAGAGCCAGGTAGCCATGATGCTCAGAGGAAGAAGAAAATACTCTTCTCTTTATTTCTTTCTTTGCCTCTCTACTCCCCCTTTTTTCCAACCCTCTCACCTCCTTCCTTTCCTTTCTTTTCCTTCCCTTTCCTGTCATGTCTGCTTTCTTTCAGTTGCTTCTTTCACTCCGTATGATTGTTGTCGTCTTTACCTTAGAGTTTTTTCTCTTATGTCTTATGTTTTTCTTTAACTGTCCTTTTCAGTCTGTTAAGTCAAATGTTACCCATTTGAGGCTCTGGTATGAGGTCTGAGTCACTGTACGTTGCTGCTGGTTCTGCTTCTGTACTACTTTTTGACAGTGCAGAGTGACTATTATAAACCTTATTCACCAGAATCTGTCACAATGCCAGTCCAGAGGGTGTATGTAGTCCTTCACAGTTCAGTCAGTACAGTCATGGCTTTATCCTCTTGTCCTTTAATGTCCAATGTATTTTTGCATAGGAAATCAACTAAATTGTCTTAAAATGATTTATTTCCTGTTATCTAATTTCTTATACTGGTCATTAAAACATTGAATAGAAAGGAAGCCTTCTGTTTGGCTGAGTAAAATAAGCTTACAGTTTAGGTTTTCAAGGACAAAAAATATGCACACATGACAACATGCATTGTTTTGTTTTGTATTTACGTCTTGGAGTCACTTCAAGTATTTATGGCCTTGCTATCTCCAGATGTTTTCTGAGTTTACTGGGCATCATTTCTGCATCTGACAGCTTTTCTCTGAAAATGAGATGTTCTATAGCGGGACAGCTAGTTTCCCTTATTCACAAAAAGCCATAAGCCTTTGTTCTTTTCACTTTTTAGCCTGATTTCAGCTTTTTTGGTTGTCTCAGGTTAAGTTGTCTCAGAGCGTATTTAGGGCTGAGATGTATCTGTGTTTTTTGAAGCTCTGTTTACAGTGACACTTCTTTTCATCACTGCTCTGACAGTTGCTATTCTGATGTCTGTGCTCATAGAAAACTCACATGTTGCATTACTATGACAACCACACACTGTGAGCTGTCATGTCATTAGCTGCATATTCAGCAGGGGTTGTAGTATGGTGAATTTCTCCCATTTTGATATTTTTGAAAAGGTAATCTAAAAATGTTCATATTATTGACCCCTGATTTATAGTTTCAGAACTTTCATCAGAAATGTTTAATCGGAAATGTCATAAATCGGGTTTCATGTTTCATTTGACTTGATCTCATTATTACAGTTTAGTGTTATAATTATGCAGCTTTGGGTTAACACATTTTTTTTGAGTAACGTATTATCTTTTGGCAATAAATACAAAACTATGGTATACTAGCTCATGTTCAATTGATTTATGTTGCCTGTTTTAGTTAATAGTTGCTATGATTTGATCAAATCTTTTGAAAAACTGAGTTACTAAAGTTGTTCACAAGAAAAGGACAAATGTCGCTACTTCATTGGTCATTCGGTATGTTGAGCTGGACTTGTGCTGCCCTTATGGGTCCTTTGCACCTTATTGGTATGCTGATAACTATTGCACCACTATTGCACCCATAATCACAGTAGAGAAGGCCCTCCAGAGTTTAGCAGTCTAATAATAACAGCAGGATGAAAAGTGAACGACCGAGCAGCCTCTCTTTCCTCTTTCTATCCGTGCTCTCATCCCTCACACATGAACAATGCTGATTGTTTTTTAAGATAACCAGCGAGTCTAACAGTAGTGTGTGATATCAACTGGCCTTTAAAAGCACTTAAAGCACTTTGTCACTGTGCTTCAAGAAAACTGGCTCAGCAACACCATAATAACAAGGCTTAGTGTGTGTGTGTGTGTGTGTGTGGGGGGGGGGGGGGGGGGGGGGGGAGGCTGGCCTTGGTGTGCACCTGTCAGTGTGTGCACTGTATGTGTGTCAGTGCGTGTTTATCTGCACTTTCAAAGCGTTTTTTTTAGCGTTTTTGTTAAATGATATGTGTGTGTATGTCTCTGTTGATGTGTGCATTTCTTTCCCTGCACATGTGTGTTTAGTTGTGTCAATACTCTACATCTCTGTGTATTTGTGTCTGTTTACATGAATGTGTGTTTCTGCTTTGGTGTCAATGTGAACATCTGTAAGTGTGTGTTTCCTGGTTTGAAATGTCAGATTTCATCATCTGTGGTTTCTGTTGTGTTCGGCTCAGGTTGAAGCCGACTGGTAATCTATCACCGCTCTGCAGATGGTCAGAGATTAGACTCATTCCCAAAAATAAAACAGAGAGGCAAGTGGCCTCATACAGCAGACAAACAAGCAGATTCAAAGCTTGCAGAAGCTGTAGTTTACAGAAGCAGGTGAGGATTGTTTCTGGAGGAGTCCAGGTTTGAATACCCTGTCCAGTTTGTTTATCTTTATGGGTCACTAATGCTGCATGAAAGTATAATTACTGTATAATTTGTACTAGTGGTAGTAGTAGTAGTAGTAGGGGTCGCAGAAATGTAGCTGTAGCGTTACAGTAGTTCTTACAATGTAATGTAGTTCTTACAATGTAAGTAGTGGTAGCATTTGTGAGCATAGTATTTGATGAGTAGTGGTACTACTAGAAGAAACAGCAGTAGTACTTCTTGTGGCAGTAAAACACTATAAGTGGTAGCAGAAGTACCTCTATTAGTACAAGGAAAACAGATAGAAATAGCAGCAGTCAGTATTGTATAAAGTGCTTGAAAGCAATACGAGTAAAAGTACAAGTATCTTACCAGAAAATGACTTTGGTAGAAGTTAAAGTCTCCTTTTAGAATATTACTTGAGTAATAGTCTTAAAGTATCTGATATTTTCTGTACTTAAGTATCAAAAGTAATTTTCTGATATTAAATGTACTTAAATTAGAAGTAAAAGTAAAAAAAACTTTGATTATGAACTTTATGGCCAAAGGTGTGTGACGTTATCTTCATCACCACTGCGGTTGGGGTGGTCATCGTCTGTTACCATGGCAGCAGAGCCTGGACCAGGTGCTTCCATGACACTATCAGTCATTATGCTTCCTCCTCTTCTTCTTTTTGCCGCTTGGCAGCAAACAGGCATTAGACCAACTGGAATGGAGGGTGCATTATCTTGGCAATTTAAGCCTGGTTCACACGGGACGATTTTAAAATTGTCGGCCGATTTTCCAATCCTGAGAGACCCCACACACGGCGATAAAAAATCACGGGTCTAACAGTTTTGGTCGTACAGTGTGTGGTGCGCAGCACACGGCAAAATCAACACATCACACGCGAACCGATTTGACTCCCGAGCATTCCCAGGTCAAACGTGACTTCAGAATAAACAATCATGGCGGACGAAGAGGATGCAGTGGCGATAGTTTGTAGTTTGTTTTTAACCGGAAAAAAAAAAACGTTATCAAAAGAAAAGGCGATGGTCAAAGAAGTGGAGACAACGCGAGCATGGACTATACTTGCCATCGGACTTTCTGGTGCGCCATGCCGCCGGCTGTTTTGATTTTGTTTCCCGGTGCTTCCTCGTCACCTCGCTTTCTGATTGGCTACACGCCACAGTCCACAGGCTGCGTGCTCGTTTGTCCCTGAGGGACACCACACACGAGGAAAAATTGGGCCAAAACAATCCAACATGTTGGATATCCCCGATTTGAGATCGCAGCAGTCCCGACGTCCTTCCGAGCAGACTGGAGCAGTCTTAACACACCACACACGGCAGGAATATCTGATCAGATTATTACGATAATCGGAGCATCCTTAAGATTGTCGGAAGGGGTGAATCAGGGCAAAAATCGACCTAATTATCCTGCCGTGTGAACCAGGCTTTATGAGCAATGATCCGCCAAACCTGCTTTTTTCCAGTGTAACAAATTTCTTCTGATTTTGTTTTGTAGTAACGAGTAACTAAGATGGGGAAATGTAGTGGAGTAAAATTAAAGATTTTATTTAGGAAATGTAGTGGAGTAAAAGTAAAGATTTCCTGAAATATAAATAAAGTATAGATACGTGAAAATTCTACTTAAAAGGTAACTACCGTTTTCTTGAACCTTGAACCCCATTTCCCCATGCATTTGTGTCTGACTGATGTGACCAAAAATCTTTGAATTTGGTCCAGTGTTGAGCAAGGTCGTGGGCGGCCATCCAATTATAACCACCTCATCCACATTGTCGAAATAATTAAAATATTGAGCAAGTACATTGAAAATCTTTTAGATAACAGGAGCCTATCATTTCTGTAGCCTACTCCGTAACAACACACTACCTCAATGCCTTTTTCTCGTCTCGCGTTTCATTCACTCGCTGTCTTCGGAAAAAAAGTCACGTCCTGAGATCCATAATGTTGTCAGACACTTTCAGTAACAATCTGAGCCTGTCAGTACCAACAAAAAAATCACGTTTATTGGACAAAAAGCAAGGCTCTACAATTGCCCCATTAGGTTAAATTGTAGCTTGTTGTGCCGGAATGTCTTTGCGATCTCGCTCCACACTGGACCAAATTCAAAGATTTTTGGTCACATCAGTCTATTAGACACAAATGCATGGGGAAATGGGGTTGAAAAAAATGGTAGTTACCCTTTAAGTACAGTAGTTAAGTATTTGTACTTCGTTACATTACAACACTGGCAACAGTGTTGGGAACAGTAGAAATCATGTTAAGCTCTTAAATTTCCCTGGCGTCTCAGTAAGCATATTTTATTGTTTAATAATAACATATTATTATTAATATGTTACTGTTTATTTTACTATTATACTGTAACATTACTACAACATTATTAGAGCAGATTTTATTTATAGAGCTTGACAATAGACATATTTGGAACCTGAGTAGGATCAGTATTAGTTTTGATAGAAGTAAATAACTGTGTCTAATGGTTGTAACAGCAGCACTATTAGTAGGAGCATTAGCAGTAGTTGTCATACATCCTATTAAAACTTACAGTAATACTACAGTTGTAGTTTTATTATTAATAGTAGTAGTAGTAGAGGTCATAGACAGGAATTATTGAACACATTGCTCTCCCATGAATGCCCTGGTATATAAAAGCCCCACATAAAAACCACACACAGTTGCAAAGGAAAACACACATGGACATTCATACTTTGTTGTACACACACAAAAACACACACACACACACACACACACACACACACACACACACACACACACACACCACAGCCCCTGCTCATGTCATCAGTCCAGATCTAGATTGGACTTAATGAGAACGCTGCATGCATACAGCCCATAACTCAACATAGCATACTGACCTACTGACTGGCCAGAGGATAACGTGTGTGTGTGTGTGTGTGTGTGTGTGTGTGTTGTGTGTGTGTGTGTGTGTGTGTGTGTGATTCCCTGCTCCCAAAGTAATGTTGAACTAGAGTTTCTATGGGGCTTTATATGAGCAGCTGAATCTCATCTGTGCAGCTCGGTGAGAAGTCATCGATCACTCCGCACTGCACTGGCTTGTGATGCAAACCAAACTGATGGCGGAACTTCTTTTTTTTTAACTTAAGTTATTGAAATGCAAATTAGTGTGATGTTTGCATCATGACAGCCTGTCACATTTTGGGAAATACGGCAGCGCAGGTTCTAGACAGATAATAATGTGATTGTTGCTGAATCATGGTTTGGAGACAAAGTTAATCATTTGAGTTTTAGGATTCCCAAACTGAATGATCCAGCTTTTTCAGACATACAGAAACTGCACAGAGGAGAGCAGCAGGTGTTTCCGGTGTGCAGATTATTGTAGAAAGAGTAAATTAAGAGAACCTCACTACAGCATTTTTAGCAAATAATGAGGTGTTTACATCTTGTTGCATCAGAATAAAAAGGTGTAAATACCTGATGAGCAATGCACTAAAATTTCCACAAGCTGCTAAATGCAATGCGATGATGGTGATGAAATATGATTTAATTGCACACTAAAGGGGATTTTTTTGTCTTATCTGTTGGAAATCTACTGTATTATTCCCCCCTTCTGCAGGAAATGATTATGATTTATCAAATTTGGAAAGCTGAGTGGAAATGGCAACATTCAATGACAAGTTCCTCAGAACAAAGTTATTAAAGTTGATCGATGCGGAAAATCTTTCCAGCAAATAAATAAATAATGTGATAAATGGAAAAAGCAATGTACTTTTTGAGTAACTGTTGACAGAGTTTCCATGGCTGCTCCAGGCCTATTGCACAACAGTCTCTGTCCACCAAAACCAGCCACAAAAGACATTTGTACTGTCCCAAACATGCATAAGTCTTCATTAGTTGCTCTGTTATAACACAGCATAATGCATTTCTTTGTTTTTGTCTTTGCATGAAATATAACTGACATTAACTGACTGTAGAAGACAAACAGGTGACTCAAATCTAATCAGCTCTTGAAGGACTCTTTTTGACCGTGAAAGCTCAGGGAAATGCACCTCATTTGTATTTTATATTTTGCGTATTTACCTGGAAACAGCGAATGCTCGTTTGCCCCTCTACCTGTCAGACGCTCCCCCTGTACACCTGAATGTCTCATCTTTTTACAATGCTCCTTTTCCAGCGGTCTGCCTGTCATCCATCACTGAGGCTGGGTGACGCCCAACTGTCTGTCACAAAAAGAGTAAAAAGACGACGAGGGCGGGCGGTGGATGAGAAGAAGAGCAGAATAGAGAGAGAGGGAGAGAGACCAGGCAGAACATAAAACTGCAGGAGCTTGTAATAGTGTTTCCTACACATTAATTAGCTGCAGTCATTCCTGTACAAACACACAGCAATAAAACTGATATACGGAGATCCTCTCAGATCCTCTCCTCCTTTTCTCCTTTTGCCTTTACTCGCCTCTCTACTCCTCCTTTTATCTCTACTACTCTTTTCCTTTTTCCTCCCTTTTCGCTTTTCCTTTTTCATCTTTTTTCTTTACCTCCTTGTCTCCTAATTTATTCTCTTCTCTTCTTTATCTCTTTCCTTCTCTTCCCTTTTTTTACCCTCTCACTTCTTATCACTTCTTTTTTATCCCTTCTGTCCTCTCCTCCTTTTTCATCTCTTTTTCTTCTCCTTCTCTCCTCCCTTCTACTATTCTTTTTGTCTTTCTTTCTTCTCCTTTTTAATATCTTCTCCTCATTTCTGCTCCTCTCCTCTCCTATTTTCCTTTCCCTTCCCTCATCTTCTTATTTTTCTTCTTGTCTCACCTCTACCTCCCTCCTTCCTACCTTTCAGCCCCTTCCTCCTTTTTTCCTCCCTTCTCCTCCCTTTTCCTCTCCTCTATTATTTTTTCTCCTCTTTTCTTATCTTCTTCTCTCTCCTACATTTTCATCCCTTCTTCTCCCTAGTTCTCTCTACTTCTCCCTTTTCCTCTCCTTTCTTCATTTTTCCTCTTTTGCTTTTCTCTCCTTTTTCCGCTCTCCTCTTTTCTCCTTTCTCCCTCTCTTCTCCTCACTAGTGGGGACTATGGAGAAAAAGCGAGAGAATGTACTGTAGGTGGAAGGGGTGAAAGGGAGGGGAGAAAGATTAAGGAGGAGTGGATCTCCCTCTGTCTCTGTCTGTCCTCCTCTCGTATTGCTGAAGGGGAAGGCAAGATCCATCATGGCCTTGGCTCACTAAAACACATTTTTAAACACTCGGACACACATATTCACACACATAAAAACCACACACAGTTGCAAAGGAAAACGCACATGGACATTCACACTTTGTTGTACATAAATAAATGCATGCACAGTTAAACACACACACACACACACACACACACACACACACACACACACACACACACACACACACACACACACACACACACACACACCAGTTTCATCTTTGTTTGTCCTTGTCTTTCATCTCTCTTTCTTAAATTAATATCACTCCTTTCTCTCATTCTTGGTAATTTGTGTTCTCTTTCTCCTGATCTTGTCCTCCCTCTTCACTTAGTTAAACATCATTCTCCTCTCTTCTCCTCTCCTCTCCTTTGAGCAGTCTGGTTTGAAAGTTCAGCTCCTCTGAGAGTCAAGACAAATATACAGCATATTACTGCTTGCCCTCTCTTAACACACTCTCTCTGATTCTGTCTCTTTTTCTCTATGTTGCAGAGTAGCTGTGTTTCTTTCCAACTCTTAAGCAAACAGAGCGCAAACTTTAAAGTGTCACAAATAGTGCTGGATATCAAACCTGGCTGACAGGTTGACATTTTGGGTTTGTAATTTGTTACAAGTTGGCTCCAAAGTGAAATGTGTCAACACCTATTTGATGCATTGTTATGAAATGTGGTACACACATTCATGTCCCCCTCAGGATGAAACAGCCATCATGCTGTGCCATCATTAATTCACATTTTTTAGTTTAGTTTTTTGTCCAATACTTACATACTGATATGAACTATGTTATAAAAAAAATCAATCGAGAAACTTTCTCTATGTCTCGGTCAGTCTCTCTCTTGCGCTTTTGTGTATAGATTTTTCTTCGTAATATTGTATTTACTTCTTTTCCTCTAACAGCTCATTTTAGTTCACCCCCCCCCCCCCCCCCCCAGCTCTCCCTCTTCTATTTCTTTTTGACACTTTTGCTACTTTGTGTCTCTTAGGTCAAAATAAAGTAGGTAAAACGTCCACATTTGGGGACTCAGTGAGAGAAGAAAAAGGGAGGGAGGGAGGGAGAGAAGATGGAGAGGTTAATGGAGGAACGGAGGAGGGAGCGAGGGAGTCGGATAGAGGAGAAGAGCTAATAAAGCAGGGATAAGGAGGCTTAGAAAGTAATGATAATATGTAGAGTGAAGTCATACGGTTGATTTGTGTGTGTGTGTGTGTGTGTGTGTGTGTGTGTGTGTGTGTGTGTGTGTGTGTGTGTGTGTGTGTGTGTGTGTGTTTCATTTTTTTTCAGTGTAGGTTTGTGTGTTTATGTGTGTGTGTTCTCGGCTGATGTCCTTCACTATAGGACTGATAATATCATTGCTTCAGTTCCCTGTTGGAGCAGACTGTGTGTGTGTGTGTGTGTGTGTGTGTGTGTGTGTGTGTGTGTGTGTGTGTGTGTGTGTGTGTGTGACACGTCTGTTAGGTGTGTGTGTGTTCACATTATGTGTGAAAATGATTGTGTCTGCTTGAATACACACACTCCCTCAGGTCTTTAAAACACTGCATCACACACAAGCACACCTTGTTCCTTTTAATACAATCCTCCTACAATCATTTATGTTAGTTAGCGTTAACCTGTGAAGGTCTCCAGGTTAATATCAACAATTTGGTTAATGGTTACCATGACCACATCACTTGAGCTTATCAGTCCTTTCCTCTCTTCTTCCTCCTTCCTCTTCCTTCTCATCTCTATACGTTGTTTGTCAGTAAGTTATTCTCTTTTGTCTTAAATGTCTCCTCACTTGCATCTTCCTCGCATCTTAGAACCTCCAATGTAAGACGTGAGAAAGAAATGTAATGACAAGATGTAAGTGAGGGAAATGAGACCACCTACTGAACGAGGAAACATTTTTGTACTGAAATGAGACATCCTTCCCTCTCAGTATCAGCTAAAGCAAGGCAATGAGGACAGAAAAAGAAAAAAGAAATAACATATGTTACTTTGCACCCAAAAGTAACACCAAAAATTTACAAAATGGTCAGAAAAACTGCAGCAGAAAACCACTTAGACATCCAGGGGGGGATTAAAAAGCCTACAGAGGCAATGACTTAAGCAAGCCAAAGATATGGTTTAAGTCAACACTGCAAAATGAGGGATTAAGGCTTTTCTAGACAAATGCTACACAACGTTGTTCCGCATCTGTTCTTCATATTCTTCACCTGCCAATGTTACACTGACGTTTAGTGTCAGGCAGCAGCCGAGGCAGAAATGCAAAAAATGCATCATGTTGAGGCCACAGTAGATCTGAACTATGGAATCATGCATGGGCATGACATTTTTTTAATTTTTTTATTAGTAATGACTTTATCATGAGCAGTCTGAGCCTACACACTGTGCGGATATGTGAGGATCCTCTTCACCTCAATCTCACCTTCTAAAGACACTCAGATGTACAATTTTGCCCTGTGCACACCCCTAAACGAGTGTATACATCTTCACTGTTTTTGACCATTTAACCAAACTTTTCTATCTTCCTCTCTTCTGTTTTTCTCTCTGTGCAGGTATTTCGTACTGATTTCATCACGGCAATGAAGCTGCCGGACTCGGCCCAGCTCGGCCCGGACGACTTCTACGTGCTCTCGGACCCTTGGAGACAAGAGTGGGAGAAGGGAGTGCAGGTCCCTGCCAGCCTGGAGGCCATACCAGAGCCCGTGGTCAGGTAGGACAGAAACAGCCATCAAGTAAACAAGGATAGCAAATAAAGTGTTGTGATCTGTTTTAATAGTGATTCACTACTAGCCAACCTCTGGCAGCAGAGACATGATGTCACCATCTAAACACACTGGCAGAGTTCCCAAGGTCACAAAGATCGTGGAAGGGTTATGAGATTTGTTTTTTTGTTTGCCATGACTAATACTGGTTTTGGAAAATTGCCAAATGGTCAGTTAACTTCTGGAAACTTGTGAAATTTGAGATTTGAGTTGATGCAACCTTGAAAATATAACTTTACATTCAATGTGACAAAATGAGTGTGCTAAGATACCAGAAGGAATAAATAGTTTTTGCTGAGATTAGCCAACAAAACATTTTTTTTGATACACAGCTGGCGTACATCAATCAACATTTTGTAACCGTTTGATTTAATAAAGTGTGGGAACCCTTTACACAATGAAATTGCCTGTAATTACACCTATTGGCATTATATATTAGTGAATGGAATACATGCACCTACATGCAGAAATCTACAAGGACACACAAACTTTCTACTCTCTAAGTGATTTGTACACACACAAACACACACAAAGAAACACAGAAGCAAGCTGGTAGGCAGATGTGTGCAGGCATGCACTTCGACTCACTTATATTCACTCATACTGTAGATTAGTCTGGGCACGCTCTTTCTCTCTCCCCCTCTCTCTCTCACCCCAGTAGGCTGTTGTGGCCCTCTAGTACTACTGCAGCTGCTTCACATACCCATGTGGTTTGTTTGGCGTTCTAGGAACTAATGAAAATGCTCAGACTGCCTGGTAATGCCTGTTAGATAGACATGTCATACTGGGGGGCCACACACACACACACGCACACACACAGACACAGACAATTATCCAGTCATGGGAGATTTGGTCAAATGTTCTGTATCCATGAACATGTTTTTTACCTGCTTGAAGAAAACCAGATGCGGAGGAAGCTCACTCTCAGCAAAAAAAGACAAGTAAACGAAAAGTAAAAACTTCTTTAACTAAAATGTGATAGAAAAGTGACATATTTGGTTGCATATTAAAGTGCCCATGTTATGAAAAAAAACCCACTTTTTCTGGGATTAGGGGTGTTATTTTGTGTTTTTGGTGCTTCCACACGCATACAAACTTGGAAAAAAAAAACATCCATGCTGTTTTGAGTGAGATACAGGTTTCTGAATGATTGCTGCTTTCAGTCTCCGGGTGAGCTGGTCAAAATCGGCAGGGCTTTTTACGTCAGTAGCCGAGACGTGGTGGCTAACCGTAGCATGCTAGCGCTAGCATACTAGCTCGTTCTCAATGGCAAAACACTGCTACAACACACACAAGTTCACCATAATCTACAAAAGAACTACTTACATCATGTAAGTTACATGTCCCTGTTCTGCAGGTATTCCACGCAAAGTTGGAAGTGTGCCCTCGTTTAAAAGAAGTCTCCCATCTAATCCTACCTTGTACTAACTGAAGTTGTAGAAACAAACAGCTATCTCATGTGACCCTTACCTAGCTACTGCGCATGTGTGACTGCCAACAAAGATGATACAGAAGTAAGATGTCTCACTCTCTAGCTAAAACAGAGACCTGAACACAGGGTGAAAAGAGGAGCTGCAGCAATGTGCAGTACAACAAAAATATGGTGCTTTTTGAAAATTAAACCATGTAAATCTATTCTGGTACAACCTTAAAATACAATTATGAACCTGAAAATGACCATAATATGAGCACTTTAAACAGTCAGCTGCTGAACACAACTCATTGAAATTGAAAGGCTGAGTAATACCGTGGTAAATGTTTTCCACCTCTTTAATTTGTTAGCGTGAAAGTTTAAGGCCTTTGTTCCACTATTTCATGCATTTTGTGCTATTTGTCGACCTTTTCCCCAATCCATTCACTAAAGTGAAAAAGAGTCACTGTGTTGCAGAAAGTTAAAAATCCATTACATATGTTCATTCAGTCAATCCATTTTAAATAAGATTAAAATACAATTTCTTATATTTTATTTTAAGGGTCACAACAGCAGCAAAAAAAGGGTCTGGTTGGTGATTTAGTTGTAAAAACTGAAAACTGTTTTGCCATGCTTAAAGGGATACTTCACCGCTGGAAAGCCTAATATATCTTTAAATTGGGTCACCTATGTAGCAGAAATGTGAAAAAAAAATTTAATTGGTGCCTTCTAGGCCGAGAAAAGCCAGAAAATGTGTTTTTGGCTCATATGGATGAAAGACACCAAATCCCAGAATGCACTTCGCTTCGCTGCTTTGAGTCCACTCCCAAGCCACGCCTACCGCTTGACAGACAGACAGTGAGGCATTCGACTCAACTCAATGTGTTTTATTATTATTTCAACCATATACACAAAACAACGTTTCATCGTGGCTCGAGTCCATTTAAAATATATAAATACACATTTAAAATATATAAAAACTACATTATATAATAACGACATACGAAACAGGCTACATTTACCGTGCACACACACATTATAGGCTCCGTAAAGTTCAGCTAAGCACACCAGCATTAGGCTTGGTGGGCTGTAAACACCGAGTATAAACACAGCCGTGAATTAGCGTGGAATGTCGAATGGTCGCCATGTAACAGTCACAAACTCCAGCGGTTAGCAGTTAGTTGGATACAAATCACCCCATTTCTGCACCAGTCCGTGTTAACACAGCTCACCTTCATACAGAGCATCTCTAGCTCGGATTGTCGGAAGGCTAGCAGGCCTGGTAGCTGGACAGTCCGGTTCACTGTTGTTCGGCTGGACAGTCCGGTTCACTGTTGCTTTCCCACGAAAGCACAAAACACAGCAGTTTCTGAACTCGCGTTGGGAGCATCGTTGAAGTTGGATGTAGTCCAGTTTGTTGTTTAATGAACGGACACTTGCAAGCAGGATTGATGGGACAGGTGGCCGGCTAGCGTTAGCTCGCTCTGGATGTGCCTTTCCCCCGGCTTGGTGGGCTGTAAACACCGAGTATAAACACAGCCGTGAATTAGCGTGGGATGTCGAATGGTCGCCATGTAACAGTCACAAACTCCAGCGGTTAGCAGTTAGTTGGATACAAATCACCCCATTTCTGCACCAGTCCGTGTTAACACAGCTCACCTTCATACAGAGCATCTCTAGCTCGGATTGTCGGAAGGCTAGCAGGCCTGGTAGCTGGACAGTCCGGTTCACTGTTGTTCAGCCGGAAAGCAGTTAGTTGGATACAAATCACCCCATTTCTGCACCAGTCCGTGTTAACACAGCTCACCTTCATACAGAGCATCTCTAGCTCGGATTGTCGGAAGGCTAGCAGGCCTGGTAGCTGGACAGTCCGGTTCACTGTTGTTCGGCTGGACAGTCCGGTTCACTGTTGCTTTCCCACGAAAGCACAAAACACAGCAGTTTCTGAACTCGCGTTGGGAGCATCGTTGAAGTTGGATGTAGTCCAGTTTGTTGTTTAATGAACGGACACTTGCAAGCAGGATTGATGGGACAGGTGGCCGGCTAGCGTTAGCTCGCTCTGGATGTGCCTTTCCCCCGGCTAGCGCTAGCTTCCCACCTAGCCGACGAAGATGTCCCCTACCCGGCTACGAGCGAGTCCGCCGGTCCCCGTGCTGGTCTCGGTGCAGGCGAAGCTCTCGTAGTGGGCCGATTATTCCGTCTGTAATAACGTTTCCTGCATATTCTCTGCTGTGTAGCGATGTATCCCGGTGGTACACGTGCGGTAGTTTGAATGCACATAATTGTTGTAAAAGTTTGCTGCTGAGAAGAGAGAGCAGAGCCCTGTTTAGCGAGGATTCAAGATGGCTGACATTTCGTTATTTTCCGGCCGAGATCGGCTAGCTTCGGGCGATGGGCGGGTTTAAAACATGCGGAAGTAGGTCCTACTACTGGTTGTAGTCTTTTGCTCTGGCCAAAAAATCTTCCGATGACGCAAAAATCGTCATTTTGCGTCATCGGAAGATTTTTTCCGGACCCCCCAATGCAGATATCTCCTGTCTCAGGGGGATATGAGGGAGGGACGCACGGTCATTCAGAAATACTACCGGGTTTCTACTGATACAAAGCTGAATGCTAAATCGGTGAAGTATCCCTTTAATAGCAACTCTAACTGGGCAATTGAAAAAGAAAAGAGGCGCCTATCAGATCCAATAACATAAAATAAACACTTCAAAATACAACAAACAAAACGTAAGTCAAATCTAGTATTGCCAAATGAAATGGCATACGTAATGAGGAAACAAGAGAACCTGAAATTCATCTTTGACTATCAAGTGAAAAGGCTTGCAAAAGCAGTTTTACTGAAGAGGAATCAAGTTTCCATAATAGAAAAACAAAAAATGTGCAGTTCAACAAAAACCGAAGAATAAATGACTTGCTTAGAGATGAAAATACGATAGAAATCTGGATCATCCTTATGATTCTCAGATTTTAAAGGATAAATTTGTCGCCGTTAATGTTTACATTGTCTAATAGTGTAACATCTCAGCAGACACACATATGTGACACACGCACACACAAACAGTATGGAGCTAACAGATTAAAGAGAGCAGAAGGCAAAGAGATAGATGGACAGATTGGGAGAGAAAGAGCAGTGGCAGAGATAGATAAGGATGGATGGATGAATGGGGGCTAATATTTTATCTTACATGCGATAGGTTGATGAAGTGATATACAGTGATGCTGAAATGGAGTGATGATGGATAGATGGGGAGATAGAGGAGTGAGGGGTGAGTGTAAGTGTGACTGAGCTGATGGTCTCTGTCAGTCTTTGACAGCGATTTGTCCATCTTTTTCCTGTCGTCTGTCATCTTGAAGCCACTACTTCTCTCTCTCTCTCTCTCTCTCTCTCTCTCTCTCTCTCTGCCTCCTTCTTTTCCTTTCCTCACTCTGTTCTTTTGATATGTTTGGGCTGAAATCACCAGCGATGCTTGAGACTTCCTTGGTTTTACCCATACAAGCCCCTGTGGTCAGGCAGAATTAGTGGTAGGAAACCTTATTCCCACACAGGAAGTGATGGCTTTTCAGAATTCAGAAAAAAACAAATCTGTGTATAAGCAAGCAATGAGCTTAACGAGGAAGAAGAATACATACACAAAGCTCTCTTGATTCAGTTTATACATTAAGCACAAATCAGTGCTTCAGAATAAAAAAAATAAATCACTAAACGCCTGGTTGAAAACATTTTCTTTTGTAAAAAGTGTTGAAATGTTACCGGCAAAAAAGGTCAAAGTTGAAATTGATTGAACTTTTGCAACAGACAAAGGGCTAACAAATACAAAAGCGCTCAAAACAGCCGTTCTGATCCTGAATCGGCTTGTCCTTTAAGCAAGGGGCTTAACGGTTCCACAGTAGATCTGATCCATTGTGTTATAAAAGGATGTTCAGATATCCGCTGTAAAAGGTATACATCATTGAGCGGAGAACAAAAGAACTTTCAGTGCAGTCTTATGGCATAAAATGTGGTGGGCAGTGGATGGACATGGTTGGTCTTGCTCTCTCCATAGCAAAACAATGTCTGACATTGGTGCAGACCATTTATGGAGAATATTGATACAGCTCATGTTTGTTAATATAAGGCTACAGCCAGCAGCCAGTTAGATAGCTCAGCACAAAGACTGTAAATGGGGAAACGGCTAGCCTGACTCTGCAGGGCTCCAGACTAACCTTTCCACTGGTAACACTGGTGCTACTAACTATTTTGGTTGGTCGTACCAGCACATAATGCGGTTGCACCCTTTTTGTGGTACAGCGGTACATCGGTCCCTGCAGGTTTTGTGTTTCTTGCTGTTGTTGTGCAACATCAAAGTTTCAAGCTTAAACCGTGTTGACCCACACATTGTGTTTGAAAGTGGTACTTTTTTCTTCTTCACTGGCTCAGTTGGGCTGCAGTTGCGCTTTCATCATCAGTGGCGTCTTGAGTCGGAACGTATCGTTGTCTCTCCCTCCCCACCAGCCTCCTCTCTCTCCTCATTATGCTTTTTAAAATAAACATCTAGGCTGCTTCATTTTTGGAAAACAGTAACCGCTGAATTGATTGTTTCGTAAAGTTTGATGAGTTACATACGTGCATGCGCATGGCTCCTTGTGCGTAGGTGGGTGCCGGCGGGGGCACCAGTGATAATGTTTATCATACACTTACATAAATGCGACCAAGTGATATTTTGCACCTTTACAAAACAATGGTAGCAGTCTCTGTCAAATGGTAATAAAATCTGCATACCAGCACCTCTACAGTTTATTTTTCCTTTAAGGTGACATGGTGCTTCTTTGACTGCTAGGTGAAGAGGATGCTGCTTTTACTCTAAATATTGCTTTATATTAAAGAGATTTTTGCTAACCCAAAAATAAGAGTAAATTGAGATAGTTTCCCTCTCCTGCCATCTCCCTCTCTCCATTTATGTAATGTTCCTTTTAGCTATTTATGTCCTCATCCACCTCTCCTGTTTCTTTTTTTTCTTCCTCTCTTGCCTATGTCTTCATCTCTACATCTCTCTTTTTTCCTGGCTTCTCTCCTTCCACTCCCACCTTCCCCTCTTACTTTTGCTCTAGTTTAGCCAGAGGCACAGACACATTTTTCTTTTTCTATTTTTTTTTAATGAATAATGACATCATCTCCAAAAATTGTTGGAGAGGAAAAGGGCTGCGGGCCGTGTCTGGCTTTGACAACACTCCTCTGCCACATTTCTCTCTTTCTTTGGACCAATTTGGCTGCTGCGGCATGATTTTCGGTAAAACTGTTGTGGCGGATGGTAAAGAGGTCATTATGGTTTGATGTTGTTTCTTTTGTGCCTCTCCTTACCAAAACACTGCAGGAGAGACTCCAGCAATGGAGGAAGATGAGGAAGATAAAGAGTCTTTAGCTCTCCATTCCTCTCTGTCTCCCTGTCATTTACTTTCTATTCCTCATTCTCTTCCCACTCTGTCTCTTTTTTCACTCATGTTTGTCTCTCTCTCTCTCTCTCTCCACCCACTTCCCCTCATCTCTTTTATAATTTCTCCCTCTGACTTTCCTGTTGCTTTTCCCCCTCTCTGACCGTCCCTCCTCCCCTCTGTCTATTTTATTTTATCACTGACTTCCCCCTCTTTTTCATTTCTCTTTCTCTCTCCCTCTCCATGGTTTTGTCGGGGCTGAGTGGAAGTAATTAGCCATTGCGTAACACTGGCTATGTACAGACAGTGAATAGGGCTTTGGCAGCAACTCAACTGCCTCGGTCCCCAATGACAACGGCGAGCCGTAGAGGGAAATAATTACACATACACATGAGAAGATCTGTGCCTTTTCACAAAATGAAAGAAATGAGATAGTGGTTATTTTATTTATTGCTTAATTTTTTCCCCCTTGGACTGGTGGCCGAGTCGGTGAATGTGAACCCGTTGTTTGTGGTTTGGCTGAACATGTTGGCTTTCTGAAAGGCATGTAAAGCTGCGGCCGTGGGGAGTATCACATGGAGAGACTCTTTTCCAAAGTGGTTTATGTACTGGACAAAAAAGATTGATTTAGCAGATTTTTGTTCAACTGCTTGCTTGGCATACTTATGTTTTACAGACTTGTAATATTTCAGGTATTGATTGATTTGTTGACAAATTCAAGAATCCGTGGTACTCATGACATGTAAAGTGAGATTGTAGGACAATGGCATAGTGGTCCCCAGTGGTGGAAAATCTGTAGGTCAGGTTTCCGGCAGCTGTGATCATATGCAAAACTTGGATCAGGCAAGCATGGATGCTATGTAAAACCTTCAGTCAACAAGCTTGATGCTATGAACGCTGAGAGAGGATGTAGATACTGTAGATACTTGATAAGGCAACAAGGCCTTTTTTTAGTATGAGAAGAGATATCTGTTTCTGTTAAATTACTGCTTGGCTAGGCTTGACTTGGTTTTATTCGCTCATTAATAATCTTCAAATATTCACAAAATGAGCAAGATGAAAACCAAAAGAAAAGACACAAATTCAATTCAACATGGGGTGTAGTCAGTGGTTTACATCCCAGCAATTTGGCCAGAGATGTTTTTGGTTTTAGCAATGCAAGCATAGAAAAAATATAGCAACTCCACTTTACAAAACTGAAAGACAGGAGCTGACCCGCTCCAAAGTAAATTTAGACTATTAGCCTGCATGTGTTATGACAATCTGACAGCTGCCAAATACTGAACACATTAAAACATTACAGTGATTTCATTTAAAACTGAGTACTGCTGAAAAAACATTCAGTAATTTGTCGAGATCCTTTTTTTATTTTTTATTTCTGGACTTTGTAAGAGCTGTGGACTTGGCAGGTTCAGACTGGATACAAATTATAATCACCCTGGATCTTGCCCAGTAGAACTGATTGAGTTGGAATGGGCCTTTTTAAGAGAGGCGAAGCGCATATGTCAAGCTTTGCATTCAGTGCGGCCAACATAATTTGAATTGACGGAATTCCTATGGAACATCATACAGTATGTAAAACCATGGGTTGTTATTCATTAAACAGTTTCTGTTGTTATATACAAATACATCTGCTCAAACACACACACACACACACACACACACACACACACACACACACACACACACACACACACACACACACACACACACACACACACACACACACACACATATGGCTTGATTAGAGCTTGAGGACAGTAAGATAGATAGAGAGATGGAGAGAAAGACAAATAGCGGAATAGTGAAGATGGTAGAGAGTCTAAATGTCAATTATTGCAAAGGTTCAGCTGTATTTAAAGCTTAGAAAGTATATTTTGTATAGTATATATGTTCAGCTAATGCTGGTAAATTTTCTCCACCAAGGCTCTTGTCATGTTGTGAGTTTAATAATGTTTTTACGTTTGCCTAAAACTGCTTTTTTCTTAACTGGTAATTGTTAACACTTTTCATTAAAATCATGGGACACAGGAAGCCACATGCTCATTAGCGTGTTAATGTGGTTTTACAATAGAAAAATATCTTATCTTCATAATCAGCTTTTTGTATTTGGAGAAGACATTCTGTTACTTTTTATAACTAAGTTCTGACCTAAACATTGTCCTTCCTGATTATTAGTCGTTTTACAGCTAAAACCAGCCTGCTTTGCACTGCAGTTGGACTCCAGTGGAGGAAGAAAACTGCTCAAGGTCACAATCTAATACAATGTGTGTGTGAATGGATGTTTAAAAGACATACAAGAAGGTATATTCCTTCATAGTATCTCTGATATTATCAGGAGAAATGGCCAGGTCATGACAGAAGTCCATAGTAAAAAGACAAGGAAAACAGTGAGAGGAAAAGAGTGGTGGTTAGATGTCTGAAAAGCCCCTTAGATACTTGAACAGCCTGGCCCAGCTGCAGCCTTGTCCACCAGTACATTAGTAAGTCACTCTCTCTGTGTGTGTGTGTGTGTGTGTGTGTGTGTGTGTGTGTGTGTGTGTGTGTGTGTGTGTGTGTGTGTGTGTGTGTGTGTGGGTAGTTTCATGAGCGTGTATTGTACGCACATCTCATCTAAGTGTGTCTGTTTGTATTTATCAGTACGTCCACAACAACATCTGGAAATTCCCCCCAAATTTGTCTGCTCTTTCCAAAACAGCGCTTCATCAGATGATAAAATGACTAAGAGCAGCATCATCAGTCTCATCATGTACAGGGTCAATGTGTGCACTTGAACTAATGGCTTCCACACACACTGCTAATGTTAGTTGTATTGTGGCTTTTGATACAAGTTGTAAGTTAGATGGATGAGTGAAGGACTAAGAGGCTTGGTTATGTGTTGAACCTGTTGCTCTGGAAATGTGCTGCCTTCATGGATGACCTGCTGACTGAATAGATATATGATGGGACAGATGGATTTGATGAATGGAAGACTTTTTAGTATATGAATTAGGATTTACTGTCTGGCTAAGGAACCACAGCCACAACTCCAGCTTGCAGAATACTGTACATACTTACTGTACCTCAGACACTTTCTGAGAAAGTTAAACACAGATTAAAAAGCTATTTTAAATTGCCGTTTTGAATGGGAAAATGTCATCCACGTTAATCGTGTAGATCCGAAGAGTTTTTTTTTTGGGGGGGGGGGTTACAATTTCCCATGAACGGGAGATAACGTGTTTAACGTTAATATTATAATGGAAAGCAAGCTTGTCAGCTTGTTAGCTAACGTAAGATGAGCAAATTGTGTTGTCCTACAATGTTAGTTCAATGTGAAGGATTTTGGCAAGACTATCTCCTCCACTGCACTAGTATTGTTATCTGATTTTTAATGTATATGCTGCTGTATAAAATGTGTCACCTTTTTCAGCCCTTCTGACTTTGCAGGTATGATATTGGTTCAGTTTGTCCTACATTTTTACAATACCGTTGGTCAAACTCTCGTTCATGTAATCTCGTTGTTTTCTGATCTGAAATCAATATCATTGCTTTTGTTGTCCAATACAGTTCTCACTGTGTCACAATTTCGTCAAGTAAAATCCTCAAAGGCAAACTCTTGTCTACAACCTTTATTGGAAGTGTGTTTACTTTGCAGCATAACTGTGGACCTACATGCAAAGCTTGGCTGAAATTTCATTCTCAGAATTCAAACACTAAATAACTGAAAGTAGATATAGTGCACTATATATTAAATACGAAGTTATTATGAACACAGATCTGGCTGAGCTACTGACTGCTTTCCTAGATGTCTTACTAAATAGCTGACTGACTGATGGGATACTTACCGACTTGATGACTTGTATAAGTACAATCTGGATTCCTTGATGATGTGAGTGGCAGCCAGAGATGAGGTGATGGCTTACTAACCAGAGCTGGATGGATCCAAGATGGATGACTTACTGACCTGTTGATGGACAGTCAGGACTACAACTAAAAGCCACATTAACTCATCACCACATTGCTACGAGGGTTCAGTGGGTGTATTTTTTGACCACATGCTGATTTGGTTGCTTTTGGCTGCATCGGCGAGTAAATATGAGAACTGTATTTCTTAAAGTATGGGCTAAGGAGCCAAATTGGATCCTTGCGCCTGTACTGTATCTGGTAGGTCCTCACATGACAAAACTAATAACATGTTTTAGTGAGAAATAGCTTTTGATCTCCTTCCTGGGGAAGAGGCTTGATAAACGTCCCACTGAGGCTGGAGGCGAACCATAATGGCAAATAAAGAAACATAATAATACATTTCTGGATGAGTTCATCGAGTCACTGGGTACATCTTTCACCACAGTTAATGGAGACAACTGCTCTGACTGAACCATGCCTGGTTGATTGAGTCATTGGCTGGCAGAGTCATGATTGATAGAAATGCTTGCCACTTGGCTGACGGGTTTCACCCCTGGCTGATTGACTTGTTTCTTGACTTAATGAAAATGTTAATGGGGGTAGGATCACCATGCATTCTTTGCCATCATCCAAGCACACATTCTTTTTGCCTCTTCGCCACTTGACTGGGTCACTGAGGCTGTTGCTTACCACATTTCAGGCTTGCTGACTGGCTAACCGACCGCAGTGACCACTTGCCTGGGTGGCTTGCTTGACGACTGCCTGGCAGAGCAGCCATTTCCCTGACTGACTATATGCATGAGTAAAGGGTCAATGGGTGGTTGAATGAAAATAAGAAGAACATTCTCTACCCTCTCGTCACCACAGTGGCTGGGTCACCGGGAGCTTTATTAATCACATAAAAGACAAGCTGAGTTGTTTGCTGACTGACATCTGGCACTCTTTATGAACATTCTACTTGTACTGATGGTCATTATCCAACCGAATAGCACAATGACTGCTTGAGTGGTTAATCTTTGACCACATTTTTGACTGACTGTATTGACTGACCGGCTGGCTTGTTGACTGGCTGGCCGACCTTACTGAAATGTCAGAGAAGTCAATGCTGGCAGGCTGACTGAATGACTGGTTGCCTGCCTGGCTGGCAGGCTCACTCTCTGACCGCAGTGACTAAGCGTTGGCCAGAACTGAACTGGTTTTCTGGTTCCAGCGGGTGAATCAGACTCCAGCTAAACCCATTCACCTCTGGAGGCTTGCGGGCATAGACTGGCTTCAGCCTGGGGATTGGAACCTAGGAAATTTAAACATTTCACCTCCAAACAATAGTTTTAACCTGCTGAGTTGAGTGTTGGAGCTGGCAAAGCAGCCTGCCAAAACGTAAATGTGTTGGCATGTGCCCACTCTACATTCCCCACCCAGAGATTCAGTTGGCATTTTTGGAATTATTTAACCTATATTTAACAAGGTACTGTTATTAAGTGCCATTGACAAAACAAAACAAAACTTGACTGTAAAGCTTGTACAGGGAAGAAGTCTGAAGAGGAGAACTGGTCTAAGTTGATAAATGAATGTAGCTTTTCTTAAATTACATTGGGAGAAAAACAGTTCTGGTCTGTGGAACTATTCATTTATTGTATTTCATTAGTAATGACCAATGCTGATTGTGTGTGTGTGTGTGTGTGTGTGTGTGTGTGTGTGTGTGTGTGTGTGTGTGTGTGTGTGTGTGTGTGTGTGTTTGTGTCTATTAAAGCAATTCCCTGGATCACAACCTAGCATGTGTGGCATGTGTGGCTGGTGTTGTTTACTGCAGGCTACCCCCGGGCTCATTGTGGGTTGGTTTTGTGCGTATTTGTGTGTGTATGCATGTGTCTTTGTTGTTCCCCACATGGATGTCATGTGTCATGTGAGTAAACCCATAGAGCCATGTGTAGGAGTCTGGACTGTGTGTGTTTAGGCGCCTGCATTCGTGGATGCACCGTTTATGTATGCATGTTTTGTGGGTATCTGCATGTGTGTGTGTGATACATGTGAGTTATCCCTGTGGTATTTTTCCGTAAACACTCAAACATCTCACATAGAAAATATCATCCACCTCTTCTCTCGCTCCATTACACTAACACACTCTCTTATTTAGACACACACAGAAACACATATTTACTCCACTCTCTTTCTTCACTTTAACGGAGCAGTTACCATCCTCTCCTCTCCAACAGTAGTTCCTCTGTGGTAAGGCAGATCAAAGCCCTTTGCCTTCTGCACTGTGGGTTCGGTAACATCTGGACCACGCCGTCCGCCTTTTACCAATCTACCATCTGCCAGCCTTCACTTGATTTGTGTGTGTGTGTGTGTGTGTGTGTGTGTGTGTGTGTGTGTGTGTGTGTGTGTGTGTGTGTGTGTGTGTGTGTGTGAGAAACGGGAGTAAGACACAGGGTAAGATAGTAGATAGAGGGTGGAGTTCCCCTCCTCTTCTCTTTCACTGATCTTGCGTGTGTGTGCGTGCACGTATGCCTACGCTCAATTTGACTAACCCTGTTACATTTAATGAGTCAACCTGCAACTGACACTTTACTTTGTATCTTTTTCCTTTGTTCACTCTCTGGTTGCCTTGCTCAAAGACACTTCAGCAGGGTTGATAGGGGTTTGTGCATGAGCCCCCTTGTTATCAGTACCAGTTTCTCATGTTACTGTCCAACCTCCCTGTCCCCCCCAGCCCCCTCAGCCTGGTTGCCAGGACGAGGCCATTGACTTTAACGGTCACATAAGGGAGGCTGGTGCACCCTCACTGGCCACTTAAACCTATCCGCCTCCAGAAGAGTAAACACAGTTTTCTGCTGCTTTGTCTCCCAGCGGAGCCCAGAGGCCCAGGCCTCACATAAAATCTCCTCCTTGGATTTAAATGGATGGATGAATAGATAGAAAAATGTACCGTAGATAACCAGACAGATGGATAGATGGAGATTGATGGACGAATAAGACATGTTCTCTTTTTTGAGCAATGAGACAAAAGTGCATCTAATAATATGACTTCCTTGCCATTCATCTAAGTGGCAAATACTTCAGGAGGGAAAGTGAACTCTGCAGAAATCTCTCCAACAAACAGCTGATTTTAATTTTGACAGTGGACATACTGTACAGCACAAAGGAAGGTTTGTCAAATGTTTTTCTGATATATATTGTTCAAGTGCATTCAGGGTTTTCCTGCAGGTGTTTTTCCTTTAGTTGAAAGTGACAGACAAGCCTAAACATTTCAGTCTTAATACACAGCTAATCTTTGGATTTGGCACAATGCAACAAAAAGAAAAGCAGCAGGCGCCAGTACCAGAATTTGGTTACTTCTTAAGCAGAAGAATGTGCAGCATATGTCTTTTGAATTTTGGTTTTGGAAAAATGGAACCCTCGCTCCTGTTAGGCTAAAAAGGAACATCTGTGATGAAAGTGGCAACTCTGTTGCATGATACAGCTTGATACTTTCCTGATCACAACTTATTCTCAAAAGATCAACTCACAATTAAAGCTACTCTAGGGGAGTGGTAGGAAAAAAATGTAAATATGTAAAAAGTGATTACCTAAATTAAAGATATTGAAAGTTCCAAAAGCCTGGCAAGATGTATTAAGTTATTTATTCAAACAGTCAACTAGAGCCCGACCGATAAAGGATTCTTAAGGCCGATATCAATACAAATATTTGGTGATTTAAAAATATTAGTTCCGATATTCATATATATATATATATATATATATATATATATAAGGGCTGTCAAAATAATGCGTTAATTTCATTAATTAATCTGAGAAAAAATAACGCAGATTGATCCATTCCATACCTTTCAACCTAGCCACCATTCGACTGTAAAATGCGTTGCTACAGCAACAGAAACATCGCTGCACATGACGCTAGTTAACACTACACTCAACAGCAGGTAACCTAGCAGGTAATTAGCCTACCGCTAGCTAGCAGCTGGATTAAACACGGTTAAAATGCTAACAGCTAACGCTAAACGGTGTAAAGTTTGACTGTGTTTCATTCACTGTAGAGGATTCCGACACCTCTGCAGCTGCAGCCGTTGTCGGAAAAACACAGACGGAGACGGTGCGGTCAATGAAACCGGTAACCTACAGCCTCGTGGTGCATTCAAAGTTATTGTACAATCTGGTGGATGTTTTTGTCGTTCAATAGCAATTTACTAGTGAAATAACTCTATTCCTGAAGCACTTTTTAATTTATTTCCTCAGCATATTAGGTCATATTGTTGATTGTTCTGGTCATTATTTGAACAGTGAAAATAATAATAAAGAGTTTTTTAACTTTAATGTCACTAATGCTGATTATTTATTGATTCATGTAAATTGAAATATTTACAATACTTTCACAGCAAAAATGATTTAAAAAATAATTTAGATTAATTAATCACAGAGTATGTAATTAATTTGTCCTCACTAAAATAATACGATAATGCAGTTAACTTGTTTGTTTTATTGTCACAACAGAACAGAGGAACATCAAAATATATTAAAGTTTTGATAAATAAAATGTATAAAAATACAAACTTAAGATTTGAAACTTAAAGGGTTGCCAACAGGGACGTTGTAGAGCGCCCTCTGGTGGACAAATTATACAACGCCAACACTCATAACATGGTTGAAGGGTGTTTCGTCCGTTTTTATTTAATTTTTTAAATATTCATTTATCAGCCATTATAAATACCGATACCGATACCGATAGTTTGGAAAATGCCTAATATCGGCCGATAATATCGGCCCGCTGATATATCGGTCTGGCTCTACAGTCAACTACTACAAATATATCTTCATATAGTAAAGATGATAAGTGGGGGTTGGTGTATAGGCTCTTATGTTATTTTTTATTGACCTGTTTCAATGCATATTTGGAGGTCATTTAAAGGTCTTGGTTTACTTTGGCCAAACTATTGCACAAATTAGCAATTTGATGTCATCATATCCCCCAAAATACCTAATTTCAAGCAGGGAAAAGCCCTGAAAACTTGCACTGACATGAACTAACTGCCTTTTCTCTCTTTTCACTTTTCTCTAACAGTAGTCAGTGTTAAAGATGACCTTCTGACTCACTCTCTTATTTCATTGCAACAAGCATAAACAAAAACAGAGGGAAATGAGGAAGTAATCGAGGGAGAGAGACTACGAGGGAATTGAATGAGGGACAGAAGAATAGGCAAAATGGAGGGATAGAGACACTGCTGGGAGGAGGGATGCTGATGGGTGAGGAACTGAGGGAATAAGTAAACAAACGGGTAGATGAGGTGGTTGAGTGGAGCGGTACAACGACTGTAGATCTGCTGGGAATGACAAAGAGAGGGAAAGAGAGAGATGAACATACAACAAAGCTTTGCCATCACTTTATCAAATAACAAAAACACTCATTTGTCTCTCCTCTCCTCCCCCTTGTGTTGCCTATCCGCTGTTGTGAATGTGGTTAAATCGAAGCTTTCAGGCAAAAATATAAAGCAAGTGGGAGTGTACCTCTAAGGAGCAGACTTAAAGCGATGTGGCCTGCTAACGCAAAGACAAAATTGAAACAAAGCTCATCAAAAAAACGCCCAGCGGTAGGCAAGGACAATTTTTAAGGCTATGCAATGAGAAATCCCCAAATTTCCTGGAGAAAAAAAAAGGAAAGACTTAAGTAGTGGCATCGTATTCTGTCTTGTCTGCATCTGTTGTTATTGTTTGCTTGTTAAAGAATAATCCTTGAATGATTAGTTTTTCTTTAAACTTTTAACATCCATGACACAAGTATTACCAGGGCTGGGTTAAACGTTGCTCTTTAAAATATAAAATATAAATAAATGGTGAAACATGCCAATCACAATTTCCTAAAGCCCATTGTGACATCTTCAAATAGCTTGTTTTGTCACAGACCTTTAGTTTACAGTCCCATAAGACAAAGAAAAGTGATATCATTTTCTGTTTAGAAAGTGGAACTAGGTAATGTTTGGTATATTTGGTGGAAAAACTAATCAAATAGAATATTTTCTGAATATTTTTTTCACCTGGCACTTTAACTACTTTTACAAGCAAACAAATAGTTGGTAGAGTTGAGAAACGTACCAAAACCAGCCAAGCATTTTGCTGCACCTGTGGCCTGTTTTTCTCTTAGTTTCCAATAAGAAGGTGGTGTTTGTGTCTTTGTGACAGGGCTGTGCATATTTTTAGCAGGCGCTGTCGTCTGGAGGGCTGGTGGTGGTGGGCTGCTTTTGAAGTGCTGGTGGGCTTACTGGAAGTGTGTCAGACAGGAGAGGAATGCAGGAAGAGGGGGGAAGTCTGTGTGTGCGTGTGTGAGATGTATGGAGACAGAGCTTGGGTAGCCCCTGACTCTTGATGTGTACATATGTGTAGTATGTGTGTTTGGACAGGACTCTAGTGTGTGTGCACTGCCCAAGGCCTCGTTGCTTCAATCCGTTATTCCACCCTCAGTTTCAAAGCCCACAGGGGTTTCCCACATTGTCTCTGGTAATAAAGCTGACACTGGGCTATGCTGATGTAGGAACAATGTTTTCAGGATATAAAGACAAACGTTTTGTTGTAAACACAGCTAGGAATTTTGTAACCCTTGAGTAAATGGGAAACAACTGTCTCAGAAAGTATATTACAGGTTTCCATGTACAAATTCAAGTAAAAACCAACCCGTTCTCACTCCCAACTCGTAAAATACTGACGCTTGGTCAGTGGCTATACGTATATTAAATAAGTAGTAGCAATGCAGGTTGTTATTTGTTTTTATTTCTTTATTTGGTCTGTGGAACTATTCATTTATTGTATTTCATTAGTAATGACCAATGCTGATTGTGTGTGTGTGTGTGTGTGTGTGTGTGTGTGTGTGTGTGTGTGTGTGTGTGTGTGTGTGTGTGTGTGTGTGTGTGTGTGTGTGTGTGTGTGAAGGGAGGCTGACCCACTCAACACCCACTGTAAACCAAATCTACCTTTGGGTATTAATAAAGTTACCTTGACTTGGCTCTCAGCGTCAGATACCGACGCAAAAATCACCCTTCAGCGTCTGTATGGAACGCACCGGGGAGAGCAGCAGCTTGAACGCGGCGCTGTAAGATGACGTAGTGTCAAGAGCAACACCGGTAGCGAGTAGTATGAAAGACCGAAAATTCGCACAAGGAGGTTGGTTAGGGTGGTGGAAACAACACAGGACTTTCACTCAAAAAACAGGGAGTCGTGTCTCGCATGTCACTAAAACATACATTTTGACACCTGACCAAGCGCCGCTTTTTGACGAGATGGGATTGAGAATGTGTAAAATTAGTGTTCCCATGACAACAGCAAAAAACAGCAAAAGTCATTTATACTGTCCCTCCAGAGGAAATTAGTTTTACAGTCACAGGAAGAATAGGAAGAGTGACAATAACAAACGCACCACAACAAATGATATTGGTCCCATTTAAAACGTAGTATGTAAACATCCTGGACTCCCCTGGGCCTGTTAAAAAAAAAAAAAAAAGAAGACAAAAATAATGAGTGATATGTTAATATTACTACTAAAATGTGTTCAGCTGTGGCCCCCTGTGGTTCAGATTTGGATCAGCTTCCATGAAATTTGAAGCATCACAGGAGAAGAATCACAACAGTTGAAGGCATCAAGAGAATCAAAGCTTCTGCAGATTATTAGCAGATCGTTCATCTTTTCTCACTTTGGTTGTGCTGCCATATTTTTTCTCTTGGGAGCATTGAGTTTTTTTCAGAATCCAAGCCAATTATTGGACTGTTCAGCAAAGCAGTCTATTGAAATGACTTTCCTTTCAGCTGTAACATAGTGTTCTCAAACCCTCACAGTAGGTGGAAAGACAAACGTGTGTTGTACCAAACTTGGAAACCTGCTAATATTTTATAACACTGAGTAGGCATGGGCCGGTTACTGGTTTCAAGGTATACCACGGTTTGAAAAAGTCACAGTTTCAAAACCACTAAAGTACCATTATTACTTACCACCACTTACCATCATACCATTCCTAAGGTATGAAGTATGTTTTTTATGAGTCTTCAAGGACAGAAAGTGCAGTTTAGAAATCCCTCTCCCTGCCAGTGTGCAGTGTGTTTAAAGATAAAATACATTGGGCCCTATTTTAACCATCTAAGCGCATGGCGCAGGTGTGTTTAGGGCGTGTACGAATCCACTTTCGCTAGTTTGACGGCGGAAAAAAGGGTTGGTTCAAAAGGGTTGTACTTAGTGTCTTCATTAATTCATAGGTGTGTTTTGGGCATAACATGCAATAAACCAATCAGTGTCATCTCCCATTCCCTTTAAAAGCCAGGCTTTGACATCGTTGCAAATGTGATGATGATTGGCTGGGTGGGCGGATGACCTGCTCACGCTGTCTCACTGCACGCTCTGACTACCACAACACAAGACAGCGACAATGGTGACGAGCCAGGGAAATTCAAAGGTAGCGTTCTCGAACTGGAAGTACCGGCACCACTTCTCGCTCATTGAAATTAAAGACAAGAATGTTTATGTAACGTGCACGCTATGCCCAGGAAAAAAGACTTTATCCACGTCTGCCTCAAGCAACTCGAATCTTATGAAGCACCTCACATCAACACATGCTAACACGACACTTGTTGCTGCTGCTGACCCAACCCCATAATAACCCCATAATAACCCCGAGCCCAAATGCAGCTAGCGTCAGCTCCAGCGAAGGAGGCGGAGTCACTCTGTTAAAACAAGCAACGCTCGATTGTTCGGGTCCGCAACAGGTGACCAAGGCCGAGCTGAACACATTGATTGCAATTTTATTTCTATGCATATCATATGGCAGGCTGCAATCTATTGAGTTCAAATAAATACCAAATGTTCTAAAATACCGTATATAGTGTTTTTATTCTGCAGTTAATATAAACATCTTTGACGTTAAAGATGTTATAGAACGTAATAGCGTTATAGAACATAAAAAATAACGTCAGTTCCTTTGCTGAGTAGCTAATTACTTTTACAATGTGGTAATTGAGTTACTAACTTAATTACTTTTTGGGAGAAGTAATTTGTAACTGTAACTAATTACTTTTTTAAAGTAAGATGACCAACACTGGTAACGGCTGCGGCCATGACTGACAACTGAAGTCACTCGGACCCACGAGATCTCGCGAATTCACGTATGATCGCGCGATATAACAGGATGTTGTTTTTATAAGCAGAACTACAAAACCAACAACAGTTGACTTCAGGCCTGTCTCCGCCCATGTTTTATTGTGTTTCTGTGCTCGACTTCCTGTCCCGCACTATCTGCCCTGTGCTGAATTGCTGTTGAGTTCTCCGCCGTCCGGGAAAAATGATGTGGGCGCTGGACGGTCTTAAAATAGCAAAGACAATTGCGTCTGGCTTTGCGCTGCGCTGCCCTGGGTACAAGATAGGGCCCATTGTGTTCAATGGATAAAAGTTGTTGTTTTTTACCCAGACATTTCAAAAATAAAACATTTCAAAGCTGTAATTGCAATACCGTGAAATTTTTGCTGAAGGTTATCATACCGTCAGAATCGTATACGGGCCCATGCCTAACACTGAGGAAGTTCAAGAAATTAAAACTGCTGAGTTATTACAGTAAAAGCACCAGTTTAGTAGGAGCAAACGTTACTAAAAGTATACCATGCAAAATCTTCACTTAGGTAGCAGTGAAATTGTGTCCAGTAGCAATGGTTAATCATATTAAAGGATATTGATGCATGCGTATATTCTTCATGCATTATAAAAGCAATGACAAAACTGTTCTAACTAGCGCTAACTGTGATTAGATGACTGAAATTGGAAGAGCAACGCTGTCCTTTATACTGTTACAGGAAAATGTAATATGATCATAGAAACATATGAAGTAACTAACACTGCTCAGGAGTTATTACGGGAGAGTTTTCAGGCTTCATGTCACCAACACAGCTTGTTGGGGAATGAAGTTGAATTTCTTATTTCCAGTCACACATATCTGTTTTATAAAGGAAAGTATTATGCTGAGATTGGCAAAATGTTTGTCTTTTTCGATTGATTTCTGCTTTAGTACTCCCTCCAACCAACCTTCGTGTGTGTGTGTGTGTGTGTGTGTGTGTGTGTCAGCTGCAAAGAAAGAGGTGAGGTACAAAAACCAAACTGCAACTAGTCAGCCTTTCACACATCTGGCTGCGACTACACTGTGGTCTCTTATGTAATTAACAGGGGAAGAGGGTAATGAGGAACAGACATTAAAATAGAGGGCATTAAATTAAAGGACCATTTAGTTTCACTCAGCTTGACATTGTGTTCATGTTTGCTGATTTCTGGTTGGGAGGGGGCGGTTATATATTTTTTCTTTTTCTTTTGCCTACAGCAATAAAGTAGCGAGTGACACATCCATCCCAAGTCACTTTCTGTCAACAAGGCAGTGGTGAATAGGAGCAGTCAACATTTTCTTAATTGATCAAAGAAATATATTGATTTAAGTTAACTTATTTCTTGTACAGCTGCGTCAATGTGAGTTACGTTTAGGGAATGTAGTGAGGTAGCTAACGAGCTATTTTAGGAAGGGTTCAGGCTAATTCAATACAAGTGTGCTGTAACTAACTAATTAACTGGTAATATAACTAATTAATTTGAAAGAAAATGAGCACTATTCCTGATTGCTGTTTCTGATTTCCTGTGACATTTGCCTCAGTGGCACACAACGTAAGGGTCAGTAGAGGCTACCATACATTTTGGCATGGGCATTGTTTGTTTCTGGTAATAAGACTAATCAAAATGAATATGCTAATAATTCCCTGATGTTAAAAAAGCTCCTAGCATCTAGAATATACCAGATTGCAGGTTTGTGCTGTATTTGCTTGAGAAATGTTGATTTAGCAAAAGGGGGGAAAAGTGGGGCGGGAAAACCCTTGCGTTGGCAAAAAGACAAATTGCCAGCAGAGTAGCTGGAGGCTCTGCAGTGAAGCAGCTCTCAGTATCAGGCTGCTGGAGGAGCACAGGCAGAAAGTTGGTCTATTAACTCTTGTTTCTGGGAGATAGAAGAGCAGACATGGAGAGAGGTGGTGCTCTCACTTTCTGTCTGTTTGAATCATCCCTCTCTCTCTCTCTCTCTCTCTCTCTCTCTCCATATTTCTTGAAATGTCCTCACTTCTCCCCTCATCATGCTCTTTAGTTTCTCGTTGGACTAGTTAGTATTAGCTAACAGACGAGACTGGCTCGGGTCAGGTTCAAGATGGGCTCATGTCAGATTGGCAGAATTGGAATTTGGCAGAAGGTTGTTGCCATACTCAGTGTTGTGCAAGTTCACACTTCACAAGAGCAAAGTCCAGTTCACACTTCTTCACAGTTTTTGAAATTTGGAATTTAAAAATATTAACCAAAAACACAAGCACATTCACTGTTCATGCACAACACTGGCCATCCTGCGGTGACAATGCTGTTCACAGGTAACAAAAAAAAAGGGCTAAAAGAGGGAGAGATCACTCCTGAACCAAAACATACAGTAATTTTAAACAAGCCAAAAGACATTACAGCCATATGCGATAGTTGAACATTTCATTCCAAAAGCACTCTACTCTCCTGGGAAGGCTTTCTACACAATTTTGAAAACATTAAGCCACAAGAGCATCAGTGAGGTTGCATACTGATGATGGCGATAAGTGCATTGCTTAGAGTCGGCGTTTAGGTTCATCCCACAGGTTTTCTATGAGGTTGATTTCAGGGCTCTGTGCAGGCCAGTCATGCTCTTCCATATCAAACTGGGAAAGCCATTTCTTTACAGACCTGCCATAGTGCACACGGGAATTGTCTTGCTAAAACAGAAAAGGGGTTCCCCCAAAACTGTATAAAAATATCATTGAGTGCTGTAGAAGAATACAGGAAAAACATCAACAAACCAAAGGTACACAAAAGTAAATGGACCCTCTCCCCTTCTCACGTTCTCATAGACAAGCTGCCTAATAGTGTTTATAGACAGACTGTTTGTGTGTCTATATCTTTGTGTACTTCAATGTGCACACTTGTCAGTTTGTGTGAGTGGTCTGGAAAGTCAAGCCTAGAGGTTATTCATCTGCTGATTAGCACTGTGGTGTTAAAATGCAGAGCTCATGACTCTGTCTCTGTCTTTCCCTCTTCAGTGTTTTTCTTCCACTTGTTAAGAGTGTTGACAATGAACCAGTTCAGGACAGTTTTGCAGTAGTATTAGTATTGCAGCTAATTGGTTGTATACTCTTTCCCAGAAACTATCTCACTCTGTCTCTCTCTCTCACACACACACACACACACACACACACACACACACACACACACACACACACACACACACACACACACACACACACACACACACACACACACACACACACACACACACATTCTTGCTTGACAACATGACAGCAAAACCACATATCTCTCTCTCTAGCTCTCTCAGCCACCAACTGGTTTGTGTTAATATTCATGATCTGTATATGTTTCACAGAACTGAAAACACTTGACTGTCTGCTCCCATCATTTTCCCTTGCTGTGTGTGTGTGTGTGTGTGTGTGTGTGTGTGTGTGTGTGTGTGTGTGTGTGTGTGTGTGTGTGTGTGTGTGTGTGTGTGTGTGTGTGTGTGTGTGTGTGTGTGTGTGGTGGCGCCGCCGCCGTTAAAGGCGCCAGGGGAGAGACAATTCTTCATTCTGTACTTATACCCGTTTCTCTTTTTTTTGTTTTTCTTATCCGCTTGTCTGCATTCAGGGCAGCACACTGGGCTTTGACAGGGACAAGGGGGGAGTTAGGAGAGTCTTCTGGCTGTTCCTCTGAAATAGTAGATAGTGGTATTGTACATCACAGATTTGATTAGAATAAATTAGATTAAATCAACTCTGTGGGGAAATTGGGTCATTGCTGGAGCAGATAGCAGCCTGCAGCAGAACATAAAAATAAAAGTGTGCAAATAATAAGAGTTCAAAAGGATTGTGACCATTACACAACCTACATCATTGCATAATTGGATTGAGCTCTGATAGCTAGTTCTCTTTTGGATTCAGATCCAGGTTGTTAAAATATCCAGATTAGCTAAACTCTAAGGCTAACACATTTCTTATTGACCATTCTATTGAATCTCATCAAACATTTTGGTAGTGGGCTTCTATTTTTTTGCCATTTTGCCCTTATTTGGATATACAGACATGAAACATGGAAAGAGAGTGAGAGAAAGAGAAACAACATGGAACAAAGGTCTCTGCCAGTATGAAACTGGGGACATGGCATGCATCTAATTCACCAGACCACCAGGCTTCAGGCTTCTCATTTTTAGCCAAGGCCAACCTTTTGTGGGTTAAATGATAATGAGAAACGCAGCCGCCAGCGGATTGTATCAGCTGTGGCTAGTTAATGTTAATGTCCTAAGTAACTTGCCAAAAGGCCAAAATGAATCTTTTGGCTTGTTGTCAGGTTAATGTGCTCTTTACAAACCGATGTCTGTACTTGGCCAAAGATCATTTGTTGGAGAAAGAAGCACCACTCTGCAACAAAACCTAACTGTCACAACTTGTGAGTTGTGTTTTTTTTACAGTTCAACAAGAACAACGAATGGTTGAGTCTGGTGTTGCAACAACAAGCTGGTTTTGTCAATTTTAATAGTTGCAGTCTCCCAGTTAAACTTACAGTATATGCATCTATCAATATTTCAATATTATATCATCTTAATACTGTAGTCTGAATCAGGACTTTGAGTATTTGGAACAAGTAACTTGTGAAAAATAAGATATACAAAGATAGGCTACATCTGTCAAATTCATATATTCAAATTCAACATTTCATACCTTCTGCCCCTGGTTTCACTTTCAGGTTGTAGCCACAGGTTGCCGCCGGTTACGTTATCAAATCTGAACTGTTTCTGGCTGTTCAGCTAACAAAGCTGGTTACAGATCTTAGGTCAATCCTGGTATGTTTAACTTAAATTATTTACGATTGTTGAAAGTTGAAGTTAAAGGTGCCTTGCCACACAAAACCATTTTACTTGTATTTTTTTAAATCTGTTAGGTCCATATGTGTTTGTGTTATGTTGTGAATGTGAAAATGAACTGCTACCTCCTCCTCAGCTCCAGCCACTGAAAAGAAATAAGCGGAGAAATCAGGCCAATTACAAAAGCTGGTCAGTCTGACGTGGTGTTGCCTGAGCTCATTACTATTCATGAGCTCTCCCAGCTGCGCTGGGTAAATCATGCTGATAGCCAGGCTCTCGTTGGCTAGCTGTTAGCCAATCAGAGTCAAGCAGCTTAGCTCGTTGAATATTAATGAGAACTGGCACAAATCGAGCTGAGTCTTCCTGCAGGCTTTCTATACCACGCTAGAATGGCTTGAAACAAGCTAACCAAGGCATTTTTCCACAAAAAAATGTTACAGAGTTCATGGTAGAACTTCATACATTACCACAAAGTAATGAAATACGTGTGGCAGGGCACCTTTAAGTCGTTTCAATAAGCTGATTCAGTGCTGGATTTGATCAAATGCTATCGGACCTCAACCCTATTACGTACTGAGAAGGTCACAGCTGTAAAAATTGTGTCACTGATGGATTTTGAAGTAATGACAACACAGTTCTGGCTGCATGTGTGCGTGCGTGCATGCTTGTGTGTGTATTGAAGCCTCGTATAGAAATGTAATCCTTGCTATCAAGTCGGTGTAGGAAGGGCTTAGTGTTGTGTGTTTATATACACATAAACACATCTTTCATGTACACACTATAGTAGATTGCATTGGTTCCTGGAGAAAAAGTGACTCATCCTTATCCCACAGCAGGTGAAAAGCAATTTACACACACACACACACACACACACACACACACACACACACACACACACACACACACACACACACACACACACACACACACACACACACGCAGTATGTAAAGCTTGTTCCTTACATGACATCATCCAAAACAAAATTACCACCTTCTCTCTGTGTGACCTCTCTTCTTTATTTTATTTTACTGTCTCTCTTTTGCCCTTTTCTACCTTATCTCACTGCCTTATACATTTCTTTCTTTTCTCTTTCTCTCTCTCGCTCAGTTGCCCCCTACCTCTTTTCTCTTTCTCTCTGGTCTCTTGTCTTTTGAGGGAGTTTTTTTAAAAGAACTCCCACACGCTTACTCTGATCTGAACAGCACAGACGCACACACACATACGGTCGCACGCATTTGCCTCATGCATGTCATGAGGGCCAAAGCCCTCAAAAACAAAATAGAGCTTGCTTTTACACACACACACACACACACACACACACACACACACACACACACACACACACACACACACACACACACACACACACACACACACACACACACACACACACACACACACACACAAACAAACAAACAAACAAACAAACAAACAAACAAACACCAATATGCACAAAGACCCACACTGCAGATATATTTCGCTTTCAGTGAAACTTGCTTAAGCACTCACATCTCATGTTCATAAACACTGCAGTAACACACACACACACACACACAGAGAGAAAGAAGAACAGACTAGGCAGTGTTATCAAATTGAAAGCCTCTCAACATGTTTTTTTTCCACAAGACCTTTTATTTGCTCCACAGTCTAGACTTTTTCTGCAGTGTTTTACTGGATCTGAATGAGGAGTCACATTTTAAAATCCGGCCGTAATCTCAGTGAACCAAAGGGCAGCCAAAGCTGTCAAAATGTGGCACAGCAATCTGGTTGTTTTTCATCATCCTCACATTGAACTTGGGACTTTAATGCAGGACCCAAATAAAATGTGACAGTCAAACATATGTTTTTTTTTAAATGTGGTGTCCAACTGTAAAATGTTTAATATGTAACAGGCCTGTTGTTTCATTGGTGGGGAATGATGGAAGACTCCATAAAGGCATCTCTATTTTAAGATCAAATATGACATAATGACAAATATGATAAAATGACATTGATCATAAGACAACCTCTACTTTGGCAAACCTGTTTTTGGCTTAAAAATATAAAAAGAGTAAAAATATACCTTATGCATCTTCTGTAAATCATTGAAATGATAAACATAATAAGTCAATAAAAAACAAATAATCATTCAAAACTGGTTTAAGTCATATCACTCACACATCCTTTCAAGCTCTTGTAAGTGGATGGTTGGGAGCACTAAAATATTTTAACACTGTGACATTGTATTTCTTTGCCGCTTTGTAGATGACTGTCTGGTTAATTTATGTGATAAAGAAGTCAGTACGTTAATACATAATGTCCTCTGTGGCAGAAAAACATTTAACATCAGCCATCAGAAAACACCTTTAGGTTAAACCAATAAAGTTGAGCTTATTGGACACTTTGAGGGCTGACTAAGGACGTGTACTAAGGACATAGTTCATCTTCTCGCTGGTACCTACAACGGCACGCCTCCACCAAGGCAGACCTTTGAGTTATTTTAAATGCAGCTGTCTTTTTTGTCCATATGCCTACTAAGTCTAACCGACACACTGCGGTTGGAAAGATAGAAACCCACTACCCTAGAAATATTAACAATAATATTTTCAGGTTAGGGCTTTAAATGAGCCAGTGTGTTTGCAGAACAGAGAGCTGAATGAGGGAGGAGTTTCTGTTGATAGAACAGCACAATGAAGGAGTCTCACATCAGTGGATTTGTCCCATTCTGTGTGTGTGTGTGTGTGTGTGTGTGTGTGTGTGTGTGTGTGTGTGTGTGTGTGTGTGTGTGTGTGTGTGTGTGTGTGTGTGTGTGTGTGTGTGTGTGTGTGTGTGTGTGTGTTTCCATGTCTGTCTGTGTTTTTGTGCGTTGGTTGTCTGTGTTTGTTTTTCTGCCATTTCATGTGTTCTTCTTTGTGAATAAGTATGTGTGTTTGAGCCAGCCACCCGCCCTCTCTTCCCAACACACATACACACACACACACTTACACACACACTGCGGCCCGTCTTGCGATCTGGCCCATTGTTATGTAATCATTTATATGAAGAGGTATTAGTGTTTCCTCCCAAAGGGAACATGGGAACATTGTGGCTCAGTTGGGTGACATTCCTCTCCTGCCTCAAGGAATGGATGACTGTGGAAAGCTTGTTAAGCTGTTGCTTCCCAAAACCTGTTCACATCAAGGAGCCCCGAAATATACACTCTTTACATAATTGCCATAAGTGCCAATTCCTTGACATTTTCTTTCCTTAGAATCCTTGTTTTAAAAAAATGTGTTGGGCCAATAAAGTGGGCACTCAGTGGATATCTATAGGTCTACTCTGATTACACTCACTTGTACATAATGGCATTAAAGTGAAGTAATATGTTCCGGATTTTCCTGGAAGTGCCTGCAACCCTCTTAAAGGGACAGTCCACTACACAATGACAGTTTTTATTTTATTTTTTACACCCCAACCCCCTGGCAGTGGGAAGTCAATTGAAATTCATATGGGCACTATACACAATGAGTGTGCTAATGCATTTCAGTCTCTCACTGCTTTTCTTTCAACTATTGAAGTAAAAAGGGTTCCAAAATAGACATGAAGTGATAATCTAATTTCTCTTGAACAGCTTGTGCAGTAACCATGCACTTGGCTGTTCCTTTTTTTCTGCCAGTGAGCATGCTGAGAAAGTTACTGTTTCTTCTTACAGAAGAATTTAATTTAGATTTGACTGCACAAAGTGTGAAAACTGTAATGATTAAATGTTGTATTTAATAGCTTCTCATTTTCAGTTTGTAGTTACAGGTTGCAATGTTTATTCAATTAAACCTGTACTGTTTCAAATGTAAATGGATTCGGTAAGGGATTCAATAGGATTCAGATCTCATCTACTGTTTAGATACTGGGTTCAGATTTTGTAACATGCTATTGAACTCCGATCTTAGGACAGGTACAGGTTCGGGTGGTTAGGCTACTAGAATATAGGATGAGGAGGGTAAAGAAGTCATAGAACACAGAAAGAGAGCTGAAGTGGAAGTGTGCCACAAACATGAAACAAATCTTTGGTGTCTCCTGTCTGCTCTCGCTTCCAGTTTTTATCCTCTTTTTCTGAGTCTCTTGCCCCTGTCACTGTGTCTGTCTCTGACTCCTCTCTGGCTCCCAACTAACTGGGTGGAAAATATGAATGAAAACACTCCCCCCGCCTTATTTGCCCAAACCCTGCTGCAGGCACAAACACAGTACCCTCTCTCTCTCTCGCTCTCTCTCTCTCTCTCTCTCTCTCTCTCTCTCTGTCTCTCTCTCTCTCTCTCTCTCTCTCTCTCTCTCTCTCTCTCTCTCTCTCTCTCTCTCTGCAGTGCCCCTACATTTCTGTTCCTCTTGTTATTACAGACCTCGTCTCTTGTTTAACATTGTTTGCACATTTCTGAGGACATGACTGAAAGAAAGGAGTTAGTTTTGATTAGTTTTTTTTTCCTGTTTGTAGAGGAACTGTGAGTTTTGAGAGGGTAGGGGGGAAGGAAATCAGGGTGACACACCAAGCATTGTGTATGCACCCTTGTGTGTGAGTGTGTGTTTGATTTTGCACTCTTGGGAACTAAAGTTTTAATTGTGTGTGTGTGCGCCTTTCAGTATCTGTTTGTGCACTTGGCAGTGAGTGTAACTGTAGTGTTTGTGTGTGTACAGTAGCCCATTGAGCTTTAAAGTAGTGGTGTTAATAAGTCTGAGTCATATCCATGACAACAGGCAGTCTGTACTAGCATCTGAACCACAGAACAAAATGGCAGCTCACTGTAAAACACACTGGCATTGGCTTGCTGTGTACAAATAATCACTGATAAATAATCCCCATAACCCCATGAGTGAAGGGGATGAGACCTTCATTTTCTTAAACTTTGACCTGAAAGATCAACGTGCCAGCCTTAAAAAAAACATGTTTAACTATGAAGTTCACACATCTGCTTAGACAGCTACAAATTTTCAAAGTCCCTCAAGAAGTGATACAATTATCAGAATAAAATACCTTCTTTGACCCATAGTTTGCCCCTACACCTCAAATATACTGGTTATTTGTAACTTATATTTGCAATCCCTTATATTAAGTATTATTTTATAACTTTGCTTGTGACTCAACTGTGTGGTAAACGCTAGGATTTTACTGTAACCCATAATTGGCTAAACTTCCATCTACTGTAGCTATCAAAAGTTGGTTTAGGCAAGAAGAACAAAGCCACATTTTTTCATTTATGAGCTCCTACTTATAATGTAAATTCTCTGGATTGCTATTTTTAAAAATGTTCTCTCCATCTTTGGGGCTCAGCACTCATTACTGTGGTGTTTCCACACTGCACCTTTAAGAGATCATCTGTCAGTCAGATGATTGATTTTATCAACATGAATATGACATGAAGATGACTCACTGCTCTCAAAGATCACTGTACAATGAACAGTTTCTGTATGTGTGTGTTTGAGATATAGTTACAACATTTATTTCACATAAATACAACAAAGATATGTATGTATGTGTGTGCGTGCATGCATGTTTTTCCACATAAATGTGAAATGAAGATGACTCAGTTCTCCACAGCAACAATCCAGGTGTGTGTGTGTGTGTGTGTGTGTGTGTGTGTGTGTGTGTGTGTGTGTGTGTGTGTGTGTGTGTGTGTGTGTGTGTGTGTGCGTGCACTAAATAATTGTTTTTCTCGATTATTCTGTTTTTGTGATCATTGGGAGCCAAAATCGTAATCACGATTAAATTTTGATTCATTGCACAGCCCTACACACACACACACACACACACACACACACACACACACACACACACACACACACACACACACACACACACACACACACACACACACACACACACAGACATAGTCTGGTGTGAAAACTAGGGGAAGAAAGCGAGGGATTACAGGGAAGAAAAGGGAATAGCCGTACTGTGACAGTGAGGTATTTCAAGAATGAGAGATTACGTCAAACACACACACAGAGACTCAGTGTGTACACACAGGGAAGTGATTGTATGCTTCTGACAAGAATGGTATGTCTGAACAAGTGGTTTAATCTTGTATGCAGACTAACTCCCTTATCCCTCAAGTTATCATCACGACCTGTGAATGTTGTCTTCAGAGAGTAGAAGAAACTTATTTTGTGATGTTGTAGACACATCCGCTGGTTGTGGAGCTTTTATTTTGCCGATAATGTGCACTGCAGCTTTTTTTAAAGCAGCTTTTACAATATGTTTAAAATAATATTGTATCGCATTGGAGGGAATTCAATTCAATTTAAATCTTGACTTAAAATAAACTGAACTTAAAGGGATACTTCACTGCTGGAAAGCCTAATATATCTTTAAATTGGGTCACTTATGTAGCAGAAATGTGAAAAAAAAATTAATTGGTGCCTTCTAGGCCGAGAAAAGCCAGAAAATGTGTTTTTGGCTCATATGGATGAAAGACACCAAATCCCAGAATGCACTTCGCTTCGCTGCTTTGAGTCCACTCCCAAGCCACGCCTACCGCTTGACAGACAGACAGCGAGGCATTCAACTCAACTCAATGTGTTTTATTGTTATTTCAACCATATACACAAAACAACGTTTCATCGTGGCTCAAGTGGTGTTACACATTTAAAATATATAAAAACTACATTATATAATAACGACATACGAAACAGGCTACCTTTAGTGCACACACACACATTATAGGTTCCGTAAAGTTCAGCTAACGCATACCAGCATTAGGCTTGGTGGGCTGTAAACACCGAGTATAAACACAGCCGTGAATTAGCGTGGAATGTAGAATGGTCGCCATGTAACAGTCACAAACTCCAGCAGTTAGCAGTTAGTTGGATGCAAATCACCACATTTCTGCACCAGTCCGTGTTAACACAGCCCACCTTCATACAGAGCATCTCTAGCTCGGATCGTCGGAAGGCTAGCAGGTCTGGTAGCTGGACAGTCCGGTTCACTGTTGTTCAGCCATGTTTCCACGAAACAAAAAAAACACAGTCTCTGAATTCGCGTTGGGAGCATCGTTGAAGTTGGATGTAGTCCAGTTTGTTGTTTAATGAACGGACACTTTCAATCAGGATTGATGGGACAGGTGGCCGGCTAGCGTTAGCTCGCTCTGGATGTGCCTTTCCCCCGGCTAGCGTTAGCTTCCCACCTATCCGACGTGAATGTCCCCTACCCCGGCTCGGGGTAGGAGCGAGCCCGCGGTCTCCGTGCTGGTCTCCGTGGCAGGCAAAGCTCTCGTAGTGGACCGATTATTTCGTCTGTAATAACGTTTCCTGCATATTCTCCGATCTGTAGCGATGTATCCCGGTGGTACACGTGCGGTAGTTTGAATGCACATAATTGTTGTAAAAGTTTGCTGCTGAGAAGATAGAGCAGAGCCCTGTTTAGCGAGGATTCAAGATGGCTGACATTTCGTTTTTTTTCAGCCGAGATCGCCTCGCTTCGGGTGATGGGCGGGTTTAAAACATGCGGAAGTAGGTCCTACTACTGGTTGTAGTCTTTTGCTCTGGCCAAAAAATCTTCCGATGACGCAAAAATTGTCATTTTACGTCATCGGAAGATTTTTTCCGGACCCCCCAATGCAGATATCTCCTGTCTCAGGGGGATATGAGGGAGGGACGCACGGTCATTCAGAAATACTACTGGGTTTCTACTGATACAAAGCTGAATGCTAAATCGGTGAAGTATCCCTTTAACTCCTATTTTTGGAGAAAAACTGGAGAAAGAGCATTTTTCTGTCTAAAATTATTAACAAAGCTGCCTTTGCATGTTTTGAGGAGGTGGAGGTTTTCTCAGGCAATTGTCGAAAATGGCAAATTGCGCTTTTCCGTGTCATGCATATGCATTCATGGGAGGGTCAAGGGGAAAGTAGGAGTTTCCCATTAAGAGATGGGAGGGGAAGCGTAAAGTGCGCCTAATTATGTATTCCGCGGTATGTACAAAAAACACCCGTGAAAGCGTGGCTCTATTTTGCAGTGAAAATTCTCCGCCTCTTTAAAGCAGGTGTAAACCTGGAAGCGGGTTTCCTCGCATATGCCTCCTGGTGAAATGGCTGCAGTAATCCGAGCAAGACGGAGACATAGGCCAAGGAGACGAGCTGAAAAGATTTTTGCCACAAGGATCACACTTTTTCAGTTGAGTGAACACGAAATCATTAAGCGTTACAGATTAAGCAGCCATGCAATATTACAGTTACTGGAAGAATTCAAAGATGACATTGAATCTCCGACTCAGCGTTCACATTCCATTCCAGCAGTTGTTAAACTCCTCGCTACATTACAAATACTGGCATCAGGATCATTTCAAACAGTCAGAGCATCAGCAGTGGGAATACCGCAGTCTGCACTCAGCTGTATCATAGCACCAGTACTGAACGCTTTGCTACAGCGCAATTTACGGTCTAGTGGGCGGAGAAAGGCGCTGATTACCCGATGAACTGCAGGTATCACAGCGTGCGCTTTCTGCGGGTTGGCCATGGCGTTGATGACGCTACATTCGCAAATGTACGTACATCTGGCCCTGAGTTTTAAGCTTTCATTCTATGTTTAAATAATTTCTTAAATTCTTCCATCCTACATGTCTGTCTCCTCTCCTCTCCTCTTTAATCGCTACTATTTTTCCCAACTCATTTGTCTTGTTCTCACGCTCTGTCATCTATCCCCTCCTCCCTCCCCTGTTTTTCCGTTTAGCCTCAAATACATTTTTAGCCCGGTTTACAAGGACTTCCTGTTCTTCATGAGGGATCTGTCAGAAGTTGATGTCAGTTAAAACTAGATGGGTCCTGTGTAGGTAGAGAGTCAGACTGAGAGCTGAGTTTAGCTGCTGTCACTCGGCCCACACTGGAAATGTCTTATGTAAACACCATCTACTTCATCCCTCCTTGAGAGGAGATTATTATTGATGTTTTGTGAAAATCAGGAAAGTGAGATTTACGCAGTGGTGAGAAACATATGGGAGCAAGGAGAGAGAAGAAGGTTTCCTGACTTTCCCTTACCCTCTTTCTTTCTTGCTTTCTTTCTTTCTCTTTCTTTTTATCTATCAACCCTTTTTAAATCAAGCTGTATAGTTTTATCTGCTCCTGTTGCATGTTTCCTTTCATTCGTAATTTCACTCAAAAACAGGTCATTATTCCCTCAGTTGCCAGTTTGGTACGTACGCCTAACTCTAACTAATGCAGTCTTATAAAAGAGCAATAAATCCTATATTCATGATAAAAGTTAGAATGTTGTTTTATGGTCTTTTTTATATCTGTACTTTTGGTGCTGTGAATTATATTGCCTTATACTAAGAGGTGTTTTCTAATATTGAGTCTGTCCTTAATATAACTTTATATAATAATAATAATAATAATAATAATAATAATAATTCCTCAAGGGGGCGACAGAAACTACGCACTATAGCTTTAATATTACCTAAGCGATGACTATTTTTCTTACATATTTTATCAGTTTATGAATTGCTGCAAATCAAAAACATTCACCAAGCTGTGTGACAGTCCAGTACGCTTCAAATTAACACAAATTACAAAGACCAGAAGCTGTAATGCTAAATTATCGGTGATCATATGTCATACAGTATGTAACTAAGCCTAATCATTTTTTCAAAGTATGTCTTTACATACTAAGCCTGCGGTTTCTGTTTACTTCAGAAGTGAAGGCTGTGGATATTGTACAGTAAGAAAACAACTTTGCAATCAAACATTTTATTACCTGCTCAGTTCAAAATAAGCCTGGCTAGATCATCTGTCTACGTAAGCCCTACGTAAGCAAATGCAGTTGAATTATTTGCATAAGCTATGTGACCCAGGTCTCGCTCTTTCTTTCACGCACTCACAAACATATAAATCACTTGTCCCCCCCTTCCAATCCTCATATAACATCCTATTCAGCAGTGTTACTCCAAAAGATATACTTTACAATTCCCACTCCTCTGCTCCCCAGAGGCACCTCCTGTGTAGTAAACCAAATACACTTCTCCTCAGGGCCTCAGAGAAGAGGGATGGAGGGGGAGACTTTGGTTTTCATTGTTTTTTCGAATCAGAGCCCCACGGTGTGTAGTTCCTCCTGATAAATATTTCATGGGGCGCACCATTAAGATCAAAGAAAATTTAGCTGTCGTATTGTTATGATTCCAAGGAGGGAACATCTAAATATTCCCAATGTGCTGCTCTCCTCATTAAGACTGCTCAGATGTAAACAAGGGATTTTGAAGGTTTATTTATGACTGTTATTTATTTATTTTTTTATTAGCAAAGATATTTTTCTCATATCATATCATGGGTTTAAGATGCGGAAAATTCAGTGATTTAAAAAGCTGTATAAACTAGAAATATTTCATTCAAAATTTAGAAATTCTACTGATAGCTTTGATCTGCTTTGGTGTGCTTCAAGGATACCGTCTACTGTACCTGGTTCTCTTTTAGAAAAAAACGTTACTAATTGTCTGCTTTAATAGTTGAATTTTCCAGTTTGCATTTTCCACTTTTCAGTTCCTTCCGATTTTCATTAATTAGATGCAGATATATGTGTGTGCATCATATGACATTTAGGGGAAGTAGGGAATCTTGAGCAGATATTCAAAATGCTGATGCTTGTACATACATATGTGTATATATATATTTTTTTATTTCCCAGAATTTCCATAAAAAGACAGAAAATCTATTTACAGTTTGGCAGAGAGCTGTAATTGTCTTTAGTATTGACAGATGACGCTGCACTTTTCCTCTGCCTTTGTAGTCATTATAAAGCCTGGACTAACAGGAGACCTTTTGCACACGGTTTTGTTTACCTACATTATGTAACGTGTGTGTGTGTGTGTGTGTGTGTGTGTGTGTGTGTGTGTGTGTGTGTGTGTGTGTGTGTGTGTGTGTGTGTGTGTGTGTGTGTGTGTGTGTGTGTGTGTGTGTGTGTGTGTGTGTGTGTGTGTGTGTGTGTGTGTGCGATACATGATACTTACCAGTGGAAGAACACATTGTACTCCATTGTATTCTGACCCCCATTGACTCGCATCCTGTTAGATGGGATGACTTAACATTATTATGAGGCAATGCTTTCCTTTCATGTTTTGTCTACTGCACCTGTGACATAACAAACCAGGAGCTCAACTTAAATGTCACCACATTAGTCATAAAGATATGATAGAAATTTGACAGGCAGGGTAGAAAGAAGCACTACATTTACAAAACATGATATTACATCTCATTTTAAACTCTTTGAGTGTTTTTTCCAACTCTGAACGGAAAGGGTCTAATTTCACAAACTAATGGAGGTATTAGCTGGATGACTTCACATATGATATCAACTTTAATTCTTTCTATGAATTTACGGATGTTTTTAGTTTTGGTGCAGGTGTAATTTTATCAGTGTCTAAATGTTGGCCTTTTTATGGTCTTGTTTTTGTCACCATTTTCTTGTATCGTTTTCACTTGCTAATTTTTTATTTACATCCCCATGTTTCTAAAGCAAATCAACAATGCCATTCACAGCTAGAAGCCAAACAAACACCAATGAAATCATAAAAGCTAATGTAATAAAGCCCATATTAAAATAAACAAAGCAAAGAACATCAACTCCAAAAACACTCTGCTGATAACATCTCAGTATATTACACCACTGACTGGTTATCACATTATTGACTATGAAGTCAGATTTTGTGTGGTTATACTATAGTTTTCTTATGATCAACAAACCCCATGAAATGCCAAAACTAGCAATGAAGTGATCTAACAAGTGTTGTTTGTGTAGCCAAATCCTGATATAGTTAATCTCTCTTTGCCATAGACCTCCATTGTTGTCCAAAAACTATTTAAATAAAAACATTGGTGAGCCACACTTTTTATTTTAGCTGATTCTTTTAATACTTACAGAGCAGCAAATGTGTATTCATCTGCAGGTTTAATAGTCCCTAAGAGGTGCACCATTTACTCTTGCTTGAGTAACGTTTCCTAAAAGCCACAGTGCCCAGTTGTCACTTTTACAAATAAATGAAGGTTTTTATTTGTGTCCTATTTTTAAAGATGTACATCTTCAGTAAGAACTGCTGGGCTTGGGGCTGTTGGAAGTTAGAAAATGTTTGAGAGGACACTGTTGGTTTTGGATTTTTCATGGGATTTTGTTGATAATAGAATAACACCTTATCCTTTGTGCAAAAACACCACCCACCAATGTAATAAGATGCTGAAGTTGTTCTTAACGTTACTTAACAGAAACAACCAGCCCAGTGTTTCCAGTATGAAACCTATTCTCCCTGTATATGTGTTTGTGTGTGTCTTGTGTGTCTTTGTCTCTCTCTTTTTTCTCCCCTTTCTCTCCTGCCAGTTGACTGGCCAGGCCTGTTTGCCCAGTATCGGATATCAGAATACTGATACCAGGCCAAACTAGGGTTCAATGTTCTGCCTTTTTGTCTTCGCAGAAAGATAGTAGAATTTTTGATTTATTAATGACTACACATTTGCCTCCATTGATCCTGCACTGGTGGTCTAAATTGGCCATTGGCAGACTTTTTTGTGCTTCAGCAGGGGAAATGTTGTTGATCACTGATGCGCATATTACTCGGTTGTTGACATTAATTGATCTGGATGCAAGGATCCTGGGGTAGTTGGGGCATCTGCACATGCACATGCACAAAAAAGCCACAGAAAAGTTTGTCCAGAGGAGAATTTCATAAACTGCATGTGTGTACATATGCAGGACAATGTTTTGCGTGTCCACAGAAAGATTTGCATGCTTTCAATAAGTGAAAGTAAAAGTGGAATGGATGGGAGACAGGAAGAGACGTGGAAGTAGAAGCGACAGGATAAAGAAAGGCGAACTTAATAAATGTGAAAGGATGAGTGTATGAATAGGAAGGAGAGAAGAATAAGAAAATGAATCAAAAATGAGGAGAAATGAGTATTGTTGGTATTAAGAATAAATTTGATTGTTTACAGAGTAGACAATTAGATGTTTTATTGTGATATTGTAAAATTACTCCTATTTACATATTTTATAGTCTAATAGAATAATTCCCACACTGATTTAGCTTTTATTTCAATGACAGTCAAAATTGACAGTTACAATTATTTATTTGATTGTTTTTGTTATTTTCCTTTCGTATTGTAAAGTGCTGCCAACACATATGAAATGCCATTCTAGTGACGATAACAGCTGTTGTGATGATGACGGCAGTAGTGGTGATGGTAATGGGGAGCATAACGATAATGATGAGGATGATGATGATCGCAGTGCTGCTTGATGCGAGGGCGACAGCAGTGACGGAGGGTGATGATAATAGCGGAGCAGTATGATAATGAGGCATGGAGGACGGGGAGCTAAACGGAGAGCTAAAGGTTGTTTTGTTTTGTTGTTTTGATCACTGACACACTTCACCTTTTTACACAAAGGTCACGACTTCACCGGGTGGGTGTGTGATTCATTGGAGTGTGTGTGCATTACTATGCAAAACACAGAGCTGTTGTGGAGAAATGGTGTGTGAGTGAGTGCGATCTGTACAGTACATCTGTGTGTCGGTTTTTGACTGATTAGTCGGGCGTGGTGTCTCCCTGCCTGATGGCATGTGTGCGTTTAGTGCGTATCTTCTTTAGTTTGTGCATCTCTATATGTATCTATTAGCTCTTAGATTATCCAGATGTTTGACGCGGGCCTGCGTGTGTGTCTGTGTACAAATGTGCGTATGAGCGTGTTTGAGTCTTTATTGGTTCCCAGTGGGTCGACCAGAGTTCCTGACCCCATTTCCTGCTGTTGTTAACTGAGACATTCAGGCCCGAGGCTCCACAGACCAGACACTGCCTGGAGGAGCTTCCTGTCACTGCTGCCTAAAACCACATGATTTGTCATTGTTTCGATTGCTTTTTTTCCCTTTACTATTTTGGCATCCGTCAAACTCTGTTTCAGTTTTTCTGGACCATGAGGTCAGGAACTGACTATGAGGGAGAGCCCCAGACATGGGAAGGGCACATAGGAAGGGCTTCCCGTTAATTCCTATTGTCATGAGAACTGCAGGATTTTGTTTGCTTGTCACAGAGCATGTATGCACAGCATTAAAAAAAGTAGAAAGTTTAGGAAGACAAAATTAAATTTATATTAGAAGTATCCACTCCCTGTATTGTTTAAAATAAACACATGTCCATCAAATCCCTGTTGGTTAGTTTCACCTTCTTACTTTACCTTCTTTACTTTCTTTATTATACCCTTATATAAAAGTGCTGTTTTCCCAGACCTCTCTTATAGTTGACATATGCTCCTTATTTTTCTCAAATTGATTGATTGTAATTTACTTCAATGTTTAGATTATTTTATCCAGCTCCTAAAATGGAAAAATGTCAAGATACGAATGCTGTTTAATATAGAAGAAATTTCAGCATTTATCCTTGATTAGATCAGACTTATTAGGATTATAGTATTTCAATTGACACAGGTAATCCTTTTAGAGCATGTGGTACCTTTTTATTACATTTTTGCAAAAAATCTCCAATAACATCTTTTTATTTTATTCTGGTCCAATGGCCAGACACCAGCTCTGAATATTATGTGACACTTTACTTCTTGTTGAATTGGCTGCAACTGTATGAATGTGACACAACCCTACAGTGAGAAAGACCAGAGTGTTGCGTCAGTCTTCTCTTAATAAATACCGTTTTAATGAATACAAATTCGTCCATTTTGCAGAAAAAAATCCCTCCAGGTGTTTATTCAGTATGCCTTGGGGTCAAGGACAGATCAAAATAAAACGGCTAAAATAAAACTATTAAAATCCAAAGCTTCTGTCTTCACTTTTATGTTTGGTGCTGCTGTAAACGTAAATGTGGCATTTAAACAGTTACATACTTGAGGTTGTACTGTATTGGGACAAGTCAAGTGTTAACAGTGCGCTGCTACAAGACCGCAGCGCTCAGGTGCCAGCAACCACATGTTACTTATTGCTTTATTAATTTGTCAATCGACAGCTGGAATTATTACCCATCAACAAGTTCAATAATTAGTTTTATTGACTTCATGTTTTCAGTCATTTTGTAAGACAATCTGTGACTCATCTTATCTGTTTAGTGCTATTTTTTAAAGGTGTTAAAACAAGTTGTTCCAGACCACATGATAAACTCTCTGCATGTATCTTCGTTTGTTCCAGGTTGCTGCCGACTGAGTCGACAGGTGGCCTTTACAACAACAGGCAGGAGAGGGAGAGCAACACCCAGCCTCCTCCCATCCAGCGCTACAGCTGCTATGACCTGGATGACATGGACGTTGCCTGGCTGGAGCTGGTCAACCACGAGTTCAGACAGATGGGTGAGTGCATATTGACTCGCTGTCTAATTTGAAAATAAAAGCCAGAAAACATTTGGACATCAACAACAGAAAAAAAATACAAATGTGAAATAGTAGTGCTGGGCAATATATCGATATCGTGATATGAGACTAGATATCGTCTTAGATTTTGGATCTCGTAATATCGTGATATGACATACATGTAAGTGTTGTCTTTTCCTGGTTTTAAAGGCTGCATTACAGTAAACTCATGCACTTTTCTGAATTTACCAGACTGTTTTAGCTGTTCTGTTATTTGCCTTTTCCACACTTAGACATTATTTTCTGAAAACTGCAGATGCTCTAAATATACTGTAAATGTACACTGTTCCTCTTCTTCTACAGTAACTATCACTCTTTATCTACTCTGCTGTGCTATATCCTCCATTTTGCCATAGCAACAACTGCTGACCCTGAGCATCTCTCCCATCTCCACCATTTTATTCAATATCTGATCGGCTCCTTTCAGATAAAGGGTCGTAATTGTGTTTAGAAATCCCAGCTGGGCTATCAGGCTTTTATTTCTAGGACAGGGGTCTTCAAAAGGGGGTCCGGGACCCCTAGGGGGTCCTCAGTTACTGCAGGGGGGCCTCCAAATTATGGTTATTTCTTAATTTGTTTAAAGTAAAATGTTTAATGTTTAAACTTTATTTGTCCCAGAGGGGCAATTCAAATTCATTACCTTAAATCCAACATACTATTAGCAAATATAAATCAGCCTATTTGTGAAACCTATAAGCTAGCCACCCACAGATCCAGTTCATCCTAAGGATTCACTGTGCCACATGTATATTTAATGTTAAAACATGATTTTTTTAAATTATGCCAACAATTATTATTTTAATAGCTCAGTATTCTATGCACTAAAAGGTATGTATAAAGGTTTTTGGCCGCCCTACACGTTATTGTAGGCACAGTTTATTATGCAACTTCACTTTAATATATGTAGTAGGGGGTCCCTGCTCCGTCTCTCTTTCAGTTAAGGGGTCCTTGGCTTAGAAAACGTTTAAGACCCCTGTTCTAGGACATATTCTCCTTAAATCAAACACACACACACACACACACACACACACACACACGCATGCACGCACACACACACACACACACACACACACACACACACACACACACACACACACACACACACACACACACACACACACACACAGAGGCTCTTGCTGTAGCAGAAGTGTGTTGTTTCCCATACCCTGCAATACTAGACCAAACAGACGGTTGATTGGTTCTGCTTGGCGAGGCTGTACGGCTCTGGACTCATGATGGGATAATTTAGCATTTTCTATCTCAGCCCTCCACTTGTGTGGAGACTGGACGTGCTGTCATTTTGGTTATTTACAGTAAACACTTTTTAAGTTGGTCTCAGATATGGGGTTAATTTGATTTTCAGATTATTCCTTTTAGAGGAAACTTGATTTCCTGCAGAAAACTCTGTTTTTACAGCAGCACAAAACACTGGAGAGCATGCAGTCTGTCAGTAGTGATAGAGAAAACACTTGGTATTGAATGTCAACTTTCTGCATTGCATTTAATAGAGTAAGTTAAATACTATAGGAAAGTAAAGAAAGAAATGGTGTGTGTGTGTGTGTGTGTGTGTGTGTGTGTGTGTGTGTGTGTGTGTGTGTGTGTGTGTGTGTGTGTGTGTGTGCGTGTCACTTTCTGACAGATAAGTGCAGTCGTTATCACATACACACAATGATAAATGTGCATCTGCATGTGCGCACAGCTGTCACAGGTAGAAACACGGAAACCCATAGATAACTGTAAAGCAAATACACTGAAAGTACACACACACACACACACACACACACACACACACACACACACACACACACACACACACACACACACACACACACACACACACACACACACTCAAATATGTGTGAATGTGGTGTTTCTTCCCTCTCTGTGTGTTCAATTTATGATGTTAATGTCACAGCAGGTTAATATCTAACTCTACTTCCCTTTTTTCTGCCGATTCAAAAACAGCTTCTAAATCTACAACATTTACAATCACACAAATTTGTGCCAAATTTGAGACTAATATATGAAAAATAAAGTTGACCTGTTTTCAGCATCAGCTGCAGGTGTTCAGGTTTCTTTTTCAAAATCATTTGGAAGTATAATAGTGTTTTGGTTGGATTTGTCTTAGCTCTACTTCTTTATGTGAAACTGCAACTCAGGTTGCAAATTAACCATGTCTGCAACAAAATGCTCCAGAATCAGTATATTAATTTGTTGTTTTTTTATTTATTTTTGGATGGGAAGGGATTGAGTGACATAAATAATAAATAGAGACACAGGATGCTCATCTCCACTTAGATGAGACAAAAATCCTCCCAACTGAGTGCTGAATCTGTCAAATAAATCAATAAATAATCTTCAACTACAGATTCTAGGACAGCTGGACAGTTTCTTTATCTCTGCTTGAAGCACTTGGGCAAGGCAATGTGACACGATAATATAAATACTGAATCTAGAAATGATCACCTAAGAATCCAGAGATTGTGGCTGAGCAAAAGATTTACTCAACTCTAATTTGATTTGTGTTGGCATGGTCTTTATTTGAAGCCTGTATTACAGTATTCCAAATACAGTACCCAAGTAACATCATCTAAACTTTATTTGTTTTTGAATGGTTATCAAATTGATCATCTTTATTTCAGAAAAAACTACTTTTTCCACACTAGATTTAATGCCTTGCTGTTACCCATTTTGTAGAATTATTGTAATCTTGTTGCATGTAATGAGATAATAGATAACATCTGTTTGCCACCATCCTGGAAACCAGACTGTTTACTTTCCTGGTACCTCAAATACTTTATTTTTTTATGAGGAAGAAAGCTTGCATTCACCAGTTAAATCAGTTTTCATCAACTATTAAGCAGCCTTAGAGCAAGGCATTACTTTGATATGCAAATGGAGCAGGAATATTAATGCCAATGCCGACACAGTGGCACAGTGAACTGAGCTTTCGCCAAGAAGGGCTTAATGACAAATTTCGTCGTTTTTTTTGGCTTTGATAGCAAATCGGCTTGTAGTGACAGAACACATGTAGTGTTTCTTTGCTTTTCTCTGGTTAGCAAAGAGTCAACTACAATACTCCCACATCCTGTAGTTCATTTCCAGCACATTTTATCCTAAGCCGGCCCAAAGAAAACAGAAAGCGACCTGTCTGAGGTGCACATGTGAAGGAAAGCTGTGAGCGTTTCTAATTAAAGTGTGAGACAACGTGTTTTGGCCAAAAATATCTGGAATTTTGTAAATTGGCTCACTCATTTTGTTTTTCCCATGAGCAGCTTCCCATTATTGTTATCCTTGTTGATAACAAGTACTAAGTCTTGACCCTCCTACTGCATATTTCATTTTAATTGCTCTGTACACTTTCAGTAATTTCTCAAGTATTCATCCCTGCTATCAGCGACCATGTCTCAACATCTGCCTTCAACACTTTTAAACCTTTTACTTTCTGTCCTCTTGTCACCAGCACTACCAGAGCTGGACGAGCTGACGATGGAGTGTGTTTTGGTCGAGCTGGAGAGCGTGTGCGAGGAGAAGATGCGGCAGGCCATCGAGACGGAGGAAGGCCTGGGCATCGAGTACGACGAGGACGTGGTGTGTGACGTCTGCCGCTCGCCAGAGGGAGAGGACAGCAACGAGATGGTCTTCTGTGACAAGTGCAATGTTTGCGTTCATCAGGTCAGGAATGAAGGGATTAAGTGGTTTTTCTCTCTGTTCAAACATATGTGTGTCTTTAAGTATGCCTTTTTTAGTTTCCGCGCCGGCGAGAGCCATGGCCGGAGGCATTATGTTTTTGGGTTGTCCATCTGTCCCTCCATCCATCCCATTCCCTAAAACACTATGGGCCCTATCTTGCACCCGGCGCAGCGCAAAGCCCAACGCAAGTGTCTTTGCTATTTTAAGACCGTCCAGCGCCCGCGTCGTTTAAATAGCAAATGCACCTGCGCCCATCTCTGCGCCCATGGGCATGCTGGTCTTACAGGGAGGTGTGTTCAAGTGAATTCTTGGCGTATTGCTATCAAGAGACAGCGGGCAGTGATCGCGCCATTGAACAACAAAAACCTGGTCTAAAGTCAATAGCGTATCATTTCATTGTTATTTTAACAGCAAATTAGTAAAATGCACCTAGGCTTATGCACAGTGCGCACACACTATGCTTGTTACACACACACACACACACACACACACACACACACACACACACACACACACACACACACACACACACACACCTATGAATTAATGAAGACACTAAGTACAACCCTTTTGAATCATGCGGCTGGTGCACAGGCCATTTTATTCCGTCGTCAAACTAGCAAAAGTGGATTTGACCACGCCCTAAACGCACCTGCGCCATGTGCTTCACGCCGTTCACTTAGGTAGTTAAGATAGGGCCCTATATCTCTGGATCGTCTTGAGGGAAGTTCTTCAAATTTGGCACAAATGTCCGCTTGGACTCAAGAAGTAAAAAATAAATAAATAGGATTTGGTGTTCAAAGGTCAAGGTCACAGTGACCTCACCATAGATGTTTTTGGCCATTACTCAAGAATACATACGCTAGTTATGACAAAATAGGGAATAATGGCCTCTAGCTCATCTGGTGAGTGCATGTCCAATGAAGGCTCAGTCCTTGCCAGCGGCCCAGGTTCAAATCCGTCCCGAGGCCCTTTTCTGCATGTCATCACATTACATTATGTTATATTTCATTTTGCTGATGCTTTCATCCAAAGCGACTTCCATTAAGTGCATTAAACCATGAAGCTACAAACTCCGGACAGCAAAAATCAAGTGCAAGTACATTAGCTTCAAATAAGCCAAACTACAAAGACTCACATGTAAACATCCTCCCTCTCTCTCCCCCGTTTCCTGTCTCTCTTCAGCTGTTCTAAATAAAGGAAAAAATGTCCCCCAAAAATATCTTTAAAACAAAAGCAAATGTCTAATAGAATAGAATTTCATATCAAACAATGTTAAAGGTCAACTTCACTGTAATATTATGATGTCCTGCAAAAACACTTTTCTGGCCATTATTCAACGCCTTAATTCAGGATCAGAAGGATTGTGACCATATTTCAAATTTGATCGGACACTGAATTGGTAGTCTATATCCACGACGTTCCACTTCCGAGATTGCTTTCGTTCTGCCGGATGTCTGTTTTCGGATGTCCCGTTACCTTCCACTTTGTTTGTGTTGTAATTTTAAACTCTGGAGTGACGGAAAATATATGCCATCACCCAGTTCCAGTCATGTTTCTCTCAAAACGTGCCGTGACGAGAAAGGTTGGTGACGAGCACAGGTAATTTCAAGGAAAGTGGGAGACGGAATTTTTTTGTCGAGCACAGGGTGACCCCTACGTGTCTCATATGCACAGAGAAAGTTGCGGTATACAAGGAATATAACATCAGACGTCATTACTCAACTAGACATGCTGAGGAGTATACAAAATACCAGGGAGATGAGAGAAAGAACCGGGTCGCCAATCTTAAAAAATGTCTATTGAGGCAACAAGATTTATTCAAGAAAGCAAACAAAAAATATTTTTGTGGAATACTTGATGCAGCCCAGCCTGACCCACACTCTAACTCCAGCGGCCCCCAGGTAAATTGAGTTTGAGACCCCTGGTCTAGTGCCACCACAAGCTTTTTGGTTTTGCTGATATTGAGCTTCTGGTGATTGTCGTTGCACCATGTGCTTCACTACATTATATGAGTCTGGAGACCTGGATGTTAAAGGGATACGCCACCATTTGCTGAAATAGGGCTCATCATGGTCTCCCCTAGCTGTAGATAGGTGGGCCAATGCATTTTTTGCATGCATTGCTTTAGTCCGGTACAACACCGGCAGCGCTGCCGCTAGTTAGCTTAGCGTAGTGAATGGAATCCTATGTTGCCGGTTAGCATGTTGTGAGTAAAAGTGAGTCAACAAAAGACAAAAAAAAAACAACCTAATTACTTGCACTGAGACAAAAAAATGTGTTAGCCCACCTATCTACAGCTAGGGGAGACCTTGATAAGCCCTATTTCAACAAACGGTGGCGTATCCCTTTAACTGCAACTTGACTGGTTGGCGGAGGCATACAACCTCGAGGCGGTAATTCTAATTTAGAAACTTATTTTTCACAAAATAAGAAAGTGCCTCCGGGAAAGAAAAACTGCTAAATGCTGAAAGACTAAATGTGAAATACAAATCAAGGTTGTTCAAACACGAGGTTTGGCTGTTTTCCTCAGAGCTGCCTTCCATATTTTACTCATATTTTACTCCCTGTGACATAATTTATCATCGACATGAAAGTACACATACAGAAGCAATTTCACAAATGGTAACTTTGACAACCTGAGGCTTTAGGGGGCTCTGTTGTGTTTGTTACACAGTGACACAGTGTTAATTGTTCTGTCGGCCCTGTTGGCACTAATATACCTTCAGTGTCATCAGACTGCCTCTGGTTTTCTGCTGTTATTTGTTTATTATTTTTTTTAAGATTATGTTTTTGGCCATTTTAGGCCTTTATTTTGACAGGACAGCTGAAGACATGAAAGAGCTGCTGCTTCGAGGAGTAGGCCTCTATAGATGGGTGCGCGCTCTACCAACTGAGCTACTCATTGTAACTACTTATGTAAATAGTTACCTCCAATATCATGGTCTCTCACCTAGAAGTGGAAATATTTAGAAAAAGAGGGGGAAAAGGACCATCCAAGGCCCAAAAAATGGAAATATTTCTCATGGTGGGATAAAGTGGAGCTGGTCAGGGATAGTGGCCAGAGGAAGGCTATCAGCAGCATCTGTATTAGCAATCAGTGTCTTTAGTCAACGTTGTGTTAGTTAGCTTCCAAAGCTAAAGACAAGCGCTGGTTGTGCTGGCCTCGTCCCTTGGCAGGCTGTCCGGGAAACAAGGCAGAATTGTCCGCAGAGGTCTCCTCTACTCCAAAGCGAACGAACCCGGTGATTTAAACCAGTAAAAGTACTGAATAAAATAGTTTCTCATTTAAAATCAGTGTTTTGCTTATGTTGTTCAGCATGAGTTCATGAGAGCCTGCATGTCAAGAAGTTGCAAATGTTTGCTAAGTACTCTTCTCTGAAAGCTAGAAATCCAGATGTCAGATAACTAAAATCCTTCATTCAGTTAAAAGATAGTTTAAAACAAGCAGAGTTGAATAAGTGAATCATAAAAATGTGACCTAAAACTACAAAAAAGGTTGATTTATGGGAGCGTTTCTGGCGGGCAACCACAACGCTGACTTTCTTCTGGGCTTGTCAGTAATGTTTTGTCTCCTTCACATTATTACCTCTCTTAACTTTTCTTTCTCTTTTCCGTATCACAGGCGTGTTATGGCATCCTGAAGGTACCCCAGGGGAACTGGCTGTGTCGGACCTGCGCTCTAGGCGTCCAGCCCAAATGTCTGCTCTGCCCTAAGAGAGGGGGGGCCCTCAAACCCACCCGCAGTGGAACCAAGTGGGTCCACGTCAGCTGTGCCTTATGGATCCCTGAGGTGAGACACAGCCAAATTATCCAAATATAGTACGGTGTAGATAACTGTTCCAGTTCCCTTTTTGTCACGCTCACCTTAGTGCTTAAGGTAGTTGTTTTCTAAATTTCCTATACCTGGTGCAGGACTTGATTCTTCCAATCAAAGTACGGACTACCTGTATATTGTGTTTATGATCCCAGTCACACACCATACACCACACATACTAGGAATCTAGTCTTGTGGTTGCACCTAATGCCACTGTTGATGCAGAAATTGGTATCTGTGCCTCCTCTTTTACATGTGAGTGTTAAATATTGCTTCACAGAGGCTATGAAGAGTGAGTGTGTTTTTTTCACATTTGCCCTAGTCCATACAGCTGTAGTCATTGTCAAAATTAGTGTGAAAAACTGTCGTCCCTATGTTGGTTCAGTGGAGTCAGCAATTGCATAAATATGAAGAAGCAAACTGCTGAATGTCTGCCGTGTTGAATGTGTGTTAAAAACAAGTATGGTGCTCTTGGACGAGATGTCTACACCATAAAAGAAGGGAAAAGAAAACCACCTGAAAGACTCAGTGCTGTTTGACATGCTTTGATGAAGACCCACACAGTGCTGTTTTTGACTTCTGCACTGTTTTTCTCATCCTCATCCCAAATCACTCTTTTAGGTACAGTGTTTTTCTCTTCCACTATTTGCATTGACAGAAACATAGGGGACAAAAATCACATTCCTCATTTTGTGAAAATAAAATGCATTACAAAGACCATAATGTTGTACCCATTTGATGGTGTTAACCTTGACTGTTAAAAACTCATAGTAGCTTCAGCTGAGAGGAGGGATGACACTTACGATGAACATATGGCATGTGAGTGTACTTGAAAAAATGGGTTTACGGGAAATGTGGCACAGATTTTGAGAAACACTCGCACCTGTTAGTTTTTCCATTTGGCTTTTCTTGATAACAGTAAATGCTTTGAATACTTCATGTAGCTTCTTCAGTCAAAGTCTCAGTCTTATCAGTCTGCAGATAATGTCAATAGATTCATAAGGAACCTGTTCATCAAGCATGTAGCCAAGCAGCCGCTCATTGATGTTTCTGATGATACCTTTTGGAAACGTCTCATCTAAAAGCTTCAAATGGCCATTAAGCAGCCGCTTATTTCATATATGTGGATTTATGCCTTGCACACACCTGTAAACTGTTAAGGCAGTCAGTCATGTGTCTTCAGCCTATTCCGGAACACACTCCACCATCAGAGTGACTTTTGGCAGTTTAAACCTTTTACTTCTAATTGCCTTCTGTCACCCTTGATTGGGCTAATTGTTTCCGTTGCTCTGTTCGCTTTTGTTTTCTCTTCCTACCGTGGAGGGAGAAAAAAAGAGAATTTGCATGTCTGTGCGTTGGTGCGCGTGTCCTTGCATAGACGTTTGTGTGTTCTTGCATGAGCTAAAGAGGTGTTCATAGCAGACGTCTACACAAATAAACACAAACGCAGCACACATCAAAACATTGGCTAGTAGATTTCTACTGAATTTGATGGTAGTGGAAATTTCCAGAAAAGAGGCTCTGTGTGAGAGGGCTGGATCAGGTGTGTGTGTGTGTGTGTGTGTGTGTGTGTGTGTGTGTGTGTGTGTGTGTGTGTGTGTGTGTGTGTGTGTGTGTGTGTGTGTGTGTGTGTGTGTGTGTGTGTGTGTGTGTGTGTGTGTTGACGTGTGCGTATGTTTGTGTGTGTGCTTGTGTTTGTGTACATAAATGCACCACCCAGCCTTCAAACGATACAGCCCCCCTGCCGTGCTGTGTGTATAGCTACCCTCTGCCTTCAACCAATAGAGAGAGGTCCCTCTTTAAACGGCTTTCTACAACACACAGACGCAGAGCCCCTCTCTTAAAATGCCTTTTCACCCATTTCCACTGAATTGATTTAAAAAAATAGGCATTATGTTTTTTATGTCTGAACCAAACCCGAGCCTGATGCAGAGTTTGCGTTACCCTGTCACGCAATTGTTATTACCATGGTTACAGCTTGCCTGTACACCTTATGCGTTCACGCGTTGTCATGTACCTAACAAACCCCAGCACTAAACAAAATGTATCCCAACACAGACAGTAGGTCTATCATTTTTATTTATTTTTACACTATTTTCACGAAAAAGAACTCAAAGCACAGTAGAACAGCCGAACCCAACCCGAATCCTAACATAATTTATAAAAATGTGTCCGAACCCAGCTCGGGTCCCGTTGGGCTCAGATTGGGTATCTGCACTTTAGTGCTTACACATACACACACACACACACACACACACACACACACACACACACACACACACACACACACACACACACACACACACACAAACACACACACACACACACACACACACACACACACACACCACACACCACACACCACACACAGAAAGAAAGACAACTACAGCCCTGACTTTTTGAGCATTACCAAACCAACACAAGAGGAGAAGGTGGAAGAATTGTGTAAAATGCAGCGTGTGTGTGTGTGTATGTGTGTGTGTGTGTGTGTGTGTGTGTGTGTGTGTGTGTGTGTGTAATCAATTAACTACAGCATTCAAAAAGTGGAAATCCTTTTGCCATTGATTAGGTTGCACATCGACTAAACGGAGCGAACATTGACAGTGACAGCTGAGGCATCATTGTCTGAACTGCACTTTCTATTGACATCCTCAATGGAGTAAAAAATGTACCCCGACTCTGATCGCTTGTGCTGTACAAAATACATCAATAGGAAGAGAAAGAACCGAGGCTGTGTGTTTGTTCTGTGGACGAGCAGACGAGAGGAGGAAAATAAAATCAGATATAAGGACAAGTGGAGGAAGAGAGGGAAGGGCATGACCCTCAGAAATCAGCCGTCAGTTTGTTAATGCAAGCGTGAAGGACAAGGAAAGAGGGCAATGCCACAAATATGAGAATAAGTGAATGTGAAAGAGGTGGAAGGTTTTTTGGAAATAAACGGAGGAAGGAAGGAAGGAAATAATGGTACTTTGGTGATGAGTGCTCTCCACTCTATTCTGCATGGCTGGTTGGCACAGGTCAATGACTTTTTGGTTGTATTTGGTGGAGAAGGGTTTTAGGCCAAAGCTGCTCTGAATAGACCGCTCAGAGAGAGTGAGTCACACTGGGCTTTGCAATCATGTTTTCCAAAGAGCACAGGTGTCCCTGCTCAAGGTCCAAGACTTTCTCATTTGAGGTCTTGGCTTTTGAAATTGGAAGACACTGAAAAAAATGATCATTCAAGCTAGTTGCTAGTTGATTATTATCGTTCCGTTTTGGTGGAGATTTAATCATTTCATCAAGTGAGGAGCAAGGTTAATCCAGAGATTCTGTGCTGAATAAAAAGATGGGTGATGATCTCCAGCTGTTAATTGTTGTCATATCTGTATTAATGATTTTGTTAATCATTTAGTTTACAAAATTACTTGTTTTGTCTGACCAACAGTCCAAAATCCCATATTCATACATTTTTATTTTTGATACACAGCCGAGAAAAACAGCAAATCCTCACATTTTAGAAGCTGGAACCAAAATATGTTTGGCATTTTGCTTAATAAATGAGTTGAATAAAGATTTCTGGCGGCAGCCTCATCAGTTAATCAACTTATCATTTCAGCAATATTATTAAGATTAAACTGCCTGTAACTGCTGCGAGTGTTATTATGATAATGATGATGAACAAATATGATTTCTCTCCACACAATGTTGATTGTTTGATTATTTATCACATTCGGTGCTTTGAATCCGATATGTGTATTTCTACCTGTTCCCTGTAGGTGAGTATAGGCTGTCCAGAGAAGATGGAGCCCATTACCAAGGTGTCCCACATCCCCGCCAGCCGCTGGGCTCTGTCCTGCAGCCTGTGTCGAGAACACACAGGAACCTGCATACAGGTATGTCAGATAAACACTGATCACTGCGTCCGCCGTGCCTTATGTTGTTATGAAGTGACCCCAGTGTCTTAAAATTCATCAGCAACGCTCCAAAGTTACCAAAGTTTTGGTATGAATTAAGTGTTTGCCTCAGGTTTTTCTTTTCTAATCATGCCCAAAACCTTACCTCAAACCCATTTGGCAGCCACTTTTCATTTCAACAGTTTGAAAATAATTGTCCAAATCTTGATATTGTCACAATTCTGTGGAGAAAGAATGTAGTAAATCACATTATTTGTTTCTGTACTCTGCTTTTCATGCATGTTGGGCATGCTATTGTCATGTTTGAATTTTGCTCTGACAGCTGCTGTCCACTATTGGAGCCAGACAGATGTGCTTCATGTCATTCCTCCACTTCATCCTGTTTCTTCTTTTTTATTAAAAAAATGTATTTAACCAGGAAGACCATTGAGATAAAAATCTCTTTTCCACGGGAGACCTGGCTAAGATAGCACACCAGTTACAGTTTAAATAGAAATAAAACACAACAGACAGGAAATAAAATCACACAAGAGACTAGACCTATAACCAGGCCAAATAAAGCAGTCTTCATCTTCCTCCTATTCCTATCCGCACACTGTTCATTATCTGGAGGTGGCGTTGGAATGAAAACCAGCCTGACGAAAATTGGTAAGTTTTGTGTCTGAAATTCAATATTAAAGTTTAACACCTGTGCAAAATAGTATACATAAGCACAGCAAAACTTGCAGAATTGTTTTAAAGTTTAAACTCAGCAGGCACTCACTCTCACATAAAATGTCTCTCAACAATACAGATCATCGTAGTTCTTAGCCTCCCGCTTGCCACAGGTGGATCTGTTTGAACCCTGCACCGCTTTAACATGCTGCTGAGTATGCAAACAAAAACCCCAACTGACACATTACCACTAACGCACTTTACAGCTATTAGCTTGCCGACCATTCAGCTTTAAAAGTGCCCTTAAGGTGAACTGGATGCCTAAAGCCCTACGCTTGCTGTATATACATGTGTGCTGGAAGTATACAACCGTGTGTACCTACAAGTGTGTCTGATGATAGTTTTTGCAGCGGTGAGGGTTTTTTCTGTCACAGTATTGATGCTTTAGATTAACAGCGAGTCCTTGAGCCAGAATTGCTCGCAGGGAGAGAGTCTCTCCCTCCCGTTTCCATGGTTGTAGGCAGGCGGCTGTACAAACACACTCACTGATCAGCTGCTGCCTCACACACAAGTTATGGTGCGTTCTTTTTGCCTCGCAACTCATATTTTACGAGGTCAAAGTCGTAAACACGCCCCCTGACCTCGTATTTACGAGTTCGGAACTCGTACATCCACCGAGGTACCCGAGCTGAAAATCCAACATGGCTGCCCCTTGTATCGACAGTTGTGAAAGTTGTAGTAACATAGTTATAAGCACTTCTGTGTTATTTGTGTCACACTAAATCACTCGTACACGCAGCGCTGTCTTCTATCTGTGTTGTCACACGGTTTGTATGCACAAAAAAACAGCGTATACGTTGTTTAAACTGGCGTTGCTAACAATGGCTAACCTGGCTAGAGCTAATGAAAACAATGAAAATCCGACTTGCAAAAAGAACGCGTTCAACTCGTGTGTGACGTCATTCCCAGTTGCGACCTCCGACTTCCGAGGCAAAAAGAACGCACCATTAGTGTTGCAGCTTTACACCATGCACCATGAGCAGGAGGAGTCCTGTGTAGGCTCTTAATAATTTAGGTAAAGGAATGAAATAATAGCAAATCAGTTTTCTGTCTTGAAAGGTTTAGGCACAGGAGAGTCTGATAGATAGTAATAGTAATATGTTGTCAGTCTTGATTTTCCTCAGATTTTCTTGTGTTTTTAATGCACAGCTCAAACTATTCAATTCAATTCAATTCAATTCAATTTTATTTATAGTATCAAATCATAACAGGAGTTATCTCAAGACACTTTACAGATAGAGTAGGTCTAGACCACACTATAATTTACAAAAAACCCAACAAGTCCCCCCAAGAGCAAGCACTAGTGCAACAGTGGCAAGGAAAAACTCCCTTTTAGGAAGAAACCTCGGACAGACCCAGGCTCTTGGTAGGAGGTGTCTGCTGGCCGTTGGGGTGCATCACAGTATAGTAAATAAACAGTGGTTAGAAAAAGTGGGTGTAGTAGTGCAGGGAGCAGCACGGCATAGCAGGGTATTTCTCAGCAGAACCACGGCAACAGCTGGAACCAAGATTTTGGTGCCATCCTAATCCCAGGATTTCATCCTGGGTGAAAAAGAAACAGAAAGACTCCGGGGAGCAAGCTCCCCAGAGCTAGGTTAGTAACAAGCATTTCTAGGACAGAGAAGCAGGTGGGCCGGGCTTGGCAGATACTACAACTCCTCACTCCCTAACCATAAGCTTTATCAAAGAGGAGAGTTTTAAGTTTACTCTTAAATGTGGTGACAGTATCTGCCTCCCGGACCCAGACTGGGAGCTGGTTCCACAGGAGTGGAGCCTGATAGCTAAAGGCTCTGGCTCCCATTCTACTTTTAGAGACTCTAGGAACCACTAGTAACTCAGCATTCTGGGAGCGCAGTGCTCTAGTGGGACAGTAAGGTACTATGAGCTCTTTGAGATACGATGGTGCTTGACCATTTAGAGCTTTGTACTAGATTAGAGTTCTTTCTTTATGGACACTTTTGAAAGTGTAACATTCAAACACATTACTTCAAGTCTTTGCTTATGTATTTTCTTGGTAATTTGGTGCTAAACCTTTGTTTTGTCTAATGACACCTTGCTGTGTCTCTTTTGTGCTGACAGTTCCTTCCATAATGATAGTCGGGTGTCTCAGAGTGTTCAGACCTAAATATTTTGTTAACAACTTGTTGTATTAATTGGCAAGAAGTTCTCATAATGAGTGCTTTATTAAAAAAGGCCTGTACTGTATGTGTTAAAGCTCAGAGTCAGTGACAGGGAGGCACACTCGGCTAATAAGAAAGTTATTTTGCTTCATGGTTAGTTTGTCGTCTTCCCAGACTTCAGAGGAACCTGGCAGCTATTTAGATTTAAACACCTGTAGCGATGCTATAGGTATAACAGGTGAAAACATAATAAGCAATACTGTAGCTTAAACTACAGTTATTAGGCTACAAACTATTGCTGTGCAACCAAACATTGTTCAAACATATAACACTTATTTCAAAGTCTATTGGAGAGCATAACATTTTCAAAGATACCAAATAAGTTACCGGTACATTTTGGGGGAAATGTGTTTAAAATTAAACACATTATATTTGGAATATATCCTTTTGCTTAAATGGTGCAGCCTTAAAAAAACATGGCTTCCTGATTGTAGATATATCACAAAATGTAAACATGATATAGCTTCAGTGAAAAGCTTCAACAAGATGACAATACACATGTAATATGTTCACACAGGAAGAATATGGTTTTAACAACCATAAAAAGATGGAATAAAAGGAGAAATCTGGACGTTCATCTTTACATTGCAGACTTCTGCTTTCATGAGTTAGCTTAGCTGATCGCACTATTGCCACACGTAATGTAGGCCTACACCATTGAGGGCACCACATGAAAGGCTTAAATTTAGATAAATCAATGCCTTAGGGAGAAATAAATTATTCAGATAAAAAAAGAGATTCCCTAGATTCCCACTGGGCATTACATTTTTGTAGATTTGAGGAAAATCAAAGGTTTTGAAAATGAATGGATAAAATATACCTGTACAAATCATCAATATTCCTCAGGTGTCAGGCTCTCTTTCTATCTAAGGATCAAAACTATGTGATAGATACTGGCACTAATATACTGTAGCTGCCTGTCAAGTCTTAAAATCAATAATTGCATCAGGATTTCTTCACTTGACGGGGTTAGAAATGAGAAAATAGGCCTAGATTCTTTGGACAAATGTCTCACTCCAAGGCATGCCAGTTTGAATTCTTAAGTTCTGCCAAATAAGATATTTGGAGTAGATAGAACAGCAGATAACAGATACATCAGCCTGTGTCAACAAGGGTTTCTGTCCCATATTTATTAAACCTGTAAGAATTAAACATAGAAATGCTCTAAAGAACCAACCCAGGTGTAAAAAAAAAAAGTGTTCTTTGCTTTGTGTGAAGAGTTAAATGTATTACATTTATCAAGCGACTAACTCTTACTTATAGTGAAGTTAAGGCATAAGACATTTTTGTGTTTGAAATATTCTGGTAGCTATTAACACATGAACTTAATATACTGACTAGAGTGCGGATCGGGCCGCATTTTTCTGTCCGAGCCCGCGTCCGACAGAGCAGTAACCGAACCCGAGCCCAACAGGCATTAAGATATTTATGACACATGTACGTTTGTTTGTGTGGAAAGCCCGCTTTTATTAAGCAACAGTAGGAAGGCATTCATGTTCAAGCCTTATCACGCTTATGTGACCGAGCCTGACCCGAATCCGAACCAAATATCTTTATCTTTAAATATATTTCTAAATATCTGTCCGAACCCGTCGGGTCCCTTCGGGCTCGGGTCGGGTATCCATCCTCTAATATTGACATATGAATACGATGGAATTATGGGAAATGTGCTTAACTGGGAGCAAAAGAAAACCAAGCTGGAGCAAGAATAGTCTGCTGCTGGTAGGCAAGGTACTGTACATTTCTTTTGCATCCAAAATTTAACTTTTTACAGCGTGATTAATATGGACCCAAGTCTCTCTCATGAGGCAAAATGGAATATGCTTAAATCAAAAATATAATTAGTATCTTTTATTAAATGACAAACGTTATCCACAAACACCTAAACATACTCACTCAGCATGGGCAGTGATAAAGACATGATTAATAAATCCTTGCCAGGACTGAGCAGGTGCATTTGAAAAGGCCAGATGAGTATTTTTTACGATGACTTGGCCCGTACCAAACAACACATCTAGCCGGTGTGTTCTAGACGCTGTGTTCAACCTTTCCTCTTTTGACACCAACTAAGTGAGAGCAGCTGCAGCGGCCTTACCCTGACATTTGGGAAAGTTACACGGGTCTACATTGTTGACATTGTTACATTGTAACTCCACTTTGTAACAAGATGATGTATAAATAGTGGTGATATGGGACTATTGGATCATGCCTTCTGTTCCTCAATCACTGACTTTTACTCAGTGATTTAGTGGGTTGAGGACAGTTTCTCTCACTGAAATGTATTTTTAAAGCTATAAGGTGCAAAAGTTGACAACATCAAAGTGTACATCAGATGAGATAGGAGAGACATCACGTTTTACCTATAAAAGAAACCGCTGAGACTAAACGTTAGTAACCTAGTCGTTGTAAAGATTTTTCAAACGTGAGTTGGATATCTTGGAGTCTTTCACTTGTGATATTAATAATGTGACTGACTAAATTAGACCTCAGACCTGTTGAGGTCGGGTAGAAGGTACCGAATACACCAAGCCAGCACTGAGAGGCTCAGGAGGAGCTTCTACCCTCAGGCCACTAGGATCCTAAATGATGACATTGCTTAAGACAGCTTAACTGCTTAACTTTTATTATACTTTTTTACTTTTTTTATTTTGGGGGGCATTTTTAGGCCTTTATTTCCACAGGACAGATGAAGACATGAAAGGGCAGAGGGAGGGGGAAACGACATGCAGCAAAGGGCCGCAGGTCGTAGTCAAACCTGCGGCCGCTGCACCGAGGAGCAAACCTCTATACATACGTGCGCCTGCTCTACCAACTAAGCTAACCTGGCCACAACTTTTATTATTTTTATGTGTTAAATCAACAAAAAGCTTCAGATTTTCAATGTGAGGTTTGTCACTTTTAAGCATTATTTGTAACAGTTAAGTAGGCTTTACTGCTGCTGTATATTTGGCTTTTAAGATGACAGATTTGTTGCAGAATGGAGTTGAGCCAGATTGTTTGTGAAAAGGTTAAACAGAAGTTGTTTTCCAGACGAAGGAGTCGGTAGTATCAGTCAGGTTTTAGTAACCCGGGCTCATAAACAACACCGTGAAGAGAGTCACCATCCTGCTGAATGCTGAACTCCTCTGAAAGTACAAGCACTGACATGCACACACTCACCCACACACACGTTGACAAATGTGCACGTACATGCGCGGTGACAACAACAAACAGCCACAAGGACTCACACACACAAAATCACACCATGCCTGGAGGGACTCAGTGGGAGGCCGCCTCTTAGTATGACCTGAAATGGATAGCACTGAGAAACACACCGACACACACCGACACACACACACACACACACACACACACACACACACACACACACACACACACACACACACACACACACACACAACCCCAAATCAGAAAAAGTTGGGACAGTATGAAAAACACAAATAAAAAAAGAAAGTAATGATTTCTAAATGTACTTTGACTTGTATTTCATTGCAGACAATGTGAACACAAAATATTTCATGTTTTGTCTGGTTAACATAATTTCATTTGTAAATATACATCCTTTCCTGTCATTCAGACCTGCAACACATTCTAAAAAAGGTTGGGACAGGAGCAATTTAGGGCTGGTAATCGGGTAAATTGGTTAAATAATGATGTGATTTGAAACAGGTGATGTCAACAGGTGATTGTAATTATGATTTGGTACAAAAGCAGCATCCAAGAAAGGTCTAGTCCATTAGGAGCAAAGATGGGCCGAGGATCGCCAGTTTGCCAACAAATACGTGAGAAAATTATTGAAATGTTTAAAAACAATGTTCCTCAAAGAAAGATAGGAAGACATTTGCTTATTTCACCTTCAACAGTGCATAACATAATTAAAAGATTCAAGGAATGTGGAGGAATTTCAGTGTGTAAAGGACAAGGGCGCGTGATCTCCAATCCCTCATGCGGCACTGCATCAAGAATCGTCATTCATCTATCAGCGATATCACCACATGGGCGCAGGACTACTTTGGCAAACCTTTGTCAAGTACCACAATACGTAGTTACAGCCACAAATGCCAGTTAAAACTGTACTGTGCCAAAAGAAAGCCCTATGTTAGTGTCCAGAAGCGCCATTGACTTCTCTGGGCTCGGATGCATCTGGGATAGACCATCACACAGTGGAAATGTGTACTGTGGTCAGATGAATCAGTATTTCAGGTATTGTTTGGGAGAAATGGACGCCGTGTGCTCCGGACCAAAGAAGAAAAGGATCATCCAGACTGTTACCAGCAACAAGTCCAAAAGCCAGGGTCTGTCATGGTATGGGGTTGTGTCAGTGCCCTTGGCAAAGGTAACTTGCACTTCTGTGATGGCACCATTAATGCTGAAATGTACATAGAGATTTTGGAGCACAATATGCTGCCTTCAAGAAGACATCTTTTCCAGGGACGTCCATGCATATTTCAACAAGATAATGCAAAACCACATTCTGCACACATTACAAAGTCCTGGCTGCGGAGGAAGAGGATACGGGTACTTGACTGGCCTGCCTGCAGTCCCGACCTGTCTCCAATAGAGAATGTGTGGCGCATTTTGAAGCGCAAAATGCGACAACGAAGACCCCGTACTGTTGCCTGCCTTAAGACTTATTTGCAGCAAGAATGGGACAAAATTACACCTGAAACACTTCATCACTTGGTGTCTTCAGTCCCTAAACGTCTTTTAAGTGTTGTGAAAAGGAATGGCAACATTGCAAAGTGGTAAATGCTTTACTGTTCCAACCTTTTTTGAAATGTGTTGCAAGAACCAAAATAGAAATTTTGTTTTTTTGAAAAAAACAAACAATAAAAATCATGAGGAACACATTAAATTATGTGCTGTTGTATTGTCTGCAATGAAATACAAGTCAAAGTACATTTAGAAATCACTACTTTCTTTTTTTATTTGTGTTTTCCATACTGTCCCAACTTTTTCTGATTTGGGGTTGTACATCCCAAGTTACTGAGATGTCAGTAGAAATGGGGGAACCGTGTTTTCTGCTTTGCTGCACTTGTATTGGAACCTTGATAACACAAGAAATGGACTGTGACATAGTGTCTGTGCATGTGTGCTTACATGCATGTGTGTTCTAGAGAGAACGTGCAAGAGTGAAGTTGCTCCTAGATAGTAACAAAATGTTTTTTCCATCAAGCATTTCATTCTGCTTTTCTTTTCTTTTTTTATGAACCCACAGACATAATTAACACTCAAATGGGATTTTTACTTCCCTGTTTCACCTCCCATTCTTACTATATTCTCTCCTCACATAATTCCTGTGCTACTTTTCTTGTTTGGCTCCCGTACATTCTACCCTGCTTCCTTCTCATCCTTTGTCTGTCCTATGCCACCTTCCTGTATTGCTCTCTTATTCTGTCTCTGCCCTTAACTGTATTTCCTCTCTTTCTTCCCCTCACAGTGCTCCATGCCCTCCTGTATGGTGGCCTTCCACGTGACATGCGCCTTTGACCACGGCCTGGAGATGAGGACCCTCCTGGCAGAGAACGACGAGGTGCGCTTCAAGTCCTTCTGTCTAGATCACAGCTGCACCGCCAGCAACAGTAGTGCAACCACCAACAACTTCTCCAGTTTGACCAGTGTGAGCACTGGCAACCACACAACCACTTCCACCACCAGCGGAGCACACGCCACAGCCAGACCTGATTGGACCACCACCGGTGTGAGTTCCGAGCTCCGGCCGGACCATCAGCACCAGCCAAACATCTGCAGTGATCAGGAGCAGAGGTCGGTATTGTACCCAATTTCAGTGTCGGCGTTAGAGCGAGCTGAGCGGGACCAGCTGGAGAGAGAGAAAGTGAGCCAGAGGAAACAGAAGCTCCAGGAGCTGGAGGATGAGTTTTACCAACTGGTGGACCCCAGGGAGGTGGCCGAAAACTTGGCGCTGCCCTTTTCCCAGGTACGTTAAGCCATGCAACTGATATGACATATATCTATATATATGACATGATACCATACATTTGTCATTTACTGTAATAGGTACACCTCCATGTGCACCAAAAATACCTTCCTCCTCCAGACAGTGAGTCAGGTATAAAGAAAGCATAAGTAGACACACAGCTCTCTGATGAGATGGGTCAGATTGCACACAGGTAACACATATGTAAATACTGCGACAGCTATGTAGACAGAGTTACAGTTCTGTCCACTAAGAAGCTGAAGCCTCTTGTGATTGGCTGAAGAACATTGCCTGGTCTGACAAAACACAATAAATCGATGGCGCACTTCACACACTTTCCGACCATGTTGGCTTATAAAATAATAATAGTAATAACGTCATAAAATCTCTCCATTTGCCCGCACAACATTATTCTGATCTTTACCCAGTATTTCAAATACACAGTTAAACATATATAAGAGTTTGGCTTCCACAGTTAATAACATGTAATCAGATGTGGTATTGATGAGTTGCATTTAGAGTGCCGGCTCTAGTGCATCAAATAAAGTGCTCCCTATTCACAGGTAAACTGTCTGATAAATCACAGGTTTTTGTTTAGAATGCGCTGTGATTAACTGGCCTTTGCTTTCCAAACATGGTTGTGGCTGCAGGCAAGAGCTTTTTTCACTATAAAGGAGGATAAACTATAAGCAAACAGCAGTTTATACATAGGGATGAAATCATTGTGTGATTGTTTAATGGAATACTTGTTATTACTCAGTTTTTAAAGTATAATTTCTAATAATTTACACTTCAAGTGTAACAGTTGAATTTTAACATATGAATGAATTTTCTTTGCTGTCTCATTTGAAGCAATTGGTGTGTCAATCTGCTGACGTCCATGAGAACAGAAAGAAATGGGAATATGTTGTCTGTTCTTCAAGGTGGACTTCTTATATCAGTTCTGGAAGATGAAGAGGAAGGCCAACTTTAATCGACCTCTGGTCACCTTAAAGAGAGACGAGGTGGACAACCTGGCCCAGCAGGAGCAGGACGTCCTCTACAGACGCCTCAAACTCTTCACACACCTCCGGCAAGACCTGGAGAGGGTGAGTCTGAGTTTGTTTGTTATAAAGCCAGTTAAAGTTGTTGCTTTGCGCAGTGCATTATTCAGACAGGAGGTACTTTTTCATTGTGTGTGTGTGTTACTGTGTACACATGGATATATGCTGCTACCACAGTGCTTGTTAATAGTTAAGGCGTAATTTACATTTTTCAGAATGTTCAGTTGATTTTTGCTTTCATGACAATTCATGTTAAGTGAATGAATAGCCTGAAGGATGAAGGCATAATGAAATGGCTGAATGATATAATGAGTGAATGAATGATAGCCCAGTGTTTAAAAAAAGTAAGTGAAAATCCACCCACTGCACAGAACAAATTTTTTTGTCCTGTGATCTGTGTACAGTGTGACAGTTTATTCGCTAAGTCAGTCAGACTTTTCTCAGACCTGTTTACTTGATGAAATCATCAGTGTTTTGGTTTGTGTGTTTCTGGCATTGGGAGAGACGGACCTCAAATTCAGTCTCAGGTGACCCAGAGCACAGAAATAGCGTATGTATGGCTCTTGGGATGTGGAAAGTGGAGTGGTACCAGCTAGATATAGTTGGGACTGAATTATCTATTTTTTTCTGAAAGACTCAAGGTATGTTCTTATTCTTGCTGAGCACCACTGTGTTGGGATTTCCCAGAGAAACAATATGCTCATGTTTGTGCAACTGTATGTCATCTAGAGGAAGGCTTTTATTTGTAGTCTGGGAGGGTTCCAGAGAAGGAACAGCCTGCCTGATCTAAACCCAAGTGATGCTTTAACATTGAGCTTCTGTGGAAGTCATGGATTGTCCACCATGTCCAAGCGTGGTTTATGTTTCTAGTACAGGTTGTACTAAGGGGTGGGCGGCCGAGTCCCTCTGACACCGTTTGTGTGTGTGGGTGAGCAATGTAACAGAACAATTTGGGCCAAAGAGCAATGATCAGTTATGTAGTTGTATCTAGGGCTGCAACTAACAGTTATTTTCATAGTCGATTAACCTGTCGATTATTTTCTTGATTAATCGATTAGTAGTTTGATCTATAAAAATGTCAAAACATGGTAAAAAATGTGGATCAGTGTTTCCCAAAGCCTAAGATGATGTCCTCAAATGTCTTGTTTTGTCCAAAACTCAAAGATATTCAGTTTACTGTCACAGATGAAAGAAGAAACTAGACCATATTCACTTTTAAGAAGCTGGAATCAGAGAAATCTTATTTTGTTTAATTAAAAAATGACTCAAACCAATTAATCGATTATCAAAATAGTTGCAGATTAATTTAATAGTTGACAACTAATTGATTAATCGATTCATCGTTGCACCTCTAGTTGTATCCTCAGGTCTTTGGATACATGTCTCAGACACTAGCTGTTAACTGATCCCCACCTGTTGGTAAGTTCAGGTGGTGGGGGGTTGTTGACAGTACTGGTAAACCCAAATGTGCAGTTACAGTGAAATGGGGACATCTGGCTGAGGGCTTTTTTTGCAAGGTCTTCAACTCAAACCTCTAGAACAGGTATTCTCAAACTTTATATTCAAAGGTCCGGAACGATTGGTGATAAGCAATTTACTTTTATTAAACTTGCTTATAACTTACAAGCAATAAGTGTGTTAGGTTAATTCAAGTTTAAGGCAGTCAGAGAAAAATGACATTCAAGCCTAGTGGAAAAAAATGTCACGGTTTGACTGCAATCTGTTACCTAAATTAAAGCAACTCTAACTTTACAAGCAACATACATTCAAGTGTCAGAAATTTTCAAAATACATTCCACTAGTGCAAAGGAAATGGCATTGTCAGCCCCGAAATGGTTGCTTTTGAACCTAAGCAGCTCCAACATTTATATAGTTTTAGAAGAAATATTAACAAAAAGAGCAGGCAAACGATAATTTTTATCCCAGGTCATGAATGATTACTGTAACGTTTCAAAACGACTACTATATTCTACAAGATTAACAATGTATTGATTACTTTAAAACAACTTCAAACAATTGTATTGTCGCATTCCCATGAGGTGTGGGCTGGGTCCGGATTGACTTGCCGTAGTCCGGACTTTGACAATCACTGCTCTGACAACATAAAATCAAGGAGAGGGGTAACTTCTCCTGCTCCAGGTTTCCCACCGTGGTCAGAAAGAACAGAGGAGACACTTTGTTTCTCTCACTATGACTCTAGAGTCGCTACTTGCTCCAAAGCTAATCGGCGTGACGAGCCTACAGTAGCTACGCGGCTCGCAAGCCCAAACAAGTGTGTGCGCCCGGCCACGCCAAGACCTGCCCTTCAATCACTATTATTGGCCAGGCGTCCAAGGTAACGTAACCCCATTTGTTCAGGTCCTATCCCCTGACCAATCTGCTATCCTAACCTTAACCACTCGAGGTGAAATGCCTAACCCCAACCAATCGAGCTGCTTCGTAGGGCGGGACATGGCGTGGCCATAGTGGGATTCGTAATTTTGCCTGCCGTGTCTGTTTTGTTTCCGGTCTAGCTAGATCTGAAAGAACGTTAATCGTGCAATAAAAAAATTGTCGCCGTTAAAATGGGTTTGCGTTAACGCCGTTAATAACGTGTTAAACTGACAGCACTAATATCGATATATGAGGCTAGATATCGTCTTAAATTTAGGATGTGCAATATGACTTTACGTAATCTTGTGAACCTACCAGACTGTTCTAGCCGTTTTATTATTTGCCTATACACATTTAAACAATATGTCCACATTACTGATGATTAATCCTTGAGAAAATAAATATTTTGTGAAAGCACCAATTGCCAACTCTACAATATTGTTGCAATATCGACATTGAGATATTTGGTCAAGATTATTGTGACATTTGATTTCCTCCATATCGCCCAGCCTTACTTGGGGAATGGAAAAAAGAGACTTGTATTGTTGTGCAGCTTACCTGCGGGAAACCACTGGGGTTATTCTCTTTGATAACTAGGTACTGGCAAGTCAGAAGGACAGCAGTTTCTGTGGTTGTGGAAACATGAGGTGAGGGAGACCTCTGTGGACAAGGCAGAGTGGAGGAGATTTAACCCAAGACGTTCTGGATATTATAGGGTGGTCTTGGTTTACAGGATTCTTTTAGGCTTTTAGGTTTAGTTACCCACCATACCTTTTTACAGCGGAAACTCTAGTCACTGGGGACTTATTTTAATTTCTGCCTTTTAACCAAAACCAGTTTTTACTACTTAGTTTACAGTAATACAATTAAAGAACAAAAGAAAAAGGAAAAGCATTCATGCAACTTGCAGTCTGCTTTCTAGAGTTGTAATCAAGGAGAAATTATCATAATCACCAATATCAGGTATTTAATAAATGCGTTCTGCAGTTCGGTCTAAACCTGAACTGTAGTAGAACAGTTTTGAGGTCAGTCAGAAACTCAGAATGGTGAAATATGTCCCCACTGCCTTCAGTATCATAGCTCACACTTGGCAGCTGAATGCTAACCACTATGTAAATTTCCTTGCTCGGTTTCTCGGATTGGTTGCGCCCATGCCACTAACCTCTCTCCAGGCTCATGTTCTCAGTGCTCTGATAGTTGATTGGCATTCACTGCAGCGGTGCTCTCAAAACCTCTTTCTGACCTTGCAATCTACCCTACAGAATCTGAATGACAGCAGGCCGCCCACAGCCAAACATCTACTCCAACCCAGGTTTAGGGGGATAGAGTTAACTCTGGTTTGTGGAGGAAGGACAGGCGTCTTGACTGCAATGTTGCTTCTTATGTTTGGACAAATGTTTTTTTTTTATCTTTACCCCAATCTAAAAGACATTCTATGATATTTTCTTACTTTCTGATACTGAATCTACCAAAAAGAATCTGTGTTGAAAAAGTTTCCCCCACAAATTCTCTTAACAACCAATTTAAAATGTATTTTCTTTCAGCAGACAGTAAGATAAACCAAATCATCTGTGGTTTGGTGTCCTAAATACTTTTTTCTTTAATTTCTTTGGCATGTCATTTGATACGGTGTAGTTGGCTTGCCTTGGATTGGTTTCAGCTTCATTGATTTAATTTGGTTCACAGTAGGACAAGTGCAATTAGGTGGCTGCATATCAACCAAATGACCCACTATTCTGTAACAAAATAAAATAATATACAAACACAGGGAATAATTGGTTTTCCCATTTAGCCTCAGCTGGTAATACCAGTTGAGTGGACTAAAAGAGTTCTGATTAGAGCAACGGATCAGCGTGCATCGCCCAGCATCCCACAGGGTAAATCTGGCTTTCTCACCTCTTAACTTGAAATAAAATCATTTCCCACAAATCACAACACAAGTGGGTTTAAACAGTTTACAAGTGGCTGATCCAATTCATAAGCTAAATTGAAAGTTCACTATGCAATCAATCTCTAATTTTTCTTCCTTTTATGCACACCACAAAATAATGGAAATACCCAACTACTGTATGTACTGTAGCTGCACATTAGGTTGTGACTCTGTAGATGTGCAGACTACTTTCGATATATAGTCATTTTTGTGATGGAAACAATACTCTCTGGAGGCGTTTCCTATAGACTTATGTAACTGAAGCCATACCACAGTGGTCTCCAGTGGATACGGTTTATTGATTATTGAGGGCCTTGCTAAGAATAACTTCCTGACCAGTCAGTGTATCCGTAAACTCCATAACTCTTCTCCCTCTAGACCACTGTTTTATTGACATGTGTGTTGTGGAAGTGGACCATACCACTTCCGATCACTAAGGTTAACTCATCCCATAAATAAAAGGTAAAACAATTGAAGTCAGTACAAAAGCACAGCATAAATAGTGTTTGTGTTACAACAGAGTTACAACACAACAGAAGATGCCAGGGGACACTAAACACTGAAACACTGACTTTCATTTAACTCAACGTTAACGTGCCTCATGGTAGTAAGCAAGTGTGTCCCACATCGAAAATATCCCAACACAGTATACCTGAAGGCTGTTTTATGCTTCTGCGTCGAATCGTACCCCCGCAGACCCCTCTGTGTCTACACCAGACCCTACGCCGTAGCCTAACGTGCACCTCGAAAAATGTAACAACACGTCGCTCAGCCGTGGCTTGGTAGTATTGCATTTCCCCCGACTCATTTCCTGGTTCTCCTTCTCCATAAACAACATGAAATCAAGAAGAGGGGTAACTTTTCCTGCTCCAGATTTCCCACCGTGGTCAGAAAGAACAGGGGAGACACTTTGTTTCTATCACTATGACTCTAGAGTTGGTACTTGCTCAGAAGCTAATTGCCATCACTCTCTCACTTCTCCCTCGCTTTACCACACCGCACCACACACATGCCGGCCCGACGCACACACCAACGCACAAGTATAAACATCAGGCCACTTACATAGGCTACGGCGAAAGCTCTGTGTGGACCCTCTGCAGAACCATAAAACAGCCTTAACTCACACTTGATGTACACTTGTCCTATTATTGTTACAGAGTGGTATTCAGAGCTAAGTGTTTCCCGCAGTTTGTGTGCCAGTCCAGTCCAGTTGTTTGCAGTATGTGGCTAAAAGCTTGTTTGACGACTCACGATAACAGACCAAGAAGTTGAATTTCTTTTGGCAATTATAGCTAAACCTCCACAGATATCTTTGAAAATCTGTCCTTCTTGATGAGATTTATAATGAAAGTATTGCATTTCTGACAATGTCAACATAAATATTAGCTATCAGATGTTTTTTTCAATGGTTTTGAGATATACTGTATGTTCAGACAGAAACCATCTCAACCATCATACAAGGTATCTCAAACATTACCGGCAGGATTTTGTCTGAAATCCTGCGACTCATAATTGTGTTTAGGAATTGTCAAAGTCAGGCTTGCTACAATTACAAATGAAAACCTGTTTTTTCCCTGATGGTTCCCATGGTGAGACTGTGTCATCTGTGTGTGACTGCATGCTTGAATCAAGTTGTTGAATCTCAGAATGCTTTGAATGGAGCAGCGTTCGTCTTTAACACAGCTCGAAGGTCTGACCAAGAGAGGGGAATTGATTGTGTTTGTTGCTGGCAGGTCTCCCATGAGGAGGATTGATCATAAATTGGTCCCATATTGGCTGGGCGAGTGTTGACAGCTAACCGCTACAGATGCTAGTGGCTGTCGATACAAGCTCTCTTTCTCCCTTATTCTCTTCTTGTCTCCTTCACTTTCCATCCCCCTGCACTCCCCCTCTTTAATCTCCTCTTTCTTTTCTGTTGATATCTGCTTCTGTTTCCCACACACAGATTTAAGGAACAGAGGGCCTTCTTGTTCATTGTTGACCCACATTTTTAACCCATATTATTAACCCATATTACTATACTTTGGCTCTATTCAGTGTTGTGAGCAAATGTCCTATTTGTTTGTTTGTTTTAGCTTTTTTTTTTTTCCTTCTTTGGGTTCAAGCATTAGGTCTTGTCCGTGGAGATGGGCTTGTGTGTATGGCATTGTGTTTGTGTGTGTCAAGGCGAGAGTGTGTGTATCTGTGCGCCAGAGAATATTCCAATCATCTCTGATTTGCTGGCAAATTGAAAAATCCCCTCCATCCTTCCATCCCGTCATCCCAAGACCCCAACCCAATCAGACCCCACGACCAAACCCTCCAGCCTGCTGCTTTTGTGAATAAACGTGTGTATGTGTGTATGTTGGTGGTGGAAGAATCTGGGGGCTAATGTTGGGGTGGATTATCCCCCTCCTCTTCCTCTTTGAAGTGCTGCCAATGGAACGAATTGCACCGTGCTGTCCCTAATGTACTGGTGAGCTTTCTCCATTTCTGTTCTCCTGAGTAACCCCCTCCCCCCCCCCCCCCCCCCCTTCACATACATCACTCATCCAATCAGCATGCAACATGTCGAAGAAATGTGTGGCATGGTGATTGGGTTGTGTAACTTTGCAGCTAAATGTTGCTTTTTCTTTTACGTACACTTGAGACTGATGTATCAAAAAACTAAATTGATGAATTCCCAATCCCAAATTTCTCATTTTTCACTCATAGATATTTACGCCTTACTGGATCCTCCTCAGAGGACTAGCACTACAGTTAAAAGTGTATTCACATTCACAGGCTGGCTTTTGAAAAGTAGTTGAGATGAGGTTAAGTCCTGAAGCAAAGGGTCAGGGTTTTATCTGGAGAAGTATGCAGAAGTTAAGGGGAGCGGGGAGGGAGCTGGAGCTGGGTTAAAATAGGTTACTGCCATAGAGGAGGGGTGCAGGGTGCACGGTGGAGGCTCTGGCTCAGGCTCGGGAAGCACACTCAGGCTAAAGAGCAGAGCTGGACTTTACAGTTAAAGGAAAGAGCTAACGACTGTAGGAGAGGTGCTGAAGCCTGGGGAGGAGGTGGATGAATCAGGCGGAAATGCCAGGGCTCGGCCTGGGCCAGGAGACAGGGGAGCGCTGGGGCTGACGGAGGGAAAGCAGGTGTGAAAGAATCCCTTTTCCTTACTCATTTCCTCTTGTGTGTTTTAACGTCTATAACTACTTGAGTCGAACAATTGCAGTTAGTCTTTTCCCTCCCGTCAGTACATCGGCACTCCAGCCAAGGCTGGCAATGTGTCTGATGGCACAGTGCCGTTCTGTGCCCTGCCCTCTGCCCTCCTCCGCTCTCTCACGGTAGAGACTTGGCAGCACACTCAGCCCAGCAGGTCAGCAGTCCCACACCCAGGAGGCTCTCAGAGCACAACACAACAGTACACTTAGGAAACAGTCCACTTAAGGAAAGGGAGAGCAAGGAAAAGTTTTGATTATGAGCAGCTAACATATGTTTTATATATCTTCCATCACTACTGAGCGTGTGGAAGGAGGGTAATGAGAACGAGGGGTAATTATGGAAAAGAGACTTCAAGAAAAGAAAAGACAAGACCTGAAAGTGAGAAAGTAGGGATTTGGAGGGAAGTTTAGGGCAGTGCTGTAGAGAGCCAAACCTGGACAGAGGGCACCTCGAGCCTTTAGCTGCAGGTTTGGAAGCAGCAGGGTGGTTGAGGACTGATATCTGTCAGATAAACTCTGTCGGTACTCTCTGTGCCGAGGCGAGGGGGGAGGAAAGCCCATCAGCTAGTTTTCTTTGGCTACAGGTTACAGTTTCACAGTTTGTTTTCTTTCCACTAACGCCCCTCGGTGCTCCATTCTGTTTGAAACGAGCGGAGAGGAAGTTTGGAAGCAAAATAGAGAATGAGGGGAAAATACTGTATACGTATACACACCGTTGTGACCAAGTTGCATTCACAATGCAGTGAAACTCTAGGCATGGAAAGGTTAATGAGAGGAACTTTACACATAAAGAAGATCCACATAACCTACCAAATAATTCTTTCAACTTCTTGAATTTCTTGCATTTTATTATTTAAAAATAAATAAAAATAAAGCCCTTCTCCTGACTTTTTACTTAATTCAACCAGGGACATCGTTAGGCCTATTTTAGGGGTGCTGAAGCTACCCTAAAATGTTCCTAAGCCCCCTTAAATAACAATAAGAACAACAATAATAATTAGATTGTTTTTTTGCACTCTGTATCACTAACTATGGTGAATCAATCTTCCTTCACCATTCATCTGTGTGTGTCGGTGTGTAGTGTGTCTTTTTTAATTCAATTTTACAACTGTCAGCTGGTCGAAGTGGCAGTGTTAGAGGCTTAACGGTACGGTAACGGTATGTGGACGAGCGAGGTAGAGAGCGTTGCAAGTAACTGGTGGATTCATCTTGTCTCGTTGCTACTCTTTGGTCTGAACTCGCTACTGCATACACACACACACACACACACACACACACACACACACACACACACACACACACACACACACACACACACACACACACACACACACACACACACACACACACACACACACAACTTAGCTGCACAACCTCCTAGACCCAGACATGTGTCCCTCTTGAGGGCAACTTGCTCTTGTGAAAGGTCCTTTAGTGCACTGTGTTGGCTTCACTCCTGGCTGCGTCAAACAATGGGGCAGAAAAGACTTCACAATCTTGCAGCCATGTCGATTGAAAATTACATACTGAAGCACCTAAGTCACACTCAACTTAGGATGGCTGTGTCTGCTCACTCGGAGCAGACACAGCCATCTTCTAACTGTATACAAACTGGGAACTATATTCTCAGAAAGGGAAGCAGTGCTACTTGGGCGGAGTAATACGCTGCAGCTCTGCTCAGAGAATATAGTTCCCAGTTTGTATACAGTTAGAAGATGGCTGTGTCTCAAGTGACATTGTTATTTGTACACGCTGTGACTATACAAATCACAACATGTAAATAGGAACATGTTGCCGTTATTTTGTCACTTACTCGGAGCAGTAGGCTAGTTGGAGCCGGTTACCTCCAGGATCTGTGCTAGGCTAAGCTAACGGTGGAGCCGTCAGACAGAGTTACAACACGCATGGAGATGAGAAGGGTATGTATCAACTTGTCTTGTCGGGGTTACGGTGAATAAGCTAATGTCCCAATAAATCGTCGTGTTCCTTTAAGTGGCAAACATTCTATGCACAAATCCCTTGACATAAGATTACATTATCTTACCTTTAGGGTCTCTTCTCTGAATGTAATACCTATACCCTAATAATTAGTTTACCTCTTAAAGTTACTTATGCCCTTCAAACTCTGCACCCCCAGTTTGTTACACAGGCTTTCTGTTATAAATTTGTTCAAGATATTTTTTCCATCATAATAAAATTCCTCCAGAGCCACAGAAGACATTACAGAACTATTTTCAGTGGCTGAGCAGCACTCCTCATGCCTAGTAAACTGAATTGGATGCATCTCAGATTAGATTGTTTGCATGTTTGCGTGCAGTGTATATGTACAGTTTGTACGACTTTTCCTTCTTCCTGCAGCTTCTCCCCAAAGTACTTTCTCTTTTAAATGCCAGCACTTTCAGTTCAGTTGAATAAAAGAGAACAGACAACAAAGAGAGAGACAGATGAGGGAGAGACTTGCAAGGTAGTGAAGGATTTGTCATTTGACTCTCCTTTTTCAGTTCATTTCTTATCATTACATTCATCTGATTGTTTGAGACGTAACCTCCTGCACCCTCCTGACACACTTCCAGCACCGTCCCCCAGCCCCTCACCCCCGTGCATCGTTCACCCACCCACCCAGCCGCTCATCTGCCGTGAAACCATCTCTAGTGTTACGCAACGTTTGGTAGGGTCAGGGAGAGGACAGAGACATAGAGAGAGCGACACCGACTCTAGTGCTGCGCCTATTTGCTTATAACATCCTCTCTCTCGCTCTAGCTCTCGCTCTCTCTCGCTTGCTCGCTCTCTCAGAACATGCATACAAACAAACACAGATATATATGTAAACACACACACACACACACACACACACACACACACACACACACACACACACACACACACACACCACACTACGCTACCACTTACATGTACAGTACACACACGGTCATGCACACACATAAAAAAGTCACTTATCACCCACATGCATACCGACAGAGGCCTTGCTTGCATACACACACTCTTGCACCTACACACTCAGTTACACACATAACTGCAGGGGGAGGGAGTTCTGGCTGCGGGCCAGACGGGCCGAGTCATGCAGCAGACAGACCCACCCTGTTGGATCAACGTCAACCTGGCTCCCCAAACACAGCGCTGCTCCAAACCTAATACTGGCTCACTACACACAATCCTTTCTTTTTCTTCTTCTTCTTCTTCTTTGTCTGTTTCCAAGATGCTTCAGGGTACTAAGAGAGACCCAAGAGCCTTTCCTGTCCACAAGCAACGATTACTGTTATATCTCAACATTTCACTTTAAGTGTTTTACCAGGCAACCAGTCTTCATTTGTAGATTCAGGAAAGACCTGGAAATCATGGTTGGCTTGCTCCCAAAGTGAGCGGTAGAGTAGCGTAGACTCCTGAGGGAACAGTCTGGTTCTTGCTGTAGTTTATGAGCTCTCCGCTGCAGGATTTTGGCCTATGTTCGTGCTTGCTGATGGATTCTCCAGAGAGACTTCCCAGACATCAAAAAAAATTTTGATTGATGAGATTTGGACGTATAGTTTTTGAGGAATGATCAAACACAACACTTTGCTTGCTTGCTAAACTCATTCAGATGAGACCAGCAGCGACCTAACATACAAATCCATGGGGATTTATCAGCACATTTGATATTGTGAGGTTTATTTCACATTTTAAATCAAACAAATTAGGGCTAAAAAAACATAAGGACTGCCTTATGTTTTAAAATATATCATTACAGGTGGGAGATGTTTTTATAACTGTAGGTTTGCTTACTCACGGACATCTCATTAGATGAGACTAATGGGTCCTCCGATCATGAAAACACACATTATGCAACCACATGCACATTATATTTAAGAAAACAATGCTGGAAATGTTTTACTATGTTTTTTTCCATATTTGAAATAAACACCTACACTTTTTAGGAAACCATAACAAGCCAGACATGTATGCATAGGGACAGATACTACAGCTACTATGAAAAAGCCAACTTGAATTACAGTAATGTTTTGGCACAGATATTCAATAATTGTGACATCCATTCGTTGCAGTGATTCATGGGCAGAAGAACATAAAAAGGCTGAACATATGCCAGAAAGAGTAAAACAAAAAGCAGGTTATTATTTAAACATAATTGATTTTGAGCCTCAAAGACCAAATGAATGAAGAAGAGACCCTTAAAATCAAGTAGGAATAAGAGCCAACCTCAAAAAAACACCTTTTGTTTTCAGTTTGGTAAATTGGATAGCTATGGGTGCAAACGCTTACAAAGATATGCGGGAGACAAACTATAGGGTTTCAAACAATTAAAAATAATAAGTGAAATCTTCAGATCACTTCTAAAATCCACTGTAAATGTGAAAAATGATTTGATCTGCTCGGGAATCTGGCTGCATCAGTCAGTATGAGCTGAAGACGGGAACAGGCTTCACACCTTCAGGTAGCCTCAAGCTCTATTCACTCTGCTAGAAAGCGCCTGTTGAGATCCACGGCTGTTTAAAATGCTGCATGCTAAGCCTGACTGTGTAACACAGCCCTAAGGCTTCATAGCTTACAGAGAGCTGCTCCTTTGGCTCTAGCCTTGGTTATGCTCTGCCACAAGGTCACTGAGCTGCCTTCCAGGGCACGAGGAGAGATCAGAAACACTTAGTTATGCCAACTTCAATGAAAGTACATTTTGGTTATACTAGTGGAGAACCAGATCTACATTTAAGAGAGTCACATGACATACTGACATCGTCATAAATCATGGACAGATTCACTAAGAAACATTTTGAGATTCAACCAGGTTTGTTCTTCTATAACAATGCTAATTATAATTGTTATCGTAATTAGGGATGAGCATGATTAATCGACAATCGGTAATTGATCATTAAGAATTTCGTCGATCACGTTAATTTGTCATCGATTAAACTAATGCAGGTTGCGTTGCTAGTGTGAGTCTTGAAGCAATGAAATTAATTTCACTGTGTGGCAGCAATTAAACATTTTACAACCCGGGGGCGCCATAGGCTGGTCAGTTACCTGCAAGTTTCTGTTTTGATTTCAAAAGTAATCATGAAGAGGTCAGGGCGAAGTGTGGAGTGGGACCATTTTGATTTAAAAAATGACTTGGTTCACTGCAAACACTGCGACGCCGTGTATAAGTACAACACGGCCACGACTCAAATGATGTACCACATGTGATGTACCACATTCGACATCCGACCCTGGTTAATGTCGGTGGCGGTGCATCCTGCTCTCAGTCTCAACCTAGCATCAACTCGGCGTTAGCACGGAGGAGCTGCGATGCACAACGAGCAGAGAAAATTCCCCAAGGGATCTGCAAATTCATTGAGATGGATATTGGAACCAGCATGTCACATTCCGTCACGATGTACCATCACCAGACTGGTAGAAACTCACTACGAAGAGCGGAATAAGGTTCCCCAGACCGGGCTGGCCAAGTTAGCGTGGAGATACCTGTGCTTCCCGGCGGGTGTTTTCGGTGGCTGGACTGACGGTCACCAGGGAGCGATCGCGTCTGACCCCAGATCATGTCAACCTGCTTATTTTTCTCAACAAAAACCAGTAGACTGGTGCACAAGTTGTATGTGAGTAACTGGTTATTTTTTATTAGGCTTTGTCCGTGCCTTGGAGAGTTTTGAGTTATATTTTGACAAAACCTGTCAGATCTAAGTATTATTATGTTTTTGGTTAAGTTATTATTTAACATGATTCTTTTTATTTATTATTTTGGAACAAACGAGGGTCTCTGTTTAAGAACGGCGGCTCGCAGCAGCAGGTTCTGCTTCAGAGCACCGCAGCGCATATATCTTCAAGTTTAGCCAAACCTCCAGTTTAACTGCCACAAGTTGTTCTTCTTGTAATTAAGATCTCATCAAGGAAAAACACGCCGTATTTTTGTATTTCCATTGCGTTTTTAATTTATAAAAAGTTAAATAAATAATGAATTTTAATATAAAAATATTAATGATTAATCGATAGTCAATCGTTAATTCTCCCGACAATCGACTAAGAAAATGTAATCGAATGCCCATCCCTAGTCCTAATCATGACTACCTATTGCAACTAATCATCTCAGATTCAGTAAACAAATTATTTAATTGAGCCTGTATACGTCCGCTTTTCAGGATTCCTCCCGAAGCTAGAAATATACATACGTCTGTTTGTTTTAGTTATTGTCCTTATTCACAATATTCAAAAGTAATTTAAAGTTTATTGCATGTATGCACAGCTGCAACCCCAAGGCAAAACTCTCCACAGAATATGTACAATAATAACAATTTAAGATCAACTGTCCAGTGGTCCAGTTGCATTGTGGGTAATATTGTCAAGAAAGAAGAATGTATGGAATAAAACAGATGCTGCAATGATGTTGATGAGAGATGAGAGGTGGTAAGTGTTAAATATTTAAGGTACTGTGTGAGGGGTTTTCTGTACACTGTGGTCCTTTAGCTCTTCTGTATTCTCATTTACATAGGATGAGTAATTTGGGTAACTACATGACCTACTGTATGTGTGGCTTCCGCTGCCTTCTTTTCTCTCATTCTCTTTGGTTTGATCACAATGTGCATGATGCACACACAAAGCTTGTGACTGGTATTAGCTGGAAGTGCTTTTCCACTGTTTGGTTTCAAGGGTGAGCCTTAGCGTCATATAAAATGTATTATTTCTGATGCCCTCCTCTTGTGCTTGAGACATTTACATATTGCTGGAATATGCATTATGTAACAGTACAGGACTCTCAAGGAGCAACATGAAACTTTTTCTTCAACTCTTGGGAAACTAAGCATCTGCTGATTGACTCCTTTTCTGCTTTCGTTTTTTGGAAAGAAATTTATATTTTCCCTGACATTTTCCACCTGGCCGGCGTTTTCCAGCCAAGGCGACAGGAAAGGCAACGCAGCCTTTTATCCTGACTTAAGCATGATTTATGGTTCTGCGAAGGCTCCACGCAGAGCTTTCGCTGTAGTAAGTGGCCAGAAGTTTATACTTGTGCGTTGGTGTGTGCGTAGATCTCTTTAAAAAAATAGCAGGGCCGGCGTGTGTGTGCGGTGTGGTAGAGCGAGTGAGAGAGTGACAGCGATTATCTCTGGAGCGAGTAGCGACTCTAGAGTCATAGTGAGAGAAACAAAGTGTCTCCCCTGTGCTTTCTGACCACGATGGGAAATTTGTAGCAGGAGAAGTTAACCCTCTCCTTGATTTCATGTTGTTTATGGAGAAGGAGAACCAGGAAATGAGTCGGGGGAAATGTAGTCTCGCATTGCCATACCTACCAACACCGCGCTGCGGAGGAGGGTCTGGTTAGTCCATACAGTATTCCGGGTTGGGAGAAAAACATGCTCTGGTTTATTGGCATTTCTTTAAACCAATCACAATCGTCTTGAGCGGCGCTAGGCGCCGTACGGAGCAATGGCACCTCTGCAAAATAGCCTCGGGAAGGAACTTGTTTTGGTGGAACGTGTCCGTTGTGTAAGTTGTTTTAGTCGTACAACAGAAATCAGATAGCCTAGCTAGCTGTCTGGATTTACCTTGCAGAGATCTGAGAAAAACACTTTACTTCGTCTAGTACCTGATTTACTTTTGTCACACACTACCAAAACAGAACATTTAGTTGATATTATCCTCCTTTATTCTGTGCCTTGCAGCCTTTTTTCTTTTTTTATCTTGCCTCATTTTATTCTACTTTATCACCCTCTCTCTTTTCACCTGAATCTTTATCTTTATTTCATCCTCCTCAATCACTTTCTCTCCTTTTCTTCCTCCTTCATCTCTATCTATTGCTCTCTCTATCACCTCCTCCTCTCGCCCTCTTTCTCTCCCTGGATATCCTCACCATCTCACTGCCCCTCTGATATGAGCTCTGTTGGATAAAATAAATATGAGGTGGAAGAAGGATAAATATTTATAGCTGCTTCGGCTGTATAATTTTGTGTGTGTGTGTTTTGGGTGGGGGGCTATATGTTTCCAGACCCTTGGCCAGTGCAGGTGCCAAGGTTGCTGCAGGGATAAATAATTCCCTGGAAGTTAAACCTTAAATTCACATCACTTTGATGAGACAATAGAAGCAGCATGGCAGCACACAAAACACACACACACACACACACACACACACACACACACACACACACACACACACACACACACACACACACACACACACACACCACCTGGCACTGAGCGCACATGTAGAAATATATGTGTGAAAGAGCACGTCTCTGCACATACACATGTTCAACACAGATATCATGTCATACAGCAATCATGCATGAAAACACATTTGTAAAAATTGAATTGAAATTAAATGCACACATTGGCACACACTGATAAGCCGACATGCAACCTTAACATACAAATGCAGTTATAAACACACATGCACAAATGCCTAGTAATAATAATAATACATTTTATTTATATAGCGCTTTACAAGGTACTCAAAGACACTTTACAGTAAAACCAGCACATTTAGCACATTAAAAACAGATAAGCAATAAAACCAACACATAAAACAAGCATATTAAAAGCAATTAAAAACAATAAAACCAGTAACTATCAGGTGAGAAATGTAAGACTATTATATGTGGAAGAAGAGGTGTGTTTTGATTAGTGTTTTGAATGTGTCCAGGTCAGTACAGACACGGATGTATATGGGTAGGGGGTTCCAGAGGGAGGGGGCTGCAGTGGTGAAAGCTCGGTCACCCCAGGTACGGTGCATGGTCCTGAGTGGTGGGGAGAGGAGGTTTGCGTCAGAGGAGCGGAGGTTACAGGGGGGGGGGGGGATTGTGGCAGTGGAGCAGGTCTGTGAGGAGGGAACAAGCCTGGTTATGGAGGGCTTTGTGGGTGAGGAGGGGGACTTTAAACTGGATGCGTTGGGAAACACACACACCTTAACTGAAAAGCTACCCTTTATAATGTATGTATTTTTAACAGTAGTGCAAGTATCAAAGACTTTGGTAAACTATTTTCATTATAAAAAAGGAACATATTCTGTATTACAATGTACGAAAAGGCAACAGGTCATAATTAACTGAAAAGCATCTCTTATGCTAGGAAATTCAAGAAAAAAAACATAGAATAATAAGAAATAAAACTTGTGAAAGTATTATGTATATTACGGTACTACTGTATATGACTGCTGCACTGTGTTCGTACACATGTGCGTCCACACTTGTGTGCATTAAGGTTTCCATGCGATTCTTCTGGCTTTGTGAATGTGTAAACGTGTGTTTGTAGTTTTGTGCACTGGTGGGTTTGCTCATGTCAACCATCTCCGCTCTATCTCTCACAACACACACACACAATCCTACAGGCTCACTAGCTGCGCTGCACACGGATAGGGGTGCGTCAATAAGTAATGAGAGCGATATGCGGGCCCCCAGTTGACCTGGGCCTTTAATATTTTACAGTAGGGTCTCTCAGGCGGTACCAGCTGACACACTGCTGCAATCCAACCGTAAAATCTCACTTTACAGGACTCAGCGGCAAGCGCCACCCTCTGAGGTCCAATTTAATAGTGCCCTCTGAGAGCCTGTCAATGCATGTAACTTATATAGCACTTCATATAGCAGTATGTAAGATTAAAAGCTACTGCACATGCACAAGGTTTGTGAAGAAGATTAGGCAGGAAGAATCCTGCGTAATTGGACTAGTTTTTTAGCTTTTGGTTCTAATTTGACTTGAGCAAAGTGTGTAATGCTGTATTTATATTGGCCTCTTGTAACGTCTGCAATCAAGAACCTAGCCTTGCTCAAGTACTGAGGAAGGGGCAAGTGTTGCTGTTTCACCTCCCTGCCCAGATTTATCCTGTTTAGAGATTGTAAGTGCAACATTTTGGTCACAAGTTTACTTCCCCAACAGGCTAGAGGTCAGAGTTAAACAGCAGTACCAGTATATGCTGGATTGCAGTGAAATGTGCAAAATACCATAATAATTAGCCATCAGAGAGTGGATTTTGTTGTACTGCTGTAATGGCTTAAGTACAACTTTGAAACAGAAGGACAGAAGACAAACCAACAGCAGTTACTTGTCTGATAAGAGCATGAGAAGCCAATAGGTTCACACACATCTTGTCCCCAGTTTACCTTTTTGGATAACTTGCTGGAAACAGCTGGAAGGATGAATATTTATTGATTCATTGACTGCACACGGTCCATCTCAAACTATCAGACTTCTCTGTGTGGACATTCTCACTGTCTCACTTAGGCATTATGAATTGCCATTCTTTAAGTGCAAGTTACAGTAATTCAGAGAGCTTTTTGAAGCCTCCAATCCTTCATCTTCAAATCCAAATGTGTTGCTAACCACTAGAGCCCGACCGATATGGATTTTTGGGGGCCGATGCCGATATTAACTTGAAAAGAGCCGATTTATAAGCCGATATTTTGATTTTGAAAATAAACTGGATATTAGACCCATTTCCTACAAACTGCACTTACACAACATTCAATAGCAAAATATCTGCCTGTTCTATGTATGTGGGCTGTATAAACCATTTTCCAGAAGGGATGTTAAAAAAAAAAAGCCTTAGATTACAGTCTCAATGACTAAACAATTGCACATCTAAAGTATATATTTTTCAATGATCACAAAACAGTCTGGTTTTAAACATTTAACACTTTTATTTACTTCCAGTTGAAGCTGGTTTTAACAGTGTGTACTGTAAATAAATTATAAGTTAAAGTTAAAGTAAAAGAGCTATACCAAACAAATTAAATATTCCACAAAACCATAATAAAATTAAAATAAGTTAAATGTATAGCTACATATACAATAAATAAATATAAAATATAAAATAAATAAATATTATTTATTTATTTTATATTTCATTTGAGGTATCTGTGGAGAAGTAGTCCCACACTTTGCTGCTACATCGGCCTCTTTTTTCAGCCATCTGTAGGGCAGAAAGAGAGACAGAGAAAGAATAAGCATGTGTATTAATAATATCACCATGTATCATTACTTATGTCATCATTACAATTATAATAATAATAAACAGGGATATCCTACATGGGCAAAAATGAGAAATATAGAGAAATATTTTTGTTTTTATTTGTCAAGCAATAGGTATTACCTATTACCTATTTATATTTAACAATATTATTACATTTTCCTGTTATGTCTGTGAAGCTGCTTTCCCCTAACGTTCCCCTAACGTTGTAACCTTTAGATAACGTTACCCTAACGTTCCCCTAACGTTGTAACCTTACACAACTGTCTGTGCATGAGCAGGAATTAATTATTATATATTGGCAGGAATGAATGAACAGGCAAACTTTAACTTGATTAGCGTTAGAATAACGTAACAGTTGTTTTTTCGAGGCACGCTGTACATAACTTCTAGTCATTTACTACACGCGCCCCCTGCCACAGTTACGCGGTCATTATGTGGGAAACACTGCAGATATATTTAGAATAAGTTAAACGCTAACGTTATAGTTTGACCTCTTATTAACGTTCGCGTTCTTCCACTGATAAACATGGTATTAGTTAGCTTTGTGGCTAATCTAATATAGCAATGCATTAGCGGCTGTAAGTGATGTTACAGAATATTTAGAAGTGATATTGATAGGACCGTTAGCTAGAACTACCACACCGTTTTTATATACAGAGTATGAACTAAATCTACAATCATTTCACATGACGAACGACAGACTCACCGTCAAAACAGTATCTCCATGCCGGGTGTAATGCTCGGCCACTGGCTTGGCTGAGACTTTTCTTCTGTAGTGGATTTCTGGCGCTCTTGTCAACTGGGGAGTTGCAGACCGCCCTCTGGTGGGCAAACTATGCAACACTCATAACATGAGTGAAGCATGAGACTCAGTTTCTCATGTTTCATCGGCCGTTATAAACGCCGATGCCGATTTAAATGCCATTAGCTCATATCGGCCGATAATATCGGCCGGCCGATATATCGGTCGGGCTCTACTAACCACACACACAGCAGAGAAACAGAAAGAAGAAGTAGAAGTTTTGGTGCTTAGTATATATAAACTCAGCAGGTGGCCAATCAGGTTTAGTTTTGATTATACTGGCTTCATGGGCGTCAGTTTGGTTTGAAATGTGGGGGGGACAGAGACGCATTCGGAAGTGTATTTCCAGAAGTGGTGGGGACAACGACGCATTCATATTTTTTTCTCTTTCGCGCAGGTCATGTTTTGAAAGACGTTGTCCAGGGGCCTGTAGGCTACTACAAATCAAGTTTAACATGCCCTGGATTCCTTTCAGTTCCCCAGCTACACTAACCCTAACAACCACGGTTAAACTGTGTCACAACGTTTATCAACTAGTTGAATCAACCCAGGGTTTCCCAATCTAGAGACGCGCGTTCACATAAAAGAGGCGGTGTTTGCAATCAATCTACCAGAGCCACATATTTTACATGAGAGCAATTCTACATAAATATGAAGAACACAGACACGGTTTACAAGCAAAAGGCAATCCAGTCGCTTCCTAGAACAGGAAGAAAAAAGCCGACGCTGAAATGTCACAACGCTTATCAGTCCCTCCAGACCAATTCAGAGTTTTGTGATTGTTGCGGGCAGAAATCCTTTATGGGGCACGTTTTCTTAAAAAATGCGATGGAATATGTGGGATATTTGTGCAATTTTATGCGATGAAATTGCAGTAACTTGCAAAAACTGTGGTTTGATGAAAAAGAGATTCCCCCAACCATGTTGTCAGTAGGAAGCGAAATTACGTCACTACATAACGTTCCCATGGCAACATGGGAAAATGGCTGCTCTTGTATGAAGTAAACGCAACATTTTTTCAACTTTCTGCTGAGATATACACCCGCGGCGCTACCAATGGGCCCGGGTGGGCCCATTTTAGGTCCAGGCCCGCCCATTTTGACCCAGGCCTATAGTGAGTGATTTTCATTCTAGCAGTTCGAGGAAAGCTTTGAGTGAAAGCTTCTCAGCCAATCAACGGCTTCTACCCCACGTGTGGACTCTTAAGCCCGCCCACATGCTGCATCGTCACCAGCAAGTGATCCAATGAAATGAATGACGTTGGCGCGCAAGCTTTTCTTGTTTCATTCAGCAAAAAGCGCTCCGATGAGCAGGAGGAGGAAACTCGGCCATTTTATGTAACGAGGTTACAAGTGACGAGTTACCATCCATCCTGCTCGGCCGGCGGCCGCCCTCTCCCTATCAAGTCCTCCCGTAGCCCCCCCTCACACCAGCAAGGCAAGTAGGCTAACGTTACCGTTAGTGTCTGGCTGCATAGGCGCCGATTTATGTTTTCCTCTGTGGGTGCTCACGGGCGCACGCCCTTTAATAAAAAAAAGTAGTCAACAAATGTTTGCATTTCAGAACCTTATGAAATGGACAGCGGCCGACACGAACACACACGCCTATTAACTCGATAATAAAGCCGTAAAGTAGCTATCTTTCAACTCAGGACAGCGCCACTCACAGATAGGCCTACAGATAGGATTGGAGATGAGAAGTTTAACTGACACGTAACCGCGATCAGCAGGGGACTGACAGCGACATAACCGATCACACTATGACTTAGCACCAACTGCAATGTTTACTTTCAAATGACTGTGGCCTGCTGGCTGTTTGGCACACGTGGATGCTCAGTATTTTCCGTAGGTGCTAGAGCTCCGAGCGCCCACGGTAGAGCTCCGGAGCGCCCACGGTATCGGCGCCTATGTCTGGCTGTCTGTATGCACATTTTCTGGAGGGAAAAATAACATTGGCAGCTGTAGGCAGAGGTAACTTATGATAGCGCATGTGTTATAAGAGGAGACAGTGTTCAGCAGCCTAGCACAAATGCAGTTTTGGCTTATTTTAACTGGCCCATCCAGTTTTCTGGAGGCCCACCTACAATCAAAATCCTGGCGCCGCTAGTGGATATATATGTGACTTTTTTGCAACGAAAATGAGGGGATTATGAAATCATGCAAGCCCCGCATATTTTGCGAGGAAATTGGCAATTTATGGTGAAAGTGCGGCGTAGCCTATTTGAAAAAATGCGGCCCCCACATAAATATGCGGACTTTGGCTGATTACGCATTGAATTCTGCGATCGTATAATCACGTTTGTCTGGAGGGACTGGCTTATCAATCAGTCAGGCACAAGATCTGATCATAATTACACTTGTTCTTTCCATAAACTGTCGTTAGTCTATTCAGTTGCAACCCTGGCAGTGGGAAGCGATCGTGAGCAAATAAAAAATGTGAAAACATAATTCAAACCGATGCGCGCATTGGCAACACCCGGCTCAAGAAGTTTACAAAGATAGGCCTACGTTATTCCCTCCACTGAAAATCTATAGGCCCTACCTTTCATAAATAGCCATCAGGGAATGTTAACGGGGTTGTCAGTCTCTATGTTTTAACTTTTAAGAGCGCACCTCTCTCTCTCTCTCTCTCTCTCTCTCTCTCTCTCTCTCTCTCTCTCTCTCTCTCTCTCTCTCTCTCTTTCTTTCTCTCTCTCTCTCTCTCTCTCTCTCTTTCTCTCTCGAGCTTTTTCTTCTTTTTTTCTCACTGAACTCCACCCATTCAGTCAATGGATCTTCTAAGAACGGTGATGCCGTTATCAATGGAGTATTGATTGGTCAGTAGGCGGTGCTTTTACACCAGTTGATCTCTAATCTCCAACATAACCTGCTCCCGACCAGGTTAGGTGTTCAGCATAAGTTACCATGGCGATTGAACTCGGTAACAACTGATCCACCGTGGTGGTACATAAAACCCTGGGTTCAGTAGGCCTACAGGCCCCTGTAGCTTACTAATGTAAATAAATAAAAATGTATTCAAAAATGTGATGATGTCCGACTCGTTTTATGAAGAAGAAAGCCTTAAGTTTTCAAAAAGCATTAGACACGACATGCTCTGCTTCGTACCATGTTGACAATATGACATGGTTTAATGTACCTAAACAATAATAATTTCTCTCTCATATTGCTCCTTATAACCACCGAAAACTCTGAAAAAATCGAACCAAAAGTCCAATTATTATGGACGTTATCTGACATTAAGCTTGTTTCTGCTTCACATCTTCAGCAGCAGCGGCTGTGGGTTGACTCCCCACGGTTCTCATGGGCTTAATATAACGTGAAAAAGCTTAACGTGGCTTAATGTTCCTAAATAGAGATCAATGATCACATTTCTCTCTCATATTGCTCCTCATGTACAGTAAGTGATCTTATGTGTTATGAACTTTATTTTTTAACTAAATTGAGCTTGAGGTTTAAAAAAAAGTGGTGGGTACAAAATGACTCATGACAAAATCTGGTGGGGACACGTCCCCACCGTCCCCCCCTAAAACGACGCCTATGACTGGCTTATAGTCAGAGAAAACAAGATTTCCACTGGTGCAGACGCTTGTCTCAAAGTCTACCTGCCAGACATATTGAAACTAAGTGTTACTGCTATTTAACACTTGGTGTGTGTTTAATGTGTGTATTTCTTACTGCTTACACAAAGCTTGATGTGAAAGCAACATTTCCAGTAAGGACAGGCAGTGTTATACAGGCAAGCAACAGAATTTATTGTGGCTATTTATATTGTATTTTTTTAAGTAAAACTTCTGATAATATTCTTATTTATTTCAGCTGTGGAATCAACCACAAATAAAAATGTTAGATCTCATGGCCAGAGGCAGACTGTTATTTTCTCTGCACATCAAAACCAAGATGCTATAAACAAACTTCTCTCAGTAACGGGCACAAATGTATTGTTTACCATTTTAGTTTTAACTGTGTCCAGTTTAAATATTAAAGACCTAAATTATATTGGCAACATACTAACAGTGACAGCTGCTTCAAGCACATTTTAGTGGTTTTGTGAGCAGTTTTATGACCTGCAGTGTAAACAGTTTCTTGAACAGGCTTTTATTGGAGAAGGGTGTTTATTTGCTAGAGTATAAGGTACTTCAAGGCTGCAAAAAGCAGGCATTTATAAGACGGTTTATGGTAGTTATATACAATAATATATATAATACAGTACATTTTCTTAGGGTGTCTTTGAAGTTAGCTGAGTCAGTGACAGTTATGAATAATGCAGTTTTTTTGTTTCACTAGTCTTTGTTCAGTCAGTATCTAAGCATAAAGTAAGACGTTTGGGGTTTCCAGTGGCCTAGTTTTGAATGTTTGCATTTTTTTTTCAGTGCAACTGTGTCCTCATTTATGTTTTTTTATGTTGATCAAATGGTGCGATATGGCCTTTCCACCTTCCAGACAGTCAGATAGTGGCCTTGAGTAACTCAGCAATAACTGACGTTATACCAAGAAAAAAAGAAAGAAACCCACCTCAAACAGACTGACGTCTGGTTATGGCTGCTTTGCTGCTACATCTTACAGTATGCTTCAACACCTGAAGTACAAAACGGTTGTTGCAGCTCTACAACTCAGTGAGCTCTAACCAAACCTGCTGTAAGCTACCAGCCTTCTTTAAAATGTGGTTTAGTTGAGTCCTTGTCTCATAATATTGTCACACGTACGAATGAGTATGTAGTGCGTTCCAACAGCATTGTATTTGGATTTTCCATATGTGGGAAATGCCTTACTGGACAAACTAAAACCACCCAAAAATGCATAGCAGCTCTTTAGACTGTCCAATGGCAGACTGCGAGGCAGTTTGAATAATTAACCGTTGGATGAGATATTTACGAATGGTGGTGAGTGACATTAAGGAACAGTTAAGAAGGAAAATGCGGGAGCTCAGATATATAATGTATTGCAGAAAAAAACATATTTAACACTTAAATATCAAAGTATGAATTTGCCTTAAAATAATACTTAAATGGACAAGGTAAGGTTGATTTACATCTTTAATGAACAATTTTCATTCAACAGTCGCTCGGACTAGTATTGTGATCGATACATTCATGTGATACAGATAAGACATATTGCTGGAGTACACTTGAGTGTGAACAGTCTGCTGGTAATGGCATATTGAATCGTTAATTTAGTAGGCAGTATGCAGATGCAGAACATACAGATTCAACATGCAGAACATGCTCATGCCCATGCTCTACTTTTGAGATACATTAAAGTGCTCATATTATGCTCATTTTCAGGTTCATAATTGTATTTTGAGGTTGTACCAGAATAGGTTTACATGGTTTAATTCTCAAAAAGACCATATTTTTGTTGTACTGCACATTGCTGCAGCTCCTCTTTTCAGCTCTGTTCAGGTCTCTGTTTTTGCTACATTTTGAGACATCTCACCTCTATACCATCTTTCTAGGGATTTACACATGCGCAGTAGCTAGGTAAGGATCACATCAGCTAGCTAGCTTTTTTCTCTAACTTCAGGATTAACCGGGAGACTTCTTCTAAACAGGGCGCACTTCCAACTTTGCGTGGAATACTTGCAGAACAGGAACATGTAAGTAGTTATTTTGTAGATTATGGTGATTATTGTGTGTTGTAGCACTGTTTTGCCATTGAGAACAAGGGGGCTAACCACTAGCACTTCACTAGCACCTCGTTTCGGCTAGTTACGTAGAAAGCCCTGCCGATTTTGAACAGTTCACCTGGAGATTGAAGGCAGGATACATTCAGAAACCTGTATCTCACTCAAAACAGCATGGGTGGATTTTTTCCAAGTTTGTGTGTGGAAGCACCAGAGACACAAAATAACACCCCAAATCCCAGAAAAAAGTGATTTTTTTCATAATATATGAAAAGATATATTATGAAAAATAGTATGCTCGTTTTCAGGTTCATAATTGTATTTAGAGGTTATATCAGAATATGTTTACATGGTTTAATTTTCAAATAACACCATATTTTTGTTGTACTGCACATTGTTGCAGCTCCTCTTTTCACCCTGTGTGTTGAGCTCTCTGTTTTAGCTACAGAGTGAGACATCTCACTTCTGTTCCGTCTTTGTTGGGAGTAGCTAGGTAAGGACTACCCAGTCAGAAGCAGAGTTTGAGGGAGTGCCACGCTAGCAGCTAGGCGAGCATTATAACGTTTGTTACAAAGTGATGCACGTTTGTCACGGAAGTAAAGGCTAGACTACAACAGAGCTGTTTGTTGCAGTTTGTGAACAGATGGGAAGTCCCTTTGAGGGGGACTTTGGGCTTTTTCACTTTATAACGTGCACAAAAAAGATATACAACACAATAAAGGAAAGGGGAAAAGCCAAAAAGCATAATATGAGCACTTTGAGTTTGTCGGGGGGCCTGTTCAGTAATTTTAGTGTTGTTACAGTTTTAACATTAGGAAAGATATATTAACAGCCGTTTACAAATCAATCATTGAGTCTGTTAAAAATAAGTCAAAAGATGTCTTGAGCCATCAAGCGAGCAAGTCAAATAACAAGCATCGCTTACCCCCCCTGTCATATCTCTATACCCAGGCAGTTTGACATAAAACAACCTTCATCACATGGAAGACTTCACAACCCTTCAATAATTCACACGATTGTACCGCAAAACCCAAAATAAAGGTTACAACATTATTTGAACATGCTCAAATTCACAGACAGCAGCTTTAGGTTTGTTAACAGTGTGAAGAGGATTTTAATCTGGTTGTGGGAGGGCAGAGATGCTCTGATGCTGAAAGAGGTAGTAAATATCAATGCTGATGCAGACTGATTAATGTTTTATTATGATCACCTGGTTAACTTGCTTTATGCTCAGAGCAGACCAAAGTAGCTGCCAGCATACAGTATTCACCCTGCTCTCTTTCAGCAGGGAAGCTTGTCCTGACTCTATAAATCCAGAGTACAATAAATTTGAAACTAATTGGGAGGTTTCAAAGATTACTGTCAGCTGGGCCCACCCTGTTAGCAACAAAAATCCATCACTTCCCTGTCTGAGTTTCACCGTAAAGCTCTGAGCACAGTTTTCCCAACTTTCCCACATGCTATTATTTTGTCCCAGCCAGCCTCTCACACCATTATGGAATAAAGCTTCCCTGCTGAGCACCCTGTAGCATCTGCAAACACATTCCTTAGACCTTCACTTACCCCTGGCTGGCCGGGCAATAAAACATAGCCAATTAGACTTTACTCCTTGCTGTGTGAAGCCCTTGTCCCACTGCTGAGTGCGATTTGAGTCTGAACTACTTCCTCCCTCACTTCCCCTCCCTAGATGAGGTAGATAGAGAGGAACCTCTTTACCTTACCTACCGAATAGTGTGAAATGTCTCCTGAGGTAGCTCCACCACATCTGTTTATATGTGTTCCAGTATTAGCCATTGTTGAAATCTCACCATCCTCTATTCTGCATTCCTGTACAGTGCAAGAGACTGTAGAAGTTTGTCCTGCATCTGTCCCACTACTATTTGAATATGCAATAGCTTCCTCCAGGTTCTGTGTGCACTAAGTGACATTCTGCTTAAGATTATTTTAGTCATTAACACCCCAAAGAAATCAGAACATGTATGAAAACTAGTGCTGTCAAACGATTAAAATATTGAATCACGTTTAATCGCATTAATGTCATAGTTAACTCACGATTAATTGCAATTAATCGCACATTTTTATCTATTCTAAATGTCCCTTGATTTCTTTTTGTCCCATTATATTTTCTCATTTTAATGCTCTTATCAACATGGAAAAGTGGATCGGCTTTGTGCAAATGTTTTTTTTTTTTTATTGAAAACAACATTGGCATATACGTAGTGTTCAATTTCACACTAACATTCACACTTAGAGCTAATAATCTTTCACACAATGTAACACTGTTAAATCGATTTTCCATTGCAGATAGTACTGCCTCATGCCTGAGGCGAGCGTGGCTCGTCGTCATAGCGACTATGGTTTCCCCCGACTCATTTCCTGGTTGTCCTTCTCCATAAACAACATAAAATCAAGGAGAGGGGTAACTTCTCCTGCTCCAGGTTTCCCACTGTGGCCAGAAGGAACAGGGGAGACACTTTGTTTCTCTCACTATGACTCTAGAGTTGCTACTTGCTCCGAAGCTAATCGCCGTGACGAGCCTACAGTAGCTACACGGCTCGCAAGCCCAAACAAGTGTGTGCGGCTGGTCATGCCAAGACCGGCCCTTCAATCACTACTATTGGCCAGGAGTCCAAGGTAACGTAACCCCATTTGTTCAGGTCCTATCCCCTGACCAATCCGCCATCCTAACCACTCGAGGTGAAATGCCTAACCCCAACCAATCAAGCTGCTTCAGAGGGCGGGACATGGCGTGGCCATAGTGGGATTCGTAATTTTGCCGGCCGTGTCTGTTTTGTTTCCGGTCTAGCTAGATCCGAAAGAACGTTAATCGTGCGATAAAACAATTGTCGGCGTTAAAATGAGTTTGCGTCAACACCGTTAACGGAAACTGACAGCTCTAATGAAAACATAGCCAGACGTGTATAATAAAGAGATACAGACACAACACAAACATACAACCCCAAATCAGAAAAAGTTGGGACAATATGGAAAACACAAATAAAAAAAGAAAGTAGTGATCTCTAAATGTACTTTGACTTGTATTTCATTGCAGACAATGTGAACACAAAATATTTCATGTTTTGTCTGGTCAACTTAATTTCATTTGTAAATGTATATCCTTTCCTGTCATTCAGACCTGCAACACATTCCAAAAAAGGTTGGGACATGAGCAAATTAGGGCTAGTAATCAGGTAAATTGGTTAAATAATGATGTGATTTGAAACAGGTGATGTCAACAGGTAATTATGATTTGCTACAAAGCAGCATCCAAGAAAGGTCTAGTCCTTTAGGAGCAAAGATGGGCCGAGGATCGCCAGTTTGCCAACAAATATGTGAGAAAATGATTGAAATGTTTAAAAACAATGTTCCTCAAAGAAAGATAGGAAGACATTTGCTTATTTCACCTTCAACAGTGCATAACATAATTAAAAGATTCAAGGAATGTGGAGGATTTTCAGTGCGTAAAAGGACAAGGGCGCAAGCCTAAGCTGAACAACCGTGATCTCCGAGCCCTCAGGCGGCACTGCATCAAGAATCATCATTCATCTATAAGCGATATCACCACATGGGCTCAGGACTACTTTAGCAAACCTTTGTCAAGTACCACAATGCATAGTTACAGCCACAAATGCCAGTTAAAACTGTACTGTGCCAAAAGGAAGCCCTATGTTAACAGTATCCAGAAGCGCCGTTGACTTCTCTGGGCTCTGAGGCATCTGGGATGGACCATCACACAGTGGAAACGTGTACTGTGGTCAGATGAATCAGTATTTCAGGTATTTTTTGGGAGAAATGGACCAAAGAAGAAAAGGATCATCCAGACTGTTACCAGCAACAAGTCCAAAAGCCAGGGTCTGTCATGGTATGGGGTTGTGTCAGTGCCCTTGGCAAAGGTAACTTGCACTTCTGTGATGGCACCATTAATGCTGAAAAGTACATAGAGATTTTGGAGCATAATATGCTGCCTTCAAGAAGACATCTTTTCCAGGGACGTCCATGCACATTTCAACAAGATAATGCAAAACCACATTCTGCACACATTACAAGTCCTGGCTGCGGAGGAAGAGGATACGGGTACTTGACTGGCCTGCCTGCAGTCCCGACCTGTCTCCAATAGAGAATGTGTGGCGCATTTTGAAGCGCAAAATGCAACAACGAAGACCCCGTACTGTTGCCCACCTTAAGACTTAAGACTTGTTTGTTTGTTTGGGACAAAATTACACCTGAAACACTTCATCACTTGGTGTCTTCAGTCCCTAAATGTCTTTTAAGTGTTGTGAAAAGGAATGGCAACATTACAAAGTGGTAAATGCTTTACTGTTCCAACTTTTTTGAAATGTGTTGCAAGAACCAAAATAGGAATTTTGTTTATTTGAAAAAAAAAAAACAATAAAAATCATGAGGCACACATTAAATTTTGTGCTGTTGTATTGTCTGCAATGAAATACAAGTCAAAGTACATTTAGAAATCACTACTTTCTTTTTTTTATTTGTGTTTTCCATACTGTCCCAACTTTTTCTGATTTGGGTTTGTATTTTAGTGCACTGTTTAGCTGAAATACAACAGTTTGTGAACAGGAAGTGCCATACAGTTTCCTGTATTGCGAAAATGGAGGCTGAAAAAGGGGATGTATAAGGTGTGTGTGTGTGTGTGTGTGTGTGTGTGTGTGTGTGTGTGTGTGTGTGTGTGTGTGTGTGTGTGTGTGTGTGCTTGCACATGGGAAAAGTAACTACATTTACATACTATGAATAGTTTTTTTAATCGAGAATCATTTTTGAATCGAATCGTGAGCCTAAAAATCAAAATCGAATCGTAACATTTTCTGAATTGCGAAGATCACCTGTTACCAGCTGGTAACTGATACTGTGACATGCTCGCATTACGTCACCCACCAACAGGAGTGTTTATTGGTCCGGTGCGGCACAGTGCATACTGGTAGTTGTAGATTTTCTATCTTTTGAGCGAAAGGGAAATGGACAGCCCCTTTTCTATGTTTTCATGTAGTACCATTTAAACAAATATTAGTCATATACTGTCATAGACAGCCCAGTTTTAAGAAAAAAAACCTCTTTTCAGAAGTAAAGTACTTCTTTAAGGAACTGTGGCAAGACGGAATCGAAATATCCATAAGCTCAGTCTCTTTTTTAATCCTGTCAGGGTTTATGCATGCTGCATGCAAGACGGGTGATCCATGCTGTCTGGATACATTGTTAAGTGAGATTTTGGAGACAATTTAATCCCTCCCCAAAATCCTGTTTTGTTTGCTGACATGTAACAGTTTGTCCAATAAAACCTCAATCCAATGGAGTCGAGGGCTTTGGAGTAATAAGGTTTTCATAACCGGGATTTGATCTTTACATATTTGCTATTACACACACTGTAGTGTGATGTGTGCACACTTTCCACTTATTTTAATTAAAGTGTGTGTGTGTGTGTGTGTGTGTGTGTGTGTGTGTGTGTGTGTGTGTGTGTGTGTGTGTGTGTGTGTGTGTGTGTGTGTGTGTGTGTGTTTCCACAGCTGTGTTCTGCCTGTTTGTGTCTCTCTCTATTTTCCTCCCTCCATTTATCTCTTTTCCCCCTTTACCTCTCCATGGACTGTGCATGAGGAACCTGAAGAAAGGGAGGAGGGAGGGAGATAAAGGACAAAGGCAAATGAGCTGTTGGAGGGGAAAGGAGGGACAGAGGGGCCTGAAAAAGAAGAAAAGGAGAGGATTGAACAGGCAGGGTAGGCAGCTGGATGAAGGAGTGCAAGCAAGGAGGGGGGAGTAGAGTCGTGCACATGGAAAAAGAAAAGAGGAGCATATGAATGTAGAGGAATAAAAGAAGAAAGAGGAGCAGAGTGTTGGTGTCACAAGGTTTATTTAGAGTTTATTGCTTTGGCAAAACTCTAGACTCTCTCCACATACTCCTCCAGCAGCCATGTTAGTGTGTGTATATGATTTGTGTATATCCCCGGATACACACATATCGTATATCCACACTATGAACGTTTCATACATACATGGATAAGGAAAGTAATCTGAAATACGCACTCATTAGGTTCCTTTAATTCTGTTTGGATACATGTGAGGGAACCCCCCTTCCATCCACACACACACACACACACACACACACACACACACACACACACACACACACACACACACACACACACACAGCCCAAAAAAATGTGAGCTGTGATTGGAGAATGATGTTGCCATGGATCCCAAATGGGTGTGGTTACAGTGACTGACTTGCAGAAGCTAATAAATCATGTAGTTTGTGGCTGTCTGGAAGTGTTTGGAAGTGATAGACTCTGGTGTGTGTGTGTGTGTGTGTGTGTGTTTGATTGTAGTGTGTGTGCGTGCGTGCACATCAGGGAGGGTTTCACAACGCTTCTGTCTGCCATATCCAGCTGCAGCAGCCTCCACTATCTGTCTGCCTCTCTGACCCACTTTCTCATCTTTCCTTCCTTTTCTCCTGCCCTTGTAAGCTCATTCTGTTCTTCCTTTCCTCTTTCTTACATCCTTATGTCCTTAATTCCCTCCTCCCTCTATCTCTTTCATATGCCCCTAATCCTGTCCTCCCTCACTCTTTTTAATGCCTTGTCATTTTGACAAGCTGAATGAACATGCTGCTGCACATCATTCATTTTACATCATGTTTATTTATTTGTTCTACCTGTGTCTTCTCTTTTCTTAAGCTTGATTTATACAGTAATTTGTGTGTTTAAGGGTTTACAGTGTCATCAACTCACATAGCCAGCAAATCTACACCATAGGCTACGCATAGCTGACATGCACCTGCTCAAAAATATACCACAGGTCGGGGACCACAAAAACTTTAATTAGTAAGGAAAATGTTGAGGAAATTAAAGACAGTAGTTTTCCTTGGCGGTTCAATCCCCAGCTCCTACTGTCCAAATGTCAAAGTGTCCTTGGGTAAGACACTGAACCTGAAATTGCCCCTCGATGGTTAACGTCTTTTTCTGTTCTTGGTGTATTCCTGTTTCGCTGCCCATCTGTCTTTCTGAATATCTACTTGCCTTGCAGCCGGTCTGTCTTTGCCTACATAGACTTGCTCATATGCTATTCATGAGTTATCCATCTTCTGTTTTTAAACTTTCATCATCCTAAGATCCACATTCATTCTTCCCTTTAGCTTTCAATCATAGGTAGTCCTTCTCTTGCTGGGGAAACATCACTTTAGGTCTCTACGGGCAGTTTAAGTTAAAGCATCGCTATAAAGGTAGCCATGCTGAGAGTAAATGTTGCAAACAAAGGAAACAGAGTCATGATTATCTGTTGCTTTTAGGGGCATGTTACAGGTGCACATGCCTTTTAGTGCAGCTATTGGTTCAAATTTGCATTTGAGCTTCTATATTTTAGTTTATGCTGGGATTAGATGATGCTGTCCAAATCCTGTTCCCAAACTGACATGCTCTTCCTGGAATACACAAGATATACCATGGAAAACTCTCTCCTCGGAAACTGAGACGTTGCAGATATACTACAATTCTTTTTTAACTGGTTATCCGTTGCATACACATGTAGGCTTTCACTTGGCAATAAATTAGGAAATCTAGTTCTCTTTTCAAGACTATGAAAAACAGGGCTTATTGTAAACTGCATTTTGAAATAATTGTGCTTTTTTCCTATTCAAGTTCAATTCTGCAGGCACATAAGGAATGATGGGTTGTGTATTTCCAGCAGCAAAGGTAGGATTGAAATAAACACAAGAGAAACTGGGAAATAACCACATTACTTTCTAGAGTAAAAACACAAAATACAAAAGAAAGGAAAGTCTTTCAGTGCACAAATTTATTATCACCCTTACATTTAGGCTTATTGAATCCAGATATTGCTACTCTTATCTTGTGGGCGCCCACTTGCCCTACATGCTTATGATCTATTTTGGGTCATGGCCAGTAGTTTAAGAACTAAGATAAAGCACGCTGGCCAACGTTCCCCCACTGGGAGCGGTGTTTTTGCTCTGTGCTCTGACAGCTTCAGTGGGTAAAATCGAATTGCCAACTGTTTTAGGGTCCTCTGAAGGGCACTACTGAGGAACAAATTCACACCAACCTACTTTATCCTCCAGGTAGCTGATATTATCTGAAGGTCTTTACGATTCACAACACAGATATTTGTGTTCCTGCTGCCAAGATCTGCTTTTATGGCCGCTATTATTTCAGCCCACAGTATGTCATACAGTCTATGTTGCAGGGACTTGTAGAAAATTTGGCAAGTCAAGGCACGTTTATTTGTATAGCACCTTTTAAACACAGAGACGTGTTAAGGATCTATACATATGGCATGTAACAACATTGAAAAGAGTTAGAGCATACCTGCTCCTTGTTTTGTTGTAACCCTCACAACAGTAACCAGTCTAGTTCCAAAGGACCTGAGATGTCTAGAGGGTTTGTAACACAGTAACAAATATCATCCATCAACCATATCACGTAAGGTTGCAACATAGCACTAGGATTGGGTATCGAGAACCGATTCCTACTTGGAATCGTTTCAAAAATTACGATTCCAGTAAAATTGTTTCTTTATTTGAATCGTTTAGAGGATTCAAATCCGATCATCGCTTCCCAATTTAATATGTGCAAGTTTTGGTTTCCGAAGCGGCCAGGCGCTTGTTGTGTTGCAGCCTAGGAGCACAGTAAGCGGCGCTCTAGTGTGGCTTTGTTTTACATTGAAACAGCCCTGTAAAACTGCAAACCACCAATCAAAATAAAACTTTCCTCTTAATTGTGAAAATAGGCGTGTGACCTGTTTCAACTTCACCCCTCAAAGAATCGGAATCGAGAATCGATATGAACTGGAATCGAAAGGAAGAATGGGAATTGGAATCACAATTGTTAAAATCCAAACGATGCCCAACCCTAATATCATATCGCAATAGACACTCAGATATTTTTTGTGTTAGTTACAAGAAAATATCGGTAGAAAACTACATTTTAAAATGTAACTGTCATTCTTTTTAAGTGGTGCCTTTATATTCAACTCAATCTTAAATTTGTTTAATAAAAGAGTGTTGGAAATTATTTCCTTTTATCTGTTTTAAATTCAACAAGCAATTTGTTGTATTTTATCAGAATATTAAAGCAGCAGAAATGCAGAACTGAATACACTTGAATTTCTGTTTATTTATCGCAGGTAATATCGTTATCGTGATATTCAACAACGTTATTGCATATCCCGTATTTCCCTCATATTGTGCAGCCCTACGATACAGTACAACAGACAGGTAGTCAGATTTTTGATGATGAGGATAATGGTTGTGACAGTGTTTCACAATGCTAGCTAACTGTGTTGTTTTTGTCTGTTTATGATGCTGACATTGTCAGCTATGTTGTTTTACATCGTTGAATTGTACTTATTTATTCATGTTGCATTTATATCAGTCATTTATTTACCTTAGTGATGTTGATCTTAAAATTGATGTCCTGAAATTCAGCACTTTATTATTGTACAAAATTCTATGATGGGATGGCCTACATGGGACCACTGTTGTTTTCGCTGAGTCCGCAACATTCAGTGCCCCCCCCTTTGCATATGAACCCTTTGTAAGCATAGTTGAATAACAGATCAGTAGCTTTACATGTCTGTGGTATTCGTTTGTCCACCAACCATGATCCAAACATAATTTGTCTTATTAAACATGCTTCATGGTCGAGATATTTGGCAACCATAAACTAAGCTTTCTTTTCTGGCTCTAGATTCACCAAATTTACGTCTCTCAGACTGGTTTTTATTTTCATTCATAAATTTGTAATGTTGTGACGGATGATGATGCTAGGTGGTGGAGTTATCTAACTGTCCCTGTAGGATCATCATGAAAAGGATTTATGATATGTTGCACAGGCCTTTGAATTTGACGGTGTGGGCCACTGAGGTGTTATATATATTTCTGAGTGTGGACTGTGAAAGAGAACCTTTAAAGGCACCTTTTACAAGCTGTACTAGACATTTTTTATGAATGTTCTTTTAATTAGTTAATTGCTAGTATTTTGCTTTTGTGTAACATATCATCAGGCAAAGTCTTGTGGACAAATTTGTCAAACAGCAGTCTTAATCAAATGCAATTATAAATGCCAAGGATTGTTTTAGTGTGATGAAAATGTTGCTTGCTG